>CM062813.1:645934375-646497134 GCA_031772625.1 Pinus tabuliformis
TTCAACACAATGCCATGTATTCTCTTGGTGTTCCGGGGTCGCGTTGGTTTGCAAATATAGCTAATTATTTTCCTACTGGAAATCTTCCACAACATTTATCACAAAGAGAACATCAAAAGGTTGTTCGACACAATGCCATGTATTCTTGGGTTCAGGGGTACTTATTCCGCACAAGGCCATATTTTTTGATCCGATGTTGTGTGTCAGAAGATGAGATATATTACATCCTTAAGGCATGTTTTGACAAACCATGTGGGGGACACTTTACAGACAAAATAACTGCAAATAGGGTTTTGCAAATGGGATACTATTGGCCCACTATTTTTAGGGATGCCAAGAGGTATGTCCACAGTTGCAATAAGTGTTAATGGATGGGAAGACATGTACAAACGGATGAGATTGCATTACAACACAAGGTTATGATAGAGCCTTTTAAGAAATGGGCCCTTGATTTTATAGGACCCATAAACCCACCATCAAGACAAAAGACGTACATTTTGGTATGCATGGACTGCGTAATTAAGTGGGTTGAAGCAAATGCCTTGTGAAAAGAAACAAAACAAGTAGTGGTTGATTTTTTATATGAAGAGATCTTCGTCCATTATGGCATTCTGCGAGAAATTATTATAGACCAGAGAACCTAGTTCACTTCTCGACTTATTAAGTCCATCACTGAATAGCTCAAGATCAAACCCCTAATGTTCAACCCTTACCATCCACAAATGAATCGATAGGTGGAGGTCGCCAATAAGGTATTAGAATCCATCCTGAAAAACACAGTTTAGTAGAATATCATAGAAGTGATTGTACAGTTTCATGTTCATTTCAAGAGTGGGCATTTAAAGTAATGGTCCATTTTCATAAATAGTGCCTGTGAGCCCCTTGACCAGCAACCCTGAAGGATCTTTCCCACATCCTCTACAGAGTCAACAATCCAACCCATCCATCCTTTAACCATTATCAAGCAGGGAGCGGAGTATTCTAAGAGAGGAGAAATTTGTCTTTGTCCATTTCCTAAGAACACCCATGGACATTCATTTGCTATCAATCCTATAGAGAATTGCAAAACCCTCCATCATGTGAATGTCATTTAGCTTAATGTCCTTTCCTAGAACCAAGTTGGGTTCTTCCCACATTCTGTTTTATGCATTTCCAACTTTGTTTTTGTGTTTTAATGTCAATTGGAGCTACAATGGGGGTTAGGTCTAGAGGGGAATCGAATTCTGCTAAATATCTCCAACATCAAAATATCGCTTAGGAAACCAAGGCAAGGAGGGTCAGGAGAGTGACAAGGGAGGAAAACTAGGTACAAGTTTGAGGAGGTAGCAGTGTGTAAAATAGGGCCAATTTCCAATGGGGAGCAAGGGGAGAGTAAAACCATCAAGGTCGATACCAAGAAAGCAAGAGGGAGGACATATTTGAGAGAGGTGTGAGGAGAAAGGGCGATTGGGATGGCCATTCTCAGCTGTGACAAGTTGCAACCAAATGTTCGACTGCGGGGAATTAAGATATGTTGTCAGTGGGTCAAGGAGGATTGACAAGGTTGATGCAACAAGGCGACCAATGGAGAGATGGATGGCTACAACAAGGGTCCAGGTGTTGGGGACACCGAGATTTGAGTGCTTCTAGCAGATTGTGGGAGTAGTACACCCATTCCTCCACCAAGGCCAATGTGTGGGTGAGTCTAAGTGTGAGACTGACAAATTTGCTACAAAAACAACCCTACTAAGACCTAGTACCACATGGCTTATAACCCTGCAATTGTAATTCCTAAAAAATTATCTTTTCTAATAAATTTTATTATTATTTAATTTATTTTAAAACATTCTTTATTTATATTTACAATTTTAATATAAAATTTCTAAATTTTTATTAGATTTCTAAACTTTTAATACCTTTTACTATATATAGCATGAGAACTAAATTAAATCTCACCACAACTTTCACTGTAATTTATCGGTTGTTATCTTGCGTGGATGGGACGGCCAATTATTAGCCTCCCCACCCAGGTTCGACCCGCGATACATACCCGCGCACTGCTGTGCAAATTATGTGATTGCTCAGTTGTTGTTGGATACGACATATGTACAGTGTATTCCGATGTAATATTGTACCATCGTTGTTGGATGCGACATATGTAGAGTGTATTCCGATGTAATATTATACCATGATGTATATATACAGTGCCTTTCATAGGAGATTCCCCTCTCAAAAAAAACTGCAACGTCTTTGGGATGCCATAACATCTACTTAACAAGCTCATTGTAATTTATTAGCACCATTGACTTATATATGTGTCGATCAAACTATGAGTAATCAGTGGAATACTGACTAGAGTCAGGATCAAAGGACGTTTGGTCAAACTTAATAAGTCAAAGATTCGGGCAAGTTTGGTTAAACTCAATAAAGCAAAGACTAATTTGGAGCATAACAAAAAAATGGTCGCTGTATTACTTTTCAAGATTCTACCATTGTTTGGTTCAACGGCTCTCCTCCATTGTTTGGTTCAACGGCTCTCCTCCCCCTCCCAGAAGATTTCTCCCTCTCCTCCCCCTACCAGAAGATTTCTCCCCCTCGCGAGAAGAGGAATCTTCATTCTGACTACTAATCCTATCCTCATTTGCTACCTCGTCTTCCAACGAATCGGAGAGTAAAAACTAAATCTGGCAATAGAGCGTGACTAACCGAAACCCTATAGTGGCTTACTGGATTCTGGATGTGAGAGATGCCCCTAATAACCAACGAATGGCAAGTCCTTTTCTTTGGGTTGATCTTATCTAAGTGGGAAGTCGATATGTTTTAATTTTGATTTTGTTTTTTTGAAATTTTAAGTAATATTTAAAAAATAAGTTGATTTTTATTTAATTTTGATTTTGTTTTTTTGAAATTTTAAGTAATATTTAAAAAATAAGTTGATTTTTATCCCATTCCTAATTTCTGAGGTTGCTATAATTTTGTTAAATTAACAACTTATAAATTTTACTGAATAAGATTCCAAAAAATTTCGTGGTAATTCATGAATCTTCTTTCTTCCTCCCTTTTTTTGGACCAAAATAACCAACTAGATTTTATTTGTTATTCATAATTTTGTTTTCTCGGAAGAAAAAAACAACTTTATAAAAGATAAAAGTATATTTACATATTTATGCATATAAGATATGTTTCAAAGTAAATTCTATTGATCAAAACACTGAGCCACAATTCGAACCCTGTAGATACATATATTTACCAAAAAAAACCAAAATAAACCAGACACACAGGCACTCAGAAAACCCAAAAAAATATCTCAGCCCAAAAACGAGCATACAGCGATGCAAAGCATGTCATAACTCTCATCTTATCATATATATATTCTCATAACACAGGTACACTTAGCGTTTTTGGAATAAACTTAAAATTACATCAATCAATTATTCTTTATCCAAGAGGAATTTAATTATCCCAGTTCAGCCATTACGAGAAAGAAAACCCTCTTGGTATAAGAGGAATTAGTTTTCTAGCTCAAGGATATAAACCCTGAATTAGACATTATATGTGCTTTGGAATTAAGGCCAGTTCTAAGATGGGAAGCAGGTTTGTTATTTATGATGTATGAAGAGTAAGATTGAAATTTACACAATCTCTTGGGCTTCGCCTGTAAGAAACAAGGGCAACACATGGAAGATGTTTTCTGTTTTAAAACTTTGGGATGAGAATCTAGATAACGTGAAGGTACATCGCATCTTTAATTTCTGGTAGATGGGGAGAAGCACCAGTTCTTTAGAGGTTGTCATGATAAATATTTTCAATTTCTATTTCAATACAGAAAACAAATATTAAACTTGACATCCTTCTCTCTTAAACCAAAGTAATGACATGAATAAACGGAATTCCTTTGAGGAAAAATTACAAATTTGCACTTTTAAAGTTTTTTACACAAGAAGAAATGCGATTCCATTGGATAAACATCACAAATTTTGGCTTCATGCCATTCAAACATTCTACAGGGTGTTTTTAATAAATATTTTCAATTTCCATTGGAAAAGGAACTTAATTAATAAATCTTCCCTCCTTTTCAACGAAAAAAATGAAATCCCAGCGGAAATGGTATTTCCACTGGAGAGCCATTACACAGGGCTTCTTGTTAATGATACAGTAATTCAAGTATGAAATGTACTGAAAGAGCACTCCTAATTTATAAATAAATAAATAAAAGAAGTAGAGTCTGAAAAATAAACTGAACACTTAGAATGCTAAATATTTTGGATAAATCTATAACTGTATAAATACTGCAATGGCAAATATAGTACATCACTGCAGTAGTACAAAGAATTTGCGAAAGGAACAAAGAAGCAAGAGACAAAGTCTGCATCTAGTCTTCACAGGAGGCATCCCTTACACAAAAATACTCCCACTATCTCAATGAGCAAAGAACACTGGTATATTATACAGTTCTTGTTTCACTGAATCCCTAATTTGTGATAGAAATTTCAGGCCCTGTGGCGTTTGTTTAATCACCATCACATTTAGGGCAAAACTTAGTGAAACTTTAGGTAGATAAACCATGCATGTACTTGCCATTCTTAAGTAAGTTTTCAAGTAAGATTTTCATCTCACCATCTTCTCAATTTATGCTTTGTCACCCATCTACTTGGCCGAATAATATGCTCAAATTGGATGGCAACCTATTCCTTGAAATCATTACTGGCTTGCAACTTTAGAAACTTGAAGTATGTCAACCTCTCCAACAGAGAGAGAGCTTGCAACTTCAGTAACTTCAAATATAGCAACCTCTCCAACCATGAGAGCTGCTTTTAGATGCCAACAGTTGTAAAATGTTACAATTTTAAGATGCTCGAATTTGCAAGTGCAATCTGACTGGCTGATCATGAAATTTGTAGCTTCTTTGTGGTCTGCCTATCCTGGGAATACAGTGTATACAACCACAAATGCCTGCCCTCCAACTAGGATTCCATTGTGCCCCCTTCAATTTCTGACCTTATTTCACTCAAGTTTAAAGTTACAGCGAGCTCTGTCAGATTTATGAGACCCCTCAGACTCCAAACACTGATTTGCACATGTAGTTCCATACTCAATGAAGGACAGTTTCCCCTTAAATCAGAGTCTGCTCAATCAAGTAGATCGGAAGTACTTGACATTTTTAAGCGCTCACATGGGCATAACATATGTCTGGAGGAAAATTCAGTTTATGACACAATCTACAACCTGAGAGCGCTGAAACTGACTAGAAATCTTGGCAGAACCCCTTATGGCAGTCACAGGCTTTAGGTATCTAAATGAACAATGATCTAGAAAACCTTTTAAATGGTCATGCCTACTAAATGGGTTGTCCATTTGTTTCTAATTAAACATTTTTGCAATCCCTACCTACACAGGATTTCTTCAAAGCATTATAACTCCACCTTAACCGTTGATAGAGCAATCCACATCTACACCGATTTATTCAAAATGGATTTCTTCAAAGCATCATAACCCCATCTCAAGCGTTGATAGAGCTCTGGCGTTGATAGAGCTCTGAATCAAAGGTAGAGCCACTGCAAAAGATGGCTCTGAGTCTATCATTAAAGATAAAGTAGTATGCAATTGTACAAATTGATATTCATTACAGGTGCATGAGGTTTATTACCAATGGCAAACCTTTACACTCATCCATATTTTTTGAGCTTTATAGCCAGGGGCAAACCTTTGCACCCATCTATAATTTTCTTAGAATCATAGTTGTTTTAGAAATCCAGAATGTTAAACAATGCCCACCCTTCATCTATAAGGATTACTGATTGTGTCTCAGGCTTTCTTGCCCTCCTTGCTTGGCTCAGATCTCCAATTAGAGAATAGTACTTCGCTATATTTACCATCCCTAAATTCCTGTCTCAAGATCTCTTGTCCTCCTTGCTTGGCCCGGATCTCTAGTTACAGAATAGTACTTTGCTATGGCGTATATTTTTGTGGCGGAGTCTAAATTTTTTTCACATTACAAGTCTAAGTTATTAGAATTTAAAAACTTTGAACCCAATCACAATATATGATGCTTTACTAACCCTGTAAGTGCAATGGACCATATTGAGAGGCGTTTCCCTGCAGCCGAGCACTTGATCTACTTAATTTATCCGATGTTCCGCCTGCAGCTGCCCATAACATACATAATCACTGACCCTACAAACCCAAAGGCTGGGAAGTGTAGAACATGCGTGTTCTGACATGCGTTCCATTCTCTGATTTGTTTGGAGAGTGCTGTAGAGACACAAGTGTTGTGGTTGGGCGTGATCCAGGAAGTGTTTGTCCCATGTAAGGGAAATTTGCAACTATTTCTTGGTGGTCTCCTAGGGGATTTTATGCACATATTACAGTATTGAGCAGGTGGCCAAGGTTTTGGTCCTTTTGGATAACACCATTATTCAGATCGGTGATTGGAACAACCACAACGTTTTCCTGGGATTAGCTACGACTTTAACGATGAGATCCATGGGTTGCTAGTTGCAGGGCAGCGCATAGCAGAGAAATGGGGGTGAAGAAATCTGTGTGCATATAAGGGAGAAAGAGCAGATTCAATCCAGACAGAAGTGGATTGGGCGTCGTTGTGAAATCCCCAGAAGTATAAACAGTTGGGGTATATGCTACCGGAAAATCACATGGTGCCTTTGCCCCTGCCCTGCCCCCTTTGTGGTGAAGAGAGGCATAGCTTCCTGATAAGGTATGGACCGTGTTGTTGCAGGATTGAACTTCATTAAAGAGATGCGATAGGGCGACATTGTGATTAAAAAGAAGATATTAGGTGCTGTCATTGTCAAGATTATCAAAAGTTTTCAAGATTTAGCACATTGTCAGATAATTAAGGACTTTGGTACCATAATCATCTATCTCTATTTACGTTTAAATTTTTGTGGTGGGATAGGATGAAATTTGATGGGACAGGTTTTCCCATATTTTGTAATAAAGTGATTAGTCGGCATTGAAATGCCCATTAGAGTTGTGGAAACGGAGTCGTTAGAGTCTAACGAGGTATAGAGAAATTGTCTGGACAGTTAAAAGTGGTAATTTTGGTAAAAAATTTCAAAAAATCTTGCAGTGTTTGAATCATGTTTTTGATTGTGTAAATAGACTCAGCACCATCAAAAACGTCTAAGACACTTAAAATTTTGAAGTTTAACAACTATAATTTAAACTATAAAAATTCTAGCCAGATTTTCTCTAAATATAACCGGAATTTCCATAACTTTCTGGACAATTCCTCAGCTTGGTTAGACTACGCGTGCGGGGACCATTAAAATTTTGAAGTTTAACAACTATAATTTAAACTATAAAAATTCTAGCCAGATTTTCTCTAAATATAACCGGAATTTCCATAACTTTCTGGACAATTCCTCAGCTTGGTTAGACTACGCGTGCGGGGACCATTAAATTTGACGAACAAATTTGAAATTGAATGGACGGCCGTGATTCCTATTTCCGCCACAGTTTTTTAATTAATGCCCCCTGACATGGGGGCGCGATAGGGAAATATAACGCGAGACTGTTTTTTTTTTCTCCTCGAGTTTTTTTTCTGGCGTTATATTTCCCTATGGCGCCCCCATGTTAGGGGGCATTAATTAAAAAACTGTGGCGGAAATAGGAATCGGCGCCCACAAGTATAGTAAAAGCAGTAAATATAAAAGTCATTTGGCAGATGTCACATTAATAGGAGACAAAGTGTCGGTGAAATTAGGGTATAGCTTCAACCATCGTTAAGGTTATTACTTTGGTGCTGGAATTGTCTACACAAATTAAGGAATGGGACAGTGTCCCCGGTCAAGTACCATTGAAGCCACAAAGAAAAATCAGTGAGCAGAGAATATGTGTCAGCGATGTTAGATGAAAAATCCGTGGGGAAATTTAGAAAGGTAAATTTTGAAAAATTAACGTACTTGGAATGAGAATTAAATATAAAAACTAAAATATATAATAATATTTAAAAAATAATATCAATTTTAAATTTTAAATAAAATTAAATGAAAACCAAAATTTAAAATAAACAACCCTATCAATACCTATTTACCATAATATCAATCATTCACAGCACAAATATAAAGTAATTTAGTCTTTACTATAATATCAGTCATTCACACCACAAATATAAAGTAATTTGACTAAAGTATAGATATACCAAAGTTTAGTACATGCATACGTTTGTCAATTTTGGTTATTTTTTTATTTTTGCTTATTTTAGATTGAAATATTATATACACATTTCTTCACTATATGTAATGAGTGCTAAGTGGACTATTCAAAAATCATAAGAAATTAGTCAGTTACAACTACTTCTCATGGAAATGGTTATAGATGGATGACTTACTTAATATCCCAAAATGATATATAATATAATGCACTACTAAAACCCCAATACTTAATTCAAAAGAGTGAAGGGAGCTCTACTTGAATGGTTCATGAGGCACAATACTTGCTAAGGTTTTGCAAATAAAGTAGCAAGCGAAGTGAGCTTGATTGTGGAGAAAAACTTCACAGTTAAGCGCGCTTGAGCGATCCAGGATAAGTAATCGCCTGAGAAGTCTTGATTAGTTAAAATTTTATGTTTATTAATTATATGTGTATGTTCATTAATTATGTTCATATTCAAACTAGTTAAATTTGAACATAAGTATTTTATTTTTAAAATATTATATTTTCACATAATACATAATGTTAATCCAATTTTATTTTTATTTTGAAATAATATAAATCTGTTCCGTATAGGTTGAAAATTATAGATTTGAGGCTTCTGCCATCTTCATTTTGTGTGGTTTTGTTTTTCGGATTTATTGCATCCATGATTTTGTTGTATCAACGTTAAGGATCAGATGAATTACAGAGGTTAGTTCAAAAGGTCGATACAACAAAATCATAGATGCGATAAATCCAAAAGACAAAACTACACAATATAAATCTACATAAAATTTAAATTAATTTAGATTTTTATGGTGTTACCGATCATAAAACAGTTTAAAATTATTTCTATTTTACATCAATCTAAAATGTTTTAAAAAACGATTGAAATTCCAGACCAAACCCCCAAATAAAAAAAACAAAACACCTTTATCCCAATTTAAATCAATCATACTGTTATAAAAAAAAATTGATTGAAGTTCCCTATTAATGAAAAAATTGACTTCCTTAGCCATTTAAATCCGCCCACTTTTTGGAAAGTGTGCGGTTCCAATGTATGATGTTTTTCGATTACAAAGATTCACTGCTATCAGTGAGCATTTTCCGTATTTAATGGCGGTTGTTGATGTGGGTTTCATTTTGGGTGACTCGGAGTATGTTATTATTTTACATTGAACACGCTCTGCCTTACATTCATTACATGAGAGATATATATAATTTACATAGATATAGGGAAGTCGAAACAACACCCAAACTCCTAATCTCAAGTTCGGTTTGAACCGTCACTCCATTAAGACATTTCTTCATTAATCTCAACGCTCTCCCTTAATGGAGAAATGGATTCACACAGATGCCTAACACTTCCCTAAACAATTCAAACTTGATTCTACCTAGAGGTTTCTTCATTAATCTCAACACTCCCCCTTAATGGAGAAATGGATTCACACAGATGCCTAACACTTCCCTAAACAATTCAAACTTGATTCTACCCAGAGGTTTGGTAAAAATATCAGCAACATTGTCACAACTATTACAATATTCAATACGGATTTCTTTTGACTAAACTTTTTCCCTGACAAGATGAAACTGTGTATCGATATGCTTTCTATTCTCTTTGTGTTCTTATGGAATACTGGATTATTTGCAAATTTGATGGAGCTCTCGTTGTCGCATTTGATCACTGTTGCAACCTTTTGTTCTCCTCCAACATCAAGGAGAAGTCTCCTAAACCAAATTGCTTCACATGTTGCTGCACACATAACTTGATATTCAGCTTCCACAGAAGACAAGGATACTGTGTTCTACTTTTTGTTGCTCCATGTAATGACCCCGGATCCAATGTTGAATACATAGCTTGTTATGGATCATTTTTCATCTACATTTCCAGCCCAATCGGAGTTTGAAAAACCTGTCAATTTAACATCACACAAATCAGTATAAACAATACCAAAATCTAAGGTTCCCTGGAGATACCTTAAAACACCTTTTGTTGCAACCCAATGGCTCTCAAGGGGCTTTGACATAAATTGGCTCAATGCACTGACTGCATAAGCCAAATCTGGCCTAGTTGTAGTCAAGTAGATTAGACTCCCAACCAGTTGTCTATACAAAGTCGCATCTGCCTCCTTAGATCCATCATCATTATGAAGTTTTATATTCTACTGTAAAGGTACTGTTGCAGCTTTGCACTGATCCATTCTGAACTTTTCCAGTAAGCTCCTGACATACTTACTCTGTGACAGAAAAGTTTGTCCAGAATCCCTCTAGACTTCCAAACCCAAATAGTAATGTAGCTCTCCAAGGTCTTTCATCTCAAAGACTTGTGACATCTACTCCTTGATTTCTTTAATGAGATTATCAACATTCCCTGCAATGATTAGATCATCTACATACAAAGAAATCAAAACAATCCTTCCCTCTTTATCAAACACAGTATAAAGATTAGGGTCATTTTTTCTCCTTTTATAACCATGCTATAGGAAAAATGAATCAATTTTGTCATACCATGACCTGGGTGCCTGTTTTAGTCCATACAATGCTTTCTTCAACCTGCAAACTAAATGTTCTTCACCCTGTTTGACAAACCCCTCAGGTTGCACTAAGTAGACTTCTTCTTTCAAGTCCCCATTTAAAAAAAAAATTTAACATCTAGCTGGTGAATCATCCAATGGTGTTTGGTAGCTAAAGCAATTATCATTATGATTGTGTTTAATTTAGCTATAGGGGAAAATGTTTCATCATAATCTATGCTTTCTTGCTACGAATACCCCTTTGCAACCAGTCTAGCTTTATATTTATCTATGCTCCCATCTGCTTTAAATTTAGGCTTATACAGCTATTTGCATCCTATGGGTTGTTTGCCTTCAGGTAGTTTAACTAAATCCCTAGTTTTCTTTTTGAGGATTGATTCACATTCCTCTTCCATAACAACTCTCCATTCACTATATTGACTGGCTTCTTTATAATTAGAGGGTTCAAAAACATTCATCATACTAGTTATAAAAGCATTTTCCATGTATCTTGCTGGCAACTGAATATTCCTACCTGATCTCATGAGTGGTGGGGTAGCTTCAAACCTTGTCTGGTCATCCTTTTGTGGACTTGGCTTGACAACTACATCATCTTCTTTCCCTTCCTGCTGCTGCTACTCATTACTGTCACCTGATTCATCACTTCCTTCTTCCATCAACAAGGGCACGTGCCATTCTTCATTAGCACTCTCATGGCTTCCATCATTAACCTGCTCATGAAACACTACATCTCTACTTGCAAAAACTTTATGAGTAGAGGGATTAAATAGTTTGTAAGCCTTAAATTCTATACAATACCCAACAAAAATACATTTGATGGCCTTTGAATCCAGTTTCTTTCTATCTTCCTTTGGGACATGAGCAAAGGCTTTAGAGCCAAAAACTCTCAAATGCTTAATTGCAGGCTTATAGCCAAATAAAGATTCAAAAGGAGTTTTGAAATCTAAACTTCTTGTTGGACTCCTATTCTTTATATATACTGCAGTATTAATTGCTTCAGCCCAAAACCCATTAGAAAGATTCTTACCTTTCACATACTGCGAGCACACTCCACAAGGGTTTTGTTCTTCCTCTCTGCAACCCTGTTTTGTCGAGGAGTGTGGGGTACTGTAAACTCTGTTGTAGCCCATGATCTTTGTAGTTTCTGAGTACACAAGCTTTATTGTATTCTCCCCCTTGATCCGAGCAGAGAATCCCGATGCTTTTACCTGTCTTCTTTTCAACCATACTTATGAACTCCTTGAAGTATTCAAAAGTATGGCTCTTCTTCCTAAGGAAATACACCCAAGTAAATCTAGTACAGTCATCAATAAACAATAAAAAATTAGTATGCACCACCTAATGACCTTGTCTACATAGGCCCGCATAAATCTGTGTGTACCAGCTCGAGTATATCTCTCCTCCTCGTATCAGTATTCACAGGAAATTCATCTCTGTGCATCTTTCCAAGTGCACATGCATCACAATCAATATGGACAGGTTTTAAAACAGGAAGACCTTCGACCATACCTCTTTTCTATAATAGCAACAGATCATTGAAGTTAATATGGCCGAACCTCTGATGCCATAAGTCCATTGTAGTCATGGCAGATGATGTCAATGCCTGATGTGGTGCTCTTTTGACATTTAGCTTGTACAATCCTCACACATGAATACCTGATGCAATAGGCTTCATACAATCCAACATGTCTTTAAAAACACAATATGATTCATAAAACTCTACCTTGAGATTCTGATCAATTATCGTAGAGACAGAGATCAGATTATTTTTTATCTCGGGTACATACATCACATTGTGAATATGTATAATATTTCCATCAGGCAAAACAACAAGAATATTACCATAACCTTTGATTCGATACCCTCTATCATCGCCAAGATAGATGTTTGCTCCATTGTTGGTCTCCTTGAAGTCTTCAAACCACTGTCTGTTCCCTGTCATGTGGATGGATGCACCTAAGTCCACAAACCAGGTATCTACTTCATCATCCTTATTCAAAAGCGTAGAGTCAAATATGAATAGTCTGAGGTTCCGACTCTGTTCCTCATCAGCAAAATGACCTGCATATTGTTTATGTCTCTTCCGACCTTCATCAAACTTCTTCTTCATGCAATATCTAGATATATGGTCAGTTCTACCACAGTAAAAGCTTTTGGTGGCAGAGTCATTTCTATTGAAAGACATACCTTGACGTGGGGGCATCTTTCTCTATGGGGTTGCATTGCTCTTTTGTGTTGCATTTGGCTTTCCTCTGAAGGGCTTCTTCTTCACCATTAAGGCCAGATCTGAACTCTAAGGTTTATGAGTCAGCCACCTTCCCTCCTCTTGCATGAGGATCCCAGTCAATTCTTCAAACATGGGGGCTTTTTCTCTTAGATTCAAGCCAGTGATAAACATTTCATACTCATCAGTGATACCATTCATGGTAATCGTGAACAAATCTGTATCTGACACAACTTCACCGATGTCACCCAACTTGTTCTTGAGCTCTTTGATCCGCAAAATAAATGCTACAATTGTCTCATTCTCCTCCATCTTTATGGAGAGAATCTTGCTCTTTAAGAACAACAATCGATTGGTGTTCTTGACCTCATAGATATCCTTGAGCGTCTTCCAGATTTTTGGTGAAGTCTTGCAATCACGGATATGGGGAATAACACAATCTTTTACTGACAATTTCAGGAGAATTCTCACCTTTGTCTCCCACTTGTTCCAGTCTTGGATTGTTGTTGTTGTTCCTCATGCAGTCAGGTTTGGCTTCACCTCATCATTATTCACAATTGCCCATGCATTGTGTCCCTCAAGCAGGGTCTGCAGCTTAAATTTCCAACGAAAATAATTGGATCCATCCAGCTTGTTATTTTCATTGAGGTATGCTTTTTCTAGCTAATTATTCATCTTGAATGAATAAAAAATTCAACCTCAGCAACTTAAGAAGAAAAAAAACAACCCGAGATCTTTAAAAAAACTGCAAATGCCAAATCCAATAAGCCCAAATCTCTCTTTAAAAAAATTCGCCCCCTTTTTTAATTAAAGAATTAAATAAAAAAAACTTTTAATTTAAAACTTTAAAAAAAATATCCTTTTGTCTCAAGCAGCAAGAGCTTCAATCTTTGTGCAGCAAGAGCTTCACGCACTCAATCTTCAAGAGAATGCACGAGAATTCAAGTTGCTGATTTGGAACACTATTGGATGTCGTCAATTATGGCTGTGATTTCGCTTTCTTATGTGACGTGGCTGATCGAGAATTATCAGTGTTGTTGTTGAAAATAGATGGCAAGGCCTTAAGGGAGTGGATTCTAGAGTTGTTGGTCTCAAGATCTCTGCACTTGAATATATGCTTAAGAACGTGAGACGCGATCGTAGACTTTGCCTTCCATTGACACGAATCTTTAGGTGGAAGCTTCAAATTTTCACAAGTGGCCAATATTGATCCTTCTTCGCAACCGTGACCAAGGATTTTGATAAGTTCTCGTCAGGGTTCGATGAACTAATTTTCACCACATACTTGTCATTCACCTTCCGTGCACCTTCTGACAATGAGGAAATTCCTTTTCCATTGGAAAGCAGCCTTTGGCTGTCACTTGTTTGCGCCGCGACGTCTAATTTCGGGCTAGTCAAAGGCAAAGTCTATCATAATAAAATTTATTGAATAAACCTGAGCAGCTCACAGGTGTGGAACACCACCTGGAGACTGCCTTTGCAGAACATGCTCTGCCTTACATTCATTACATGAGAAATATATACAATTTACACATATATAGGGAAGTTGAAACAACACCCTAGAAAATAGAAACAAACTCCTAATCTAAGGTTCGGTTTGACCGTCACTCCATTAAGACATTTCTTCATTAATCTCAACACTCCCCCTTAATGGATAAATGGATTCACACATATGCCTAACACTTCCATAAACAATTCAAACTTGATTCTACCAAGAGTTTTGGTAAAAATATCAACAGCATTGTCACAACTATTACAATACTCAATATGGATTTCTTTTGACTGAACTTTTTCCCTGACAAAATGAAATTGTGTATCAATATGCTTTGTGTTCTTGTGGAATACTGGATTATTTTCAAGTTTGATGGAGCTTTGATTGTCACATTTGATCATTGTTGCAACCTTCTGTTTTTCTCCAGCATCAAGGAGAAGTCTCCTCGACCAAACTGCTTCACATGTTGCTGCACACATAGCTTGATATTCAACTTCCGCAAAAGACAAGGATACTATGTTCTTATTTTTGGCTGCTCCATGTAATGACCCCAGATCCAATGTTGAATGCATAGCCTGTTATGGATCGTCTGTCATCTACATTTCCACCCCAATCGGAGTCTGAAAAACTTTCCAATCTAACATCACAGGAATTAGTATAAACAATACCAAAATCTAAGGTTCCCTTGAGATACCTTAAAATACCTTTTGCTGCAACCCAATGGCTCTCAAGGGGCTTTGACATAAATTGGCTCAATGCACTAATTGCATAAGCCAAATCTAGCCTAGTTGTAGTCAAGTAGATTAGAATCCCAACCAACAGTCTATACAAAGTCGCATCTGCCTCCTTATATCCATCATCATTCTGAAGTTTTACATTCTGTTGTAAAGGTACTGTTGCAGCTTTGCATTGATCCATTCTGAACTTTTCCAGCAAGCTCCTGACATACTTACTCTGTGACAGAAATGTTTGTCTAGACTCCCTCCAGACTTCCAAACCCAAACAATAATGTAGCTCTCCAAGGTCTTTCATCTCAAAGGCTTGTGACATTTGCTCCTTGATTTCTTTAATGAGATTATCAGCATCCCCTGTAATGATTAGATCATCTACATATAAAGAAATCAAAACTATCCTTCCCTCTTTATCAAACACGGTATAAAGATTAGGGTCATTTTTGCTCCTTTTATAACCATGCTACAGGAAAAATGAATCAATTTTTTCATACCATGACATGGGTGCCTGTTTTAGTCCATACAACGCTTTCTTCAACCTGCAAACTAAATGTTCTTCACCCTGTTTGACAAACCCCTCAGGTTGCACTAAGTAGACTTCTTCTTTTATGTCCCCATTTAAAAAAACAGATTTAACATCTAGCTGGTGAATCATCCAATGGTGTTTGGTAGCTAAAGCAATTATCATTATGATTGTGTTTAATTTAGCTACAGGGGAAAATGTTTCATCATAATCTATGCCTTCTTGCTATGAATACCCCTTTGCAACCAGTCTAGCTTTATATTTATCTATGCTCCCATCTGCTTTAAATTTAGGCTTATATAGTCATTTGCATCGTATGGGTTGTTTGCCTTCAGGTCGTTTAACTAAATCCCAAGCTTTGTTTTGAGGATTGATTCATATTCCTCTTCCATAACAACCCTCCATTCACTATATTGACTGGCTTCTTTATAACTAGAGGGTTCAACAACATTCATCATACTAGTTATAAAAGAATTTTCCCTATATCTTGTTGGCAAATGAATATTCCTACCTGATCTCCTGAGTGGTGGGGTAGCTTCAAACCTTGTTTGATCATCCTTTTGTGGACTTGGCTTGAAAACTACATCTTCTTCTTCCCCTTCCTGTTATTGTTGTTGCTGCTGCTCATGGATGTCACCTGATTCATCACTTCCTTCTTCCATCAACAAGGGCACGTGTCATTCTTCATTAGCACTCTCATGGCTTCCATCATTAACTTACTCATGAAACACTATATCTCTGCTCGCAAAAACTTTATGAGTACAATATTTTGTAAGCCTTAAATTCTGTACAATACTTAACAAAAATAAATTTGATGGCCTTTGAATCCAGTTTCTTTCTATCTTCCTTTGGGACATGAGCAAAGGCTTTAGAGCCAAAAACACTAAAATGCTTAATTGCAGGCTTATAGCCAAATAAAACTTCAAAAGGAGTTTTGAAATCTAAACTTCTTGTTGGACTCCTATTCTTTAGATATACTGCAATATTAATTGCTTCATTCCAAAACCCATTAGAAAGATTCTTACCTTTTAACATACTGCGAGCACACTTTTGAATACTTCAAGGAGTTCAGAAGTATGGTTGAAAAGCAGACAGGGAAAAGCATAAGGATTCTTCGCTCAGATCAAGGGGGAGAGTACAAGACGGTTTGAACCGTCACTCCATTAAGACATTTCTTCATTAATCTCAACAGTTTCAAGGTCATTTATGAGCGGAAAGAGGCTTTCTCATAATTGTAGAAAGGGATATTGTAAATTAGGTAACATTGATCATTGTTGTGTAGAGATATTGTTTCATAAATATTATATTAAAAGAAAGAAAATAATATGTGTATTAAAAAAATAAAAACATTAATAACAAAAAAAATTCAACATCTGTTATAAATAACATAATTTTACTTCAACTTTATATATACAAGATTGATCTTGATCGGATCATTTTATTGTTTGGCATTTATCTTGATGCTTTCAGAGTGGAAAAATGTGGAGAAACTAACTCATAGAACCATTTTTACGGATGGGACCCAATTTGGAAAATCGGGTTTTGAAACATTCCAGGAGCATTTTGAGGAATCAAATGAAGTTTTACTCTACGCACAGAGACCTTTTCAATGGTTCAAGAATCAAGTCAATCGAAGTCTGTATGTGAAAGTTATGCCACTTAGAAGTTGATCTTCCTATTTTCACTACCATAATTTGAAAGGATGTCACATCAACCTCCATTATTCATGAAAAATGTGTTAGCCACGTGATTATGATGAATAAGACTTAAAAGAGTATATATTGTAACTATGGTTAAGAGTTGAGGTAGTCAAACCTAACCACGAGTAGGTTATTGGGATGTGTTATAATCGGACAACTAAGAGGAAAATGGTTACATTCTTTCGAGAGAAACCTCACCTTCCAACTGGGTTTTTCTCCCAAAAGGGTTTCACAGATCATATTTTGTGTCAAATGTGTGAGAGATTTTATTTCATTGTTCTCTATTTTCTGCATAATTTTAATTCACTTGCCTACACTATTGAGAGTAATCTACAAATCCATAAATCTAAAAATAAATAAAATTGTAAGTGTAGAATTTCATATTTTAAATATAGTTTTATGAGCTCTGTTGTTGTGGTGAACTCTCTAGTGCAATATCCACTATAGTTTATAGATCGAAGATAAAATAATTGATAGTAAAAAAAAATCATCCATAATGTTGTTTACTCTTTATTACGAGGGAGATGTGTAATTCCTTTACATGTGATATTTAAAATAAAATTGATGTCACAATGATCCAGGTGGATATTGGTGGCCACCTGCCAAGTCCACCTGGATCCCCACCATTGTCTTTCTCAGCATTTTCAGTTTCCTTAATTGTAGCACAACTTACTATTTTTAGCAGTTTTTCGGGTCCTGAACTTCCGGAGCCGTTTTGAGGCCCTAAACGACGTTTTTTTGGGATTCTGGGGCAACATGGGTCCATATCCATGGACCCATGTTGCCTCCCAAAGTGGTAGTACTCGGATAGATCTTTCTAACGAGCTATCGTACGCGTCAAACGAAGATCGTATGCCAAAGTTACGACCCCGGGAAATTGATGTACCAATTTACCCAAACGGGGCCCACAATTTGGCGTTTCATCTTCTAGGGCTAGGTTTCGGGATGTGAAGGGTTTTCCATTGTTTCTCAACAATAAATAGGCCTTCGAGCCTCATTGTAATACAGTTTAGAACAGTTCAGAGGCATGTAGCCATCACATCTCTTCTCAGAGATAAGCTACCATCGCCCTAGCTGGTTTATTTCCATTTCTAGTTGTAAGCATATTTCAGTATTTTCCATTAATGAAATGAAGTATTATTTCCGCTGCATCTTTGTGTATATGGTTATCTCTGTAATTTGTTGCGTTCCTGTTTAAATCTGGATCAGTGGTATCAGAGCGGTCTGCTTTTTCTCTGTTTTTCTTTGCATGTCCCCAACAAGGTCGGGATATAAGGAGTTAGGGCTTGAACTGGTTGAACCTTTGCAAGACCAGCCTCGCAAATCCCGACGGCCTCCCATGGTGGACGAGAAGAAAGATGAGGGGGCAGGAGATCCCATCAAAATCTTGCTCGAAGAAGCCCTCGAGCGACAACGGAACGCGATGATGGACAACTTTGCCCAGATCCTTCAGCGGCTACCCAGAAGCAACGCATCGGCTTCCAGCAGCTACTCTGGAAACGCCACACCCTTTAAGGTACAAGTTAATTTTGAAATCCCCATATTCGAGGGTCAGATAGACGCAGATGCCGTAGATAAATGGTTAAATCTGCTAGAGGGTTATTTTTCTGTTCATGAATTTTCGAGTCGGGAAAAGATTGTTTTTGCTCTTCTCAAAGCAGCCCCCCACGTCAAGGACTGGTGGGAAACCTACTGCGAGCAGAAGGATGAAAGTACTGGCTCACTATTTTCAGCCGCACCCACCTGGGATTCGTTCCGGGATGCCATCAAGGAGCAGTACTACCCTGTCGGAAGCTATGAGGATGAATACATAAAGTGGACCACGCTGCGGCAGGGAAGGGACCAAGACGTGCCGGAGTTCACCAATCTTTTCCATACCCTTCGCACAAAGTTGGGTATCAAGGATTCGGAGCAACATTTGATACTCAAATACCGTGGCTGCCTGCACAAGTACATCCAGGAAGAAATACAATTCCTAAACATCCCCTCGCTCGGCGCAGCATACCGATATGCCGTCAAGGTCGAGCAGAAGTTTAAACAAAAGAAGCGAGACTTTGGATCTGCGAATCCAAAGCAGGGGAAAGGTGCCCCTAAACCACAGAACAAAGGACAAAGCCAAGGCGGGACAACCCAAGACAACCAGCCGAAGCTGCAAGCAAAGAACAGCGCCGCGAAGCCGAGAAAGGACACTGGAAAATGGTGCGAGTTCCATAAGAGCTCCACTCACAACACAAGTGAGTGTCGGGCCAAGCAGTCACTGGTGGCTGAGCTAAAGGTTTCAGAATCAGATGCATGTTCCGACTCTGAGTCAGAACCCGATAAGGGGTATGAAAAAGGGAAGCAGATCATTGATGCGGATCCCAGCGCCACTGTTGCTACCGCAAAGATCCAGAAAAATGAACCCGAAGATCCAGAGGAGGAGGAGCGTCTCTTCCACTCCCAGATGTGGGTAAAGGGCTCCCCGATACAGTTCATTGTTGATAGCGGGAGTCAAAAGAACCTCATTTCGGCAGAGGTCGTGAAGCGGTTGGGCTTACCGACCACAGCACATCCACAACCATACACCATTGGGTGGCTTCACCAAGGACGAGATCTTCGCGTGAGCCAGCAGTGTCGCCTTCCATACAACATCAAGCCCTTCACGGATGAGGTATTGTGTGACATTGCTCCCCTTGAAGTTTGTGATGTATTACTAGGACAACCATACTTGTGGAAGCGACATGCTGTGTATGAATCAAGGCCCCGTGCTGTTATTATTACATTGGGAAATAAGTTGTTCAGGATACCAGAGGTAGCACCACCTGCCGCCATCTCTTTGATTACTGCAAAACAATGCAGTAAGATCATTTCCAAAACCAGGAATTTTTTTTTCCTGATGATACGCCCTCAAGGAAAGAAGAAGACAGTGGTCGCGGCCTCCAAACAGGTCCCTCTGCACGACAACTACAGATGGACAAGGTTGTGGAGGAGTACAAGGACATCTTCACCTCCCCGGCAGGGGTTCCTCTGCACTGTCAAGTCAAGCACTCCATCGATCTGACCCCAGGTGCGCCGCTACCCAATGGACCAATTTATCGGCGCTCCGTTCTGGAGAACAATGAAATCAAGAGGCAGATTCAGGAGCTCCTGCAGAAAGGTCACATCCGTCCGAGTTCATCGCCCTGTGGGAGCCCGATCGTGTTGGTACAGAAGAAGGATGGGACGTGGAGACTCTGTATTGACTATCGGGCGCTGAACAAGATCACTGTCCGTAATAGGTACCCGATCCCGCGGATTGATGACCTCCTAGACCAACTAAAGGGGGCGAAATATTTCAGCAAGATCGATCTGAAGTCAGGATATCACCAGGTACCAATCGAACCCTCCGATGTGTGGAAGACTGCCTTCAAATCCAAGGAGGGCCTCTTCGAATGGTTGGTCATGCCTTTTGGATTGACGAATGCTCCTGCAACCTTTATGAGGCTAATGGATGACATCTTGCGGCCATTCACCAACTCCTTTGTAGTAGTATACTTGGATGACATTCTGATCTTCAGCCAGAGTTGGGAAGAGCACCTCCACCACATCCGACAGGTTCTCCAAACACTGCGGCAACACAAGCTATGTGCCAATTTGGAGAAATGCACTTTTGGCATGAACCAGGTTCAGTATCTGGGATACATCATTGATGAACAGGGGGTGCATGTCGATCCGGCCAAGATCCAAGTCATTCGGGATTGGCCCTCTCCAACCACTCTAACAGAGCTCCGCAGCTTTCTAGGTCTTGCCAACTTCTACCGCAGGTTTGTGTTGGGGTTTTCTCATATTTCTTGATCCTTGAGTCAAGTCACCAAGGGCGGGGCGAAAGCAAAATTCTTTTGGTCTGAATCTCAACAGAAGGCATTCAGGGAATTGAAGGATCGCCTCTGCACGGCACCAGTGCTCGCGTTACCAGATTTACAACAACCATTTGAGGTCGAGACAGATGCCTCTGACTATGCTATTGGGGCAGTCCTTACTCAACATGGACATCCAGTGGCATATCACAGTGAAACACTTTCAGACACAGTCCGAAAGTACCCCACTTATGATAAAGAGATGTATTCCATTGTACAGGCCTGCCGACAATGGAAGCATTACATTTTGGGGAAGGAAACGGTCATCCACACAGACCACCGACCTCTGCAGTTCATACAGACCCAAGGGAAATTGCAGAATGATCGCCATCAGAAGTGGTCTACATACCTGCAACAGTTTCACTTGAATATCAAGTATAAAAAGGGCAGCACCAATAATGTTGCAGATTGCCTCAGTCGACCACCGATCATGGCGCTAACCACCGTGCTCAACTCTTGTGGGCACGAGACTTCTGATTGGCCACTTCTCTACAAAAGCGACCCAGAATTCGGCCACACATACCAGACACTCTTGGAGGGTCGACATGTTGCAGATTTTCACCTCCAGGACGCCCTATTATGCCACCTCGGTCACCTTTGTGTTCCTTCAAGCGAGCGTGCCAAGATGATTTGGGAAGCACACTACAGTCGGGCTGCTGGGCATTTCAGGGTCGAGAAAACAGTGGCAGTACTGCAAAATTATTTCTATTGGCCGAATCTTCGACAGGATGTTGGGAAGTACATCCGATCATGTACTGCCTGTGCCATTGCCAAACCGACCATTAAGAAGCACGGCCTCTATACCCCGTTGCCTACCCCTAGTCGACCTTGGGAATCCATCTCCATGGATTACATGTCAGGCCTTCCTTCCACTAAGCATGGAAATGACTGTGTTTTTGTTGTCGTCGACAAGTTCTCGAAGATGGCCATTATGATGGCCTGCAAGAAGAATATCACAGCAGAAGCCACTGCTAAACTCTTCTTTGAACGAGTGTGGGTGCACTTTGGGATCCCACAGTCTATCATCTCAGATCGGGACAGTCGGTTTCTCAGCACATTTTGGTCCAGTCTCTGGTCAATGCTGGACACCAAACTCACGAAGTCCACAGCCTTCCATCCTCAAACTGATGGCCAGACAGAGGTTGTCAACAGGATGATTGTGCACATTCTGCGCATGTATAACTCAAAGCATCCACGCACATGGGACGAGAGCCTCCCCTATGTTCAGCACAGCTACAACCGAGCTCTTCACAGCTCCACTGGCCATAGCCCTTTTCAGGTGGGTTTGGGATTCCAGCCACTATGCCCCATTGATGTGGCCATGCCCTTGCAGCTACTCACATGAATTCAGCTCATGTCCAGTCCGAAACAGATAAGGCCACCAGCTTCATTGAGCGCATCCAACATATTCGCCAGCAGGTCCATGACATTCTTGAGAAATCAAATGCCAAGTACAAGCAGCGACATGATCAACACCGGGTGCCACACAAGTTTCAGGTGGGCGACAAAGTCTGGTTGCATTTGCAAAAGGAACGCCTTACTGGAGCCTATCGGAAATTGAGACCACTCCGATATGGTCCTTACACCATTACTAAGGCTATGGGAGACAATGCATTTGAGCTCAGCATTCCCCCATTCCTTGGCCTGCACCCAGTGTTCAATGTGGACCGCCTTCGGCCATACTTTCCACCATTGCTAGACACATCCGACATTGCAGAACAGCTCAAACCCACAGAATTAAATCCAGATTGCATGGAACAAGCTGCAACTGATCGGATCATGGACACACAGATCAAGAACACTCGCCAACAGAATATCCAACTGTATCGAGTTGTCAAAGCAGGCCAACTCCTTCAGCAGGGCAAGTGGCTCACTAGGGAACAAGTTCAGCAGAAGTTTCCTCATCTCATGGAGGAGCTCAACGCAATGGGGACCATTGCTTCCTAAGGGGGGAGGAATGATCCAGGTGGATATTGGTGGCCACCTGCCAAGTCCACCTGGACCCCCACCATTGTCTTTCTCAGCATTTTCAGTTTCCTTAATTGTAGCACAACTTACTATTTTTAGCAGTTTTTCGGGTCCTGAACTTCCGGAGCCGTTTTGAGGCCCTAAACGACGTTTTTTTGGGATTCTGGGGCAACATGGGTCCATGGACAGATGTTTCCTCCCAAAGTGGTAGTACTCGGATAGATCTTTCTAACGAGCTATCGTACGCGTCAAACAGAGATCGTATGCCAAAGTTACGACCCCAGGAAATTGATGTACCAATTTACCCAAACAGGGCCCACAATTTGGCGTTTCATCTTCTAGGGCTAGGTTTTGGGATGTGAAGGGTTTTCCATTGTTTCTCAACAATAAATAGGCCTTCGAGCCTCATTGTAATACAGTTTAGAACAGTTCAAAGGCATGTAACCATCACATCTCTTCTCAAAGATAAGCTACCATCGCCCTAGCTGGTTTATTTCCATTTCTGGTTGTAAGCATATTTCAGTATTTTCCATTAATGAAATGAAGTATTATTTCCGCTGCATCTTTGTGTATATGGTTATCTCTGTAATTTGTTGCGTTCCTGTTTAAATCCGGATCACACAACCCACTCTAAAATTTTATCTTATCCTCAATCAATATATATATATATATAACCAAAAAAATATTCACATGAATGGATCTCTTGAATAAATTACATGAATATCCATGTTAACTTCATACAAATATAGATAGGGAAAAAGTTTAAAAGATATATTAATGGTGAGAATAAATAAAATATATCCATGCTTAAGAGAGAAAAAAAATTGAAATTAAAAAAATTCAACTAATTCTTACTTAGTAGGTTTCAAATGTAGATTCAATATGCATATTAAGTAAAATATTTCAATAAAATTCGTACATGTCTTAGGTGTGACACTTTTTAAGTAAAGGATTATGTTTTTAGATATTCTCAAACTAATTGGTTCCTACATTGGTGTCTAGTGGAGAGATTTGCTCAACCAAGGTGTGATGCTTTTTATGTAAAAGGAGTATGTTCTTAGATATTCTCAAACTAATTGGTTCCTACATTGGTGTGTGGTGGAGAGATTTGCTCAACCAAATTGATTGTGCGATCAAGATAGATTCTCTATGTTGAGAAAGAACTCATGGATTTATATTGTAACATTTTTTTATTAATGTAAGTGTGCTTATACAATTTTAATTTGTTATGAGAGTTGGGCTTGGCTTACTCCCTCACAAATGCGCCCAATATCAAGAAAAGTAGAATGATCAGTTGTGTGTTTATTAATTAAAAAATAAACCTATTGTATTGAAACCACGAGTTGTCACGCGAGATGTTGCTTATTATGGGCATCATTATGTTAATTGCATATTCTTGAAATATCTTGAAATATGACAGTCAAGAGAGGGGGAAAACAATTTACCTCTCTCCTGACCATCGAATTCCAAGATATTCTCAAAACCTACAATTGATATAAGTTCACTAACTTATTATTAAGAAAGAGACAATGTCATAATCACTGTCATAAGCCGATTTGGGTTAAAAATGAGCTCACTATCAAAGTGAAAGAGGGCATGATATATATATATATATATATATATCGCTTTATTCTATTTGTTATTTGTCATTGTAAGCCTAAGGGCAAAGCTAATGGTCAAATGAATGGGAAATCAGGCCATAGAGAAACACATATGTTTTTTCTAGATGTATGTACAGTTTATGAATTATCTATGTATCTGTGTGATTAAGAATAATTCTAGTCTTTTTGAAAGCTAGAATTAGCAGAGTTTCATCATCTATATGCATCCAGAAACTTATCGATTAATTTATAAATCTATCATGTGAAGGAGTAATCCTATGTAAGGATTAAGGACAATTTGAATGAAGTGAACCAAAAAATTGTAAAAGGATGTGTATAGAGTGGCTTTGAAGCCAATTAAGTTTCTTTGCCTTATGAGGGTTGATTTCCAGTTGAGGTAAGATAGGTTCTGGTGCTGAGTGCAGTTGCATTGAGACCTTGCATTGGAAAAAAAAAATTGTTGACAATGAGGAACAAAGCCAACAAATGAATTGCAACGGAAATGTGGTCATATTGGAAGGAGGCAATTGTCTTGGAGATTAAGCTAAAGTGAGGGATATCAGTTACAATTTTACATGCCTATCTTTGACAAGCTAACGTTGCCTCCTTACAAAGGAGGAATCGCCCTTGGGAAACAAAAAGGGCCGTGATAAAAAAATTGTTGAAATAGTCGCCATAAGAAGTGTAATTGGGGTGCATTGGAGGAAATAAATTTTTTATGTTAAATGAATAAAGACAAGAGAAAAGTGACAAAGGTGTTGTCATGTCATGGAGTTCAAACTTGTAGTGAAGGGTAAAAAGGTTTGGTTTAGTTCTGCATACAAAGTCTAGAAATGTGAGTTGAATCGTTGGAGATTGGCTCAATGTTCAGTTAATAGCTTAGCAGAGTATTTAAATGACGTTTTCGATTTGAATGTGTAATACCCCTTGGTAAATTTATTTTTATGACTTTTATATTGAACTTATGGCTAAAAAGTCAAAATGGGACAAGTGACATGATGTGACAATGTAAATATTTATTTTGAATTGATAAAAAGAGAAACTATTTTGTTTGTTATTATTCTTGAAAATAAGTTAAAAGTTATCATGTGAGATTAGACTCCTAATTGCCAAGAAAATAGTGGGAATAAGGTATGCCCAAGAAGGGGCAGAAACAAAAGAAAGAAAAAATTCTCCTTTTTTCCATTCAGTTGAACTGTTGGCAAAGATAGACCACCAAGAAATTCATGATTGGAGATAAATGTCATGAGGTGGAACCTGTGTAAAGAGGACTACGATAGATAAAGGCATTCAATTTGTAAAGAAAGGCCAGTGGGAGAGAAATATTGGGCTTGAACCCTAAAACCAGAAGGATGCTACTAAAGGGTTAAGGAAGAGAAGCTGAAGAAAGGATCCTAAGTTGTTTTCCTTGCAGGGAGGATTAGAGCTCGAGGGGAACTACTGTAAAGTGTAGTTCATGGTTGGGAGAAACATGGAAGCATTTAAATTATTTTCAAGAATCGTTAGATAAGTATACAAGATATATGAAAATGAATCTATGATAAGTATGCGCTTTTCCTCAATTTAGAGTTTTGAATAAATTAGGTAGGAAAGTTTTGTATAACCTTTGTGTCTCCTAGATGTATTTAAGTAAGTGAATGAATATGAATTGTTAACCTTTTTGAAATGGAATGTTTGTGTATATATGTATATTTGGACTAACTTGTTGCAGGAAAATTGGAGGCACAAGAACATAGGACCTTATTTAGGGGTTTGAACAGAAACATAGACCAGGGACCACCCCAGTAACCACTATACAGTGGATAGGAACAAAAGAAAAATAGTGAGATGTGGCTATGGTAGAAAACATGCCAAGAAAAAATAAAGTGCATACCATTGCATTAAAAAAAAGGGACATCCTTATGTAGTAGACTGTGTTTGAATAATTGCAAGCAAGGTATAAACATGCAAGTATATATGCAGGGCATATACATTTATAATAGAGTCATTTAGTATAATAATCATTACCATTAAATAAAGAGTAGTAAATTTATGCCCAAGTTAGTTGTGCAAGCCATGAAAAGGAAAATAACCTCATCGATTAGCCCAGGGGACAAGAGGTTTTGGGAAAAAGAAGTAATACGGCCTAAAGAGAATCTCGGTGGTCCCCCATGACTAGAGTCCTTCAAGCCTCTGGCCTAGTCTTGGGCTTGCTAAATTTAAAATAATAGTTACATAACTATATAACTAATTTAAGCACAATACATAAATTGTAGTGAAATATAGATTGAATGTAAAGAAAAAAAAAATCCATAAATACTGAAACTGCCATGATAATTGCATGTAAGAACACTTGAAATTATAATGACTTGTTTTCAGGGTAAACAAAACAAAATCGGATTTTAAGGGATTACAAACCCTAATTGGGAATATAATGGTATGTGATAATTTAAATAGGAAAAGAATTACATAATTATGTCTTCCCAAAATGAAAGAATAAATATTTATTGTTTGACCTTACAGGCTTCAGACTCAAGTAATACATAAGTTAAAGAAACACTGCCTGGGTATATCTATTTTATTGACATGCATAGTAAAATTATAAGAGAATAAAATACAATTTCTATTTTGGAAATATTATAAGTAGAGTTACATTCTCGTCCATATGGGTATTGGTTGTATATCAAAATATAAAAGCAAAAAATCTGGAAATTAGTAGAAGGGGTAAACCCTCATTATAAAAATTACAGTTATCATAAAAAAAAATGTCTACAAAAACTTTACATTTTCCCCAGGCACTTTAAATAGAACTTTATTGATATGGACATAACCAAATAAGGATGATTCTGGCCAGTTAAGGCCTCTATGTAAGAACCCTAAACTCAAGAAAATTCTCATGTGAACTGGACAAGTTGAAGCCTTTTAATGGCATCGATAACCTGTAAAAGATAAAGGAAAATGAGCACATGTAATAGCCATGGTGAAAGGAATAGAAATTGTGAATGTCTAGTTCCAAGAAATGTTGGACCAAAAATCCCAACGCAACCAAAACTGACCTCTGAAGAAACAAGAAGAGTCCCTTGGTTATGTTGTCGATTCTCTTAAGAAATTAGTATAACGAAATGTGTGAAGAGGAATGATCGTAGCAACTGGAATGTTTACCTTTGGCAAAGGGAAGTGAAATCTCTCCATTACAACCTTACTACAGAACAAACATATGTCATAATTGAATATATATATATATATATATATATAGAAATCCCTTTTGAAAGAGGACAAGTTAGGTTTTAAAATTAAGGCTAGATTCTAAAGAATTTTACCTTACGAAAACCACAAGAATTAAGTGCCCATGTTATGAACCATGGAGCAGACAGACACCATAACCAAAACACTCATGAAAAGTCATCTTTTGACTTATGCATTCAAATACATCGATTATCAAAGAAACAAAGAACTAGCTATCGAAAATACCCAAAACCTTAGCAATATGTAGCAAATAAGTTTCAAAGGACAAGGGTAAAGGTTGAATGCAGACCTGGTTGTAAAACCTTTCCTTGGCTTGTAACTGAATTTCACCTTTGCCAGTGTGTGGAATAAGACTAGCAAAATTCATTGAGAAAATCTTCATATTCGCAGGAAAAACCCTAGTTTTATAGTCTAATCCTCACTATAGTAGAGCCAAATCCCTAACCTCCAAAGTGATAGGCAATTAAGATTAAATCATAGACTTCTTAGATCAACGATGGAGATCACTTTTAAGTGATTTAAATAATTTAATATTCATATATTTAAGTCATTTAAATAATTTAATATTTATCCTTGGATAAAGATCAACCGAAAGTCAACATTAATTAAATAACTAAGCAACATACTTTTTCCTAGGTTAAAAATTTAGAAAGAATATCATATTAGTTGCTCCTTTTGAACAACCACCCAAAGAGGGCTTCTCTCTTGAATTCCAAGACACCAAGTTTATGCAGAAGACCTTCCAAATATACAAAATCAACATTACTTAGGGTAGTTGTGCTCCGAGAGGATATATTTCAATTGGGAAGTGGTGATTTTGGAGATGATTTTGTATATGTTGAGATTAGATCTTAAGTCATTTAAATAATTTAATATTTATCCTTAGATAAACATTAGCCCAAAGTCAACATTAATTAAATAATTAAACATTGTACTTTTTAATAGGTTAAAAACTTAGGAAGTAGATCATATTAGTTGCTCCTCTCGAACAACCACCTCAAGAGGACTTCTCTCCTGAATTCCATGACAAAACGTTTATGAAGAAGAGCTTCTAAAGCTACAAAATCAACATTTCTTAAGGGAGATCTGATTTGAGAGGATATATTTCAAGTGGAGAGTGGTGATTTTGGTGATGATTTTGTATACGGTTTTACATAATAAGATGTGTTGGAATAGTTCAAAGGAAAAAGGGTGATAAAATTTAGGGATTAGGGCTATGAACATAACATTGAACAATGTCAATATTTCCCCAAAAGAGTGAGACAAATTTACCACTCTTAATAGACCATCACCCAAAACATCAAAGCATTCCAGATAGAATTCAATGGGAGTCCATTTGAACTTGGGATCTTCCCTTTTTGAAAGTTATGGAGCAACTGATTAGGCTCTGGTTTCGTGATCTCGACCATCATATTTTCATTTTTCTCTTGGTTTACAAATCTAGGGAAGAGTTCAATGACCTTTAGGACATAGTTTATCGATGCTTTATTTTCTATTGAAAGATTCCCTTGAAATGTCTACAACCTTCCAGGGAGATGCCTTGGAAGGAGGAGACCAATTATCCATCTAATATTTTAATCTCCCAAATGGTATTTATGGATTTATGATGGTTTGCAATCCTATGGAAATATTTTGTGTTTTCATCCCCCACTTGAAGCCATAGGGCTCTGCTTTTCACACGTCACTCCTTTTATTTATCTAGAAGATTTTTTCTTCTATTTTCTTATAGGGCTTTGACATATTCATTTTTATCAGCAATATCGAGTTCATATGAGCTCTAACCATGTGTGACCTTCAATGTTTCTTCAATGTTTGCTAGGGCCTTCATGTCTCGAGTCTTTATTTTCACCTAATTTAAGATAAATGACTTGGACGATTTTATTTTTTTTTGGAATTGAATATAGGGGATTCAAAGGAAATAGGGGAGAAAGGGCACCGAGCTTGTTTTATAGCCTCATGAAGGGAGGGATATTCAAACCAATAGGGGTTTAGCCTGAAGGGACTGGGTGTTTTAGGGGGAGTAGAATTGAGTTCAAGGAGAATAGTGAGATGATCCAAGTCTCCACCTATGGTTACCCATTGGTGCATTCAAATATTTTTATTGATCAGAGGTTCAACAATCAAGAAATAATCTAGGTGTTTTGAGATCTTAATCATCCTAACTCGATTATTTGACCAGGTAGTAAATTTTTTTTTTTTTTTTGGGGGGGGGGGGGGTGAGATCTATGAGGCCAGTGCCATCTAGATGTTCCATGAAAAAAATATGTGAGGGGATCCAAAGTGGCCAAGGGACCTATTGTAGCTGCTGCAACAACTGCTCCAAAAATCTGGGGACCCTTAAATTTTTGGAGCCCCTACACTAGGTCAAGCCTTCAGCCCCACCAGGTTTTGCCTGAAAAGTTCATTAGTCTTAACAAGCCTGAGGAGGAATCTAAGTTTTGGCTAAGTTAAACCAAGTCGTCAGTTCCTACCTTGGTAGGTCGGTCGCAGGGTCAAAACGCGACTATAGCTAATAATTGCAGCCATGGCAAGTATTTCGACCATGGCAACTCGTAGGTCGCAAGGTTGCGGAGTTGCGCCTCCACCCTCATAAAGTTCTTGCGATTTTGCGACTTTCTGAGTCGCATAAGTCACAAGGTCGCAATACACCTCGCTTCCTCATCAATCATATGTGCGACTTTGTGATTATGCGACTCGCAAGGTCGAAAGGTCACAAGGTCACAAGGTCACTCTGCATCCTTCCATCCTCCGACGTGACCACAAAACCCATGCGACTATTCGACCTCCTAGGTCGCATGGTCACATTGGTCGCAATAGATGCACTGGTCACCCTTGTGACCCCACACGTGCGATTATCTTATAAATAGGAAGTCACACAGTCGCATTTGTCAAGGCTCTGTTGGTCACACGGGAAGCTAGAAGTCCCTTCGACTGAAGTTCGCACACGCATCCGGCTCCGGTAAGTAACGGTCCTCCCTCCTGCAATCATTATTTCCTTCCAAGTGTCACTTTCTGCCCCTCCCGAGCTCTGGCTTACCCTCGCACTAGGGTTATCCTTTTTTTTTACTTAGCGTTTCTCTCATTTCGTGCTTGACAGTTTGCCCTAGCCTCTTCACCCCGTGCTTGCACCTAAAAAGTGTGTTTTATCTTAACCCCGATCCCCTCATTTTTATCAGTAAGCATAAAATCCACTCCTCTGAGGGCGACCCTGGCCTCCCAAGGCCATTTAGAGCCTTCTCTGAGCTTCTCTAAGCCTTAGTCGCACGTCCTGCGGCCGCGATACCATTCCCCATGCGACTTCATGACTTCGTGACCTCCATCTGGTTGCGACTTGCGACCACCATCCTGTTATGAGAGTTGTGACCAGATTTCCTAAACATTGAACTTGCAACCTCATTTGCATCGTGACCTATGATCTCAGTCGCTCGATTGCATTCTTGAAATCTGCGACCGTGCGACTTGCCTTCCCCACAACCTTCCTGTCACCGACTAAGACTCCTCTTTGTTTTACAGTCTCAATTGATTTTCATTGCATCTCTCTCATCGTGGGACTACATTTTTGACATGCCAGGTGACGTTGATCTCTAGTGCATATCCATTTCTTCTTTCAAAGACGAAATGGGTCACCCGACCGCTAAAGTTGCTCAAGGCACCTCGGGAAGCGAGGCATGGAAGGCCAATCTAGAAGAAGAGCCACCTATCTTCGGAGACACTGCTTGCAACATAAGTAAAACCACCAGGCTCTCCTAGTATACTTTCCACGAGGAATTTTCTAGAAAAGATATTCCAAAAACGCAGGAGGACTTCCAAGTATATATCAACGTCAAGAATTCAAAGTTTCATAAAGTAGAGGCACATCCCCCAATTTTCCCGTGCATGGAAACCATCTAATGGATCTTGCAGTGTACAAATACAAATGACTGGATGATCAGGGGTCATGACAGGGCACCCATAGCCACCATCTCTCCAACAGACATCAACACCTACTATAGATTGCCTAAGAGGCAGCAGACTTTTAACACCAAGTGGCTCGCCGAGTTCACAACCCCAACGAAAGACATCTTAAGGGAATGGTGGCAATACCCAGCAAAATTCTGGGTTAAGACAGACCAAGCATACAAGATAGAGGGGTTACACAAAGTATATCAGTTAATCACTGCGATGATGTGCCGGTTATATGGCAAGGCAGACTGTGATGTATTTTTTGGCACATGGGTCCCTCTCATGTATGTTGTTGCCACTCGAGGAACTATTTTTAATTGGGCAAGCATCCTCTCATCGTCTTTGAAGACAAACATAGATGCTGCCAAAAGACCACCCCCTGAGTAGCCTCTAGAATTTTATATGTCATCATACCTCCTTGATGCTGTCTGTTTGAGGTGCTACTTCGAGCACCGGAGCTGTAATTGGGACACATCAGTGGCCCAACCTGTCCACTACCACTACAAAGTCTTCTGGGACACAGATTACAAAGGCATGTTGGATATAATATCCAAAACATTTATTATCCCATTATACCAACTATTGTTTGGGGAAGAATCACCTTGCATGTCACAGAGGGCCATGAAGACTGTGGTCAAAGTAGCTCATTGGTTCCCCATTGATGAAGGAACAGTCGTCAGAGTGTTCGGTACTCATAAAGCTCCTCACGCTCTTCCCAAGTTTGTCATGGATAGGACGCTTCTGCGAGAGGTCTATTACCAAATGACTTAGGGTTTCTTGAAGATATTGAACAAAGGAAAGCAGAAACCATGGCCACATTTTCCTCTCACTATTGGGGCATACGTGGTAGAAAACTTCAAACAAGTAGAAGCAGAAGCTGAAGCTTTGAATGGGAGCCATTTCGTGACCCTGAATTACTAAACATATGACCCCGAGAATGTCGTGGCCACCCATTGTAAGAAGGCAAAATTCAATTGGTCTTATGCCCACACCAAGAAGGACCTCGAGGATGGGATTAGGAATTGGTATAACTCCACGAGGGCACTCAGCCCAAGTGAACAATAGGCCATAGAGGACGAGTTCCTCGACGATCCCCAAGAGGACGTAAGCCTCAAAGAAAGATTTTCAACCATGAAGAAACAACGGAATGAAACACCAAAGGGGATCGAGGAATCGTGAAACACAAAGGAAAAGAGGTTGAAGACCCCATAAGAAACAATGAGGAAGAGGAAGCCACGCTCATACAAAGAAATGCCAAATTGGCAAGGAAGAAGTGAGAGCTCAAGAGGCAAAGAGAATTGGAAAGCAAACAATCACATCACTCCAGCAACCAGATCCATAATGAGAAAAGGAGAAAACAAGAAGAGGAGAAAAGGCAGCAGGAGGAAGAAAAGAAAGCACAAGACGAGATAGAGAGAAAAAAGAAAGAAGAAGCTGAAAAGAAAAAACAAGCAGAGGAAGCTGAGAGGAGAAAACAAGAGGAGGACAAAATATTAGAAGAACATTAGAAGAACATGGAGGAGGAAACAAAGAGGCAACGAGCACTAGCAGAGGGAGAAAAGAGGCAGTGGGAAGAAGAGCTTAGGATGGACAAGGAAAAGGAAACTGAGAAAAGTGAACAAGGGGAGACAAGCAAAGCAGTCGACATCAGCACAGGACAAGGTGAGCTTCCTCCCTTAGATGTACCTCCCGCTACTCCCCTCATTGGTGGACACCTTCCCCTCCAAGAGCTGGGGATATCAGAAGATCACGATGAGGAGGTCTTAGATCTTACTAAAATCACATTTAATGAAATAAACCTCAAAATTATACAAGAGAGGAAGAAATATTGTAGCAGGAACCCAGCCAACCCGTTGTCAGTAACTACGACAACAGATATCGTGCCCAATATCACGACAAATCCTCAAATGATCACCATTGCTAGAACAACTTTTGTGGCCGCCACAGAACACAACGTAGCCCGAATGAGTAAACAAATTGTAGACTTGAAAAACAGGTTGTACGCATCCAAGCAAAGGGCCATCGTGGTGGAACAGGAGAAGAAAAGGATGGAGGAGGAGAACGTGACACTCCGCTTATTACACACAAGCTCAACATAATTCCAAGCGGTAATCACATCAACAACCGAGATCCTGAGGGAGACCATGGCAGTAGTTTATGAGGAAATGACAAAACTTCACCACACTGTAGCACCCATCGTGGCCATTCAAACTCACACAAAAGAGAGGGTCTTCATGCTCAAAGAAGCTATGACCACTTTGGATAGAATACATGAATGGTCTGAAAAGTACCTAGAAGCTCCGGCAGTGGTCCCTAGGAAAGATTGGATCACTATGCAAAATACTAGGGTCCAACTTCGTATCAAAATTCAGTCCAAGGATAAATTAGCCAAAGATGCGGAGAGCGTGCTAGCATCCTACAGACAATTGTTTAGCAGCTTGGAATCAGTGATCCAACTACATGGGGTCCCCTCTATAGGGGAGGTTGGACAGGTAAAAAATCAGGAGGATATCAACAATGAAGTACAAGCATTTGTATAGACATATAGAAAAGCAGCACATACGGGAGATATGCCGATCACCAAAGAAAATATCAAGCGTTATGTAGTAGAACCAGTGAGGCTCTACACCAATATTGGGACCTTGAATAATCATGTGTATGCCAAATGGAACATCCTCATCCTAGATTCACTTGAGTGCTTACACCGACATGATGAAGACCAACCAGAGATCTCTCCTATTGCGGAAGATTATAGCCTATGGCGCACTTATGGCGCACTTATCTGACAGAACAGCTCGGGCTCAACATTCCAGAACTTTCCATCAGTAGATTAGTCAATTAGATTGATAGCCATTTTTGTGACATTGTGTACTACAGTAGCACAAAATTCCCTGTGAATGTGAAAGGTCATGTAGGATGCCAAGAGTCATCTGGTAAATGAAAGGTCATGAGGTAGTCCAAGAATCAAGGGTAGACCAAGCGTCACTTTTATCCTATAAATATAACCTCATACCTCATTTGTAGAGGCTTTTTGCTGAGGACTATTTTGGAGATACATATATATATATTACCTGAGAGAATTGATGTCCTTCTAATTAATACAAGTGTTGATTGTACGTCTTCACTATTGGATTCTTCAATTTCTATGTGCTTGTACCATGAGTATTTGCTTCACTTGATGGATCGAATGTTCTTGATAGCTATTTGATGTGTGGTCTCTTCACATGTTGTTTCATACTTCAAATCTGGTTTTTCTACGTATGAATGGTATTTTGCTTACTAACTCTATACTTGTGCCGGTGAACTATTTCTTTTGGTATTAGCATAATCTGTCTTGATTGCACAGTTATGTACGCTTATAAATGGTTGATTGTTGTGAACTGATTTGCAATCGTTAAGCATTATTTATCTAGTATAAATAAGCCTTATCTAAAGTCCTGCTAACAATAACTTTATATAAGGTTGTGTTGTTTACATTTTGGCTATTCATGGTATATGTGGTACAGGATATTTGTCAATTATTCTCTTGTGTTTATTAAATTTCATACATTCGATTAAGTTCATATCCCACCTCTACAAAACTGAATGACAGCCGGGCCTACATACCAGAAGGGATCCCTAGCACACACGGTGCAGGCTCTAGTTGGGAACCTACACTAGGGAGATCCCCTTGACTGTTGGTGTAAAATTCCAGCCCATCAACAGATTTGGCGCTAGAAGGAGGGCCATGGCAAGCACTAAAATCCCTCCTCACACAGAGACTTCCCATCAAGGAAGTAACCAACCTCGGCCTCCCACGCCCCTTGAGATACCATACAATCCCCCTTTCAAGCCACCCTTCACAAAACCACTCCGGGAAGAATCCCATATTCCCCTCCTTGAAGACGCCCCCGGAGGAGAGGAACTCCCTATGTACAAAGTCACTAATGAACAACTCAGGGCTCTATGCCTTATCACCCAACAATTCGCTAGGGGTCTAAGATGCATTCCCGCCACTAACTCCCTAGCCAATTCTCGCACCTCCAACCTTCAACATACACATCAAGGCGTCCTGGTTAACTCTATATCACAGTTAATCGGCCTAGCCCTGGATGACTACGCGGATGCTCTTGAGAGACTATCTATCGAAGGATTGGAAAGCTAGTATTTATCGAAGGATTGGAAAGCCAACCTAAAGATGAAGAAGGTGAGCCTAAGAATACCTTTACTGGCAAAAATAACCAGATACATCGAGAGGAAATACACGGGAACAACCAACGAATCACTGAGGAAACCCCCATTAACAATCAACCTCTCACTGGGGGCACTCATGGGATCTTGGGACAAGGAGTTAGGGACTACCTTAGAGACCGTATAAACTTCTATAACAATCAGCGTTTCCTGAGAAATTTGAGAAACACCCGGAACGTGAGAAACACTAGAGATCTAGGACACCTCAGAGTGCCTCGAAGAGAAGGCAGGTGCCCCCCTCGCACCAACGGGGGTTCAGGCAGAGATAGTGAATCAGAAGGTAATGATCGCTGCCTCCTTTTCAACCCTAGAGAAAACTGTCGTCCCTTGCCGCTGGCCTGGATGGCTCAATCCCCTTTAAACCTTAGAGGCCTACTTCATGATATGCCTCACCATTATGAGAAACACCTCCCGAAGTTCAACCCAAAGAAAGGGACCTCTGCTGATGACCACATTAGCAATTTCTACTTGGCTTTGCAAATGATGAAGGTCCAGTTCGATGACGTAGCATGTCACTTATTCCCACACACCCTTGAAAATAAAGCGGCCACTTGGTATCGGGTGCTACCTGTAGCCTCCATACGAACGTGGGACGAGTTCCGGAAATCCTTTCTGCACAGATTCTCAGAAGATAAGACACCTTCCATGCTCCTCACCGAGCTCAGCACGCTAAAATGCCATAAGAAGGAGAAGGTGAAAGATTTCAATCAACATGTCACCACCATTCTGAACAAATTCCCCATGGATGTATCCCTCAATGATTCCATCACAATTGATTATTACACAAGGGCCCTGCCACGGGACATTGCCGTGTTCATTAAGCGCGAAGAAAAACTCACTCTGGTAGAGAATTTTACCAGTGCGCTCGAGGTCGAAAAGGATCTTCTTTCGATCGGTGCCTTGGAACACAAGCTGCGAGAAGATGCAAAGTCCTCCTGTAAGAAAAACCAGGCCTTCTCAAGTAAAACGACGGATAAGGATAAAGACTCCTTCGATTTCGAGGGACTGACCAAATCTCTAAAGCAACTAACTAACGAAGTATCTGAGCTAAAGTGAAGAACCAGTGATACTTCGAGAGGGGCTAAGCCTGCTAAACCATTTTTCCGGAAGGCCAATAATCTTCCCCCTAAAGTCTCACAAAATCCCAACTTAACCTTCAATGTGGAAGAGTTAGGAAAATATAACTTCTGCACTTTCCATCAGGCCTCGCACTCTGAAGAAACCTGCCCACAATGGCTCCATAACATGACCGTCGTTGTCACCCAATTGTTAGAAGACCAAGCTGTCAGGGAAGCAGAAGAGGAAACTGACGATTCCAGAGAAGATGATCCTCCCCTTGGTGATGATTCTCCATCTGCTGTGTTAACTTTCGAGGTCATCCGTGGAGGAGACGTGTGCACCACACAAGAAGCCTTCGTTGGGGATGCTCTCCAAAAAACTCCCAAAAGTTACAATCTCAGGAGTAAAGGTGTTGTAGCTGACCCTACCCTGGAAGACAAGAAAAGGGATTTGTTGCGTAGGATCTTACCCCCAACCGATACCATCCAATTGTCCTCCTCCTCAACTGGAGGAATGGATGATCTATGCTCGAACAAATCACCAACCAACACAAAAAGAGACTCTTCCACACCTAGGAATTCATCCAAAGGGGTTACCGCTAAAACCATCGCGATAGCACCGCACATAATGCAAGAATCTTCATCCATGGATTTAGATTACAATATCATCGAAGATTTGAAGAAAACGCGAGCTAATATCTCATTATACGAGTTGTACAAATTGACCGCTCAACGTGAGCTAATAGCCAAAGCCTTCGCCTTTTCTCCTGCCCCTGTTAAGCCCTCCACGTCAAACAAGGGAAACTTTGCAGGCCGATCGCCAGTTGTGGTCGACCTCCAAGCTATAGTGAATGCCGCAAACACCAACTCGAGAGTCTCAACTCCCCCATTTCTCTTAACCTTCAAGATGTTTAATTTCAATGTCCACAACTGCCTCGTCGATTCCGGTGCATCAACCAATGTTATTCCCTGGTCGGTATGCAAGAAGCTGAACATTCAACTAGAAAAAACTGACGCCAAAATTATCCAACTCAATAGGTCTTAAGTCCCCGTCATAGGAGAATTAAATAATGTCATCATTTGGTTATCTTCTGATTCCTAAGTTCACCAGTGTATTGACATAATCGTCGTGGACATCCCAGAAGCCTACGGTCTTCTTCTCAGCAGGGATTGGTCTTGCAAGCTTCAGGGCTACTTTACCACAGATTGGTCTCACTTGTGGCTGCCTTACAAAGGAAGGAATAACCAGATCAGGGTAAATAGTGAGCCTTGTATGAAACATACTGTAACTGACCTTGAAGGCTCTAATGAGCCAATCAGTTATGCTTAACAAGATCTATGAGTATGCCTCCTTGAATCTTTATTCGGGTGCTATCAGCCTCAGACATCAACCGTTTCCCCAGATACCTAGGTCGAAATTTTCATGCAAACCCCGAGCCTCGATAGCGAGGTTTTTTCCTTAAACTTACATACGTCAGGTTTACCTTCCCTCAGCACAGAGACGTGGGCATTGTATTATGATGGATCGAAAACCCATGATGGAGCAAGAGCGGGATGTGTCCTGCTAAATCCCAAAGGGGATAGATTTTTGATCTCTTGCAGGTTGGAATTCCAATGTACCAACAATACTGCGGAATATGAGGCATTGGTTCTCAGCCTCAAATAGGCCATTGACCTAAAAGTAGACTGCCTAAAAGTGATTGGGGATTTAGAAATCATTACGAGACAGGTACACAATACCATCCATTGTTTGTCCCTACATCTAAAGAATTACCAGCAAGAGGTATGGCATCTCATAAATTATTTTAAAGCTTTCAATATCATTTTTGTTCCTAGATTTAACAATGATGTTACTAACCCTCTATCGAATGTTGCAGCTAGATTCATACCCCTTAGAGATGGTTTTTCTATTGAAATTGTGTATAAGCCAGCGGTACCAGACAACATAACTAACTTGCACGTGTTCAATGATGACCAACAGATTCTGGATTTCATGGAAAACGCGTAAGTATTCAAAGACGCGACTATCGACAAAGAGGAACATCAAAAATTGTTATAAGACGAGGCAGATTTGCAGATTTGTTGGATGCTCGCATTATTTTTAAGGTCAGACACTCAACATGGATATCTAATTTGGTGCCAGTGAAGAAAAAACCCAGAGAGATACGTCTATGCGTCGATTTCCAAAAACTTAATCGTGTGTCAGATAAATATAACTACCCAATCCCCTCCATGGAGCAAATCCTCCAAACCGTCTTAGGAGCCAAATTATTCTCTCTATTGGATGGATTCTTCGGTTACAATCAGGTTCTAGTATTAGAACCAAATCAGATCAAGACAACATTTCGGAGAAACTGGGGGACATTTGCATTTTTCCGTATGCCATTTGGACTCATCAATGCCGTGGCGACTTTCCAGAGAGCTATGGATATTGCTTTCTAAGGGCTAATGGGTAAGAGTGTGGTGGTCTACCTGGAGGACGTCACCGTTTTTTCAAAGAAAAGGAGTGACCATCTGCAGCACTTGAAACATATTTTCGAAAGATGCCGTAAATATGGGATCTCTCTCAACCCTAAGAAGAGCATATTTGCAGTTTCAGAAGGCAACCTGCTAGGTCACATAATCACCAAGAAAGGAATCACCGTAGATCCCGACCGCGCAAAATCCATAGCACAGATCCCTCAGCCGACCACCAAAAAAGGTATGCAATCTTTCCTCGGCAAAATTAATTTTCTTTGCAAGTTTATTTCATATTTTGCACAAATTGTCAAACCTTTACAGAACATGATAAAGAAGGATACAGTTTTCAAATGGGACTGGGAAGAAAAGGAATCTTTTGATCGGATTAAGGCAGCAATCGCAGAAGCACCTTCCCTTTCCAGCCCCGATTTTAGCAAAGATTTTATCTTGTACACTTTCACTTTAGATTCATCATTAGTTGTGGTCCTTACCCAAAAGGACTGTGATCATGATGAACGCCCTATATCATTCATGAGTATAGGAATCCAGGGGGTAGAGCTAAACTACCCGGACACCGGTAAGCAGGCTTATGCAGTTTACAAAGCAGTGAAACACTTCAGACCATACATCCTAAAGAACCACGTCATGGTGATGGTCCCCCATCTAGTCGTCAGATCCCTCTTTGTACAATAGGAGCTGGGGGAGTGGAGGGCCAATTGGATGACATCCCTCCAAGAATATGATTTAGAATTTAAACCCTCCCACACTGTGAAAGGGCATGATCTCTATAAACTAATCACTGAAGCCGCTGATAATCAGAACACAAAGTCTGATCGACTGGCTCATGTTGCACAAAAAATTGTCACCATGACATTCTACAATCTGTGTGAGTCCATTATCACTCATACTTTCCTCCTTTGCAAGTCTTAAGCCTCAGTTCTTCATATCAAGCCTTGAAAATAAGAGAAAGCCCTCAAAAGTCTCTAAAACTCTAGTTCCACACTTTCTCTTAGCATTACCTGCGATCCCACACCTAAAGGTCATGTCCCCTGCGCACCTCAATGCTCTGTCTCTGTGTAATGGGTGTGGACCCCTGTAAAAGTAAAAAAGGTGCAAGTATATTCTTAAAAAATCACTTTGAGTCATTTCTAGAAGCTTCTGGAAGGAATCTTGAGGTGGCAAGTTCGCTCCTTTAAGGTTCATGCATCCCATACCTTAAGGAGCTAACCCCTTGATGTGAGGAGCTTATCCCTTTGAAGGAGGACTCTATCCCTTCATTGGTGGACCTATAACCTCCTTCCTTTGCACTATAAAATGAAGCATTGGGCTGGTTACTGTGGAGGTGGAAAGCATAATATTTTTGAGGTGAAATGCTGCTGGAACTTAGTCTTCCTAATTGATCTTTTGTGAGGAAAGATTACATACCTCTTTGATCTCATTTGGAAGAGTGTGAGGCTTTTCAAAGTAAAGGAGATTCCTATTTCGGACCCTGGGAAGAGCTTGTACAACATCAAGGCACCAAAGGTTGTAAAGTTCTTCTATTTCAAAGTTAATACAAATAAGTTTATTTTTCTCAATAAGCTGTGTTTTATGGTTTATTTTATGGATTCCTTGATCACCATGATAAACATGATTTATGATATTAGCTATGCAGGTGTTATTTGATGTGTGCTTGTTTGTGATTGTAGGTTCTCAAAAGGAAACTCTTTCGGACGATTGAAGGATGGCTGCTACAAACTAGCGTTGGACTTAAGGTAGGGTCTAAACACCTCTATAGTTTTTATTAATGAATCGCAATATGTTTAGAGAAAGGTAGATTTGCTTGTCCTGTTTGTTGCTAGATATCTTTTGATACTAGGGAGATCGGCCTTGTCCGCAAGATCGATTTATCTGGCCAACAAATTGGCAACTCCACTGGGGAACTGAATTTGGTTTTTGGTTTTCATTTTTCTTTGACTTGAGAAACTTGTTCTTGTTTCTGGTTTTTTCTTGATGTGTGTGGGATTGGGTAGTTTTTAGGTTCTGGATTATTTTTTTGTTTTTCGAAGTTTTCATAGGACCGCACTTTCTTTTTACAGACAGTGCGGGCATCCCCGCAATTTTCCTCTAGTACACAGAGCGGTACCGCTCCTGTTGCTTCTGGAAGCCTGAGGACCCTGTTAAATTTTTGAAAAACCTAAAATGTTTTTTCCAGTTAAGTTTAGGTTTTATTTACGACTTTTAGTGTCTACCTAGATCTGCATGTGTTCTGTCAAAAATCTCTTGCAAGTAAGTTCCATTGGTATTTTTGTTTTAGATGATTTTCTAGAAGTTTTGCATGCCTAGAGTGGTTTTCACTTGGCCTCTGTAGTGACTCAAAGATTAGAAACCTAAGAAACCTTAGATTACCCTAGTGTCTTTTTGTCTCCTTGATGAGTTTGACTAGTTTGTGAAATATGTCCTTGGTGAGAAATAGATTTTGTTTTCTCTTTGTAAATCTTTGAATGAACTTGGTTATAAGTTTTGAATTTCATTTTTATAAAGAAAACACATTTGGATGTTTTTTGATTGATTTGTTATTCTGAATGAATTAATCCTTAGTTTACTGAATAACTAAGTAAAACGCCCTAAAAAAGATTTGAAGCTTTTATACATTAAGTTTAACAAGTTTTTAGATCTCAAAATTAGTTTTTGTAGTTTTGAGTGCTTTCTAGAACTTGTAGATCTCTTTTGAAAGAGTCGTTTTTTGTAGTTTTTGAGCGTTGAAAAAGAAAAGGGATTTGTTGTGAGCATAATTAGTAGCATTGTTTTGAGTTCTTATTGAAAAAGACAAAAGGATTTTCTTTTTATTTCTATGTTGAAAGAAGGATATGTTTCTTAAAGAATTGCATTCTCAAACTCTTTCTTTTAGCTAGAAATTCATTGAATGAAAAAAGAATTGTTTATCATTTTAGGTGCATTTTTTAGTGTTTTTGGAGTCGAGTCTTCACACCATCAAAGTTTCACTTCTATACCTATTGACTTAAGAAACAACACATAAAAGTAATGCTTAATTAAAATTGATCTAGCAATCTTTTTATTTCTAGGGCTCTTATCACCAATATAGCTTAGGCTAGTATCTTGGAGTAAGGAGTAATTAACTCTCCAAGATAGTTAAAACAAACAAGTAGCTATATCTTGTTGTAGGAAATAAATTCAATTGTAATTGATATAATCTGGGAAGCTTCTCTTAAAGGAGTCAATCATGAGATCATGTCCGATCCTTTGAGACAATCAAGTCTGTCTCATTGGGAAAGATAGAAGATTTGCGCGTATTATAAACGGTAAACCTTGGATTAACCATTGTCGAGCAGCCTGGGGTCACTTGTTGGTAAATCTCGGATTGATCATGTCGAGGAGCCTTCAAGGGGATTGAACTTTGTTACTCTGCCCTTGCGCGTAAATCAAATCATAGACTGTTCCCCTAGTTGTATTTGTTATTGTTGGTAACCTTAGTGTCCATAAACTTAAGATTATTTCCTAAGGTGACGTTGAAGGATGGGCCTCACTGTACCTGGAGCAGACGTCGACTAGACTCACTTGGACTCTCTGGGGGGTTCTCTTCACTCGAGATGGTTATGTGAAGAAACTTGTACCAGTCTGTTTCATTAAGCAGGTTGTCAAGGTAACTGTTCCAATTGCCCTTTCTGTATTAAATTCTACGATGTTGGATTTCATCACCAACTAGTGTTTTTAGTACGGGAAGTTACTGTTTGTGTGTGGTTTGAACTCTTAGATCTTTTAGGCGTGTGATTCAGTTGTTTGTTTCTTTAGAGACTTTAGGTGCTTTTATTGAAATTTTCTTTGTTTGCATGTGATTATTTTCATCCTACACCCAGAGATTATTATCCTTGATCAATCATGTCAAGACAGTCATCCATGTTTTCCCAATCACCGAAAACATTTTTATATGGCAGTCCTACTGTTCCTTTGGGGTACCAGCCACTTTCTGGTACTTTTTCGGGAGCAACTCCTCGACCAACTGCACATCAGTTATCACCTGGTATTAATGGAACTAAAATGTTGAACGTAGAACAAATCTTTATGATGTCTGGTAGTATTCCAAACCCTCAATATCAAGGTAGTCAGTTACCGCCTGGGGGGCAAGGTAGTCAGTTACTGCCTGGGGGGCAAGGTAGTCAGTTACTGCTTGGGGGGGCAACCTCAAGGTAGTCAGTTATCGCCTGGGAGGCAACCCCAAGGTAGTCAGTTTCCACTTGGAGGGATACCTCAAGGTTTTCAACCTTAAGGATAGTACATACCCCAAGGTCAACCCCATATTCCTCAAGATGCTTTTAAATCCCAGATTCAGTACATGCCTCAGGGTTATCAACCTCAAGGTCAGTACCCAACTCAAGGTTTCCAACCTCCTTCTGGTCAGTCATTTTTACAAGGAGCTGGAAATGTACCTCCTAATTATCAGCCCTACGTTCAACCAGGTTATGGTCCTCCATACGTACAACCTTTTATGGGTCCTGAAATGAATATGGTGTGGGATCCATCTCAAACTCAACAGACTTTGCAGCCTAATGTGTAGTTACCTTATCAAGCTGGATATACTTTGGTTTCTGGTCCAATCCAGCAACCTATCCAACCTATAGTTCAAACCTCTGCACCTGGTTTAGTTCAGCAGCCTGGGCCTAGCTCACCTCAGACTCCGCCTCGAACTGCTGCTGCAACTGCTGCATTTTTTGTTCAATCTACCACACCTATTTCTGGAGTATCTGTAGCTCTGATTTCTACTATCCCTGCATCAGTGCAAACTCCTCAAGTCTCTGTACCCCAGTCAGGACCTACAGTTCAGACTTCAGTCCAGATGCCTATAGGACAAGCTAGTCCAAGTACAATTGCCACAAGTCAACCGTACCAGGGACAGTATCAATCCGGTCCTACTATACAAAATCCAGCTTATCAGTATCAACTGTACCCTGGCTATACTTATCAACAGCCTCAACAACCCCAGTTTGGTCCGGTTAATCCTGGTTTTCCAGGAGGTTATAACATTCCTAATGCAAATATGATTCCAAGTTATCCTGGATATCCTCCTCTTGGAACTGGTCTCATTACACAAGGTTTTCGTGAACCTAACCGTCAGTTACCATTTATTGCAACTTTGGATTTACCTGATTTGTCGCGCCTTACGAATGATCCAATTTATTATCTTCTGTACTGGCCGCCAATGCCTAATAAGTTGCCCAGTGATATCCTGAAATTTGAGGGTAAGTCAGGTGAGGATCCGTCAAATCATGTGATGACTTATCACCTCTGGTGTGCATCTAATTCCATTATAGATGATTCAATTCGCTTACATCTTTTTCAAAGAACTCTTATTGGTCTTGCCGCCAAATGGTACATTGAGTTACCACGAGGCTCTTTTTATAATTTTAGTCAGTTAGCCACTTCATTCTTAACTCATTTTCAGTTGCTTGTTAGATACGACAATGGTACATAATTATTAACTTCATTAAAACAATCCACATCCACATATATTTCTGATCATATTCATGAATGGCGATGTAGAAGGCGTTTAGTGAAAGATTTCATTTCGGATCAAATTTTAGCAGAATGGTTCGTTAAATCATTGTTACCTAAAATCACTAAAGATGTAGCTAAGGCAGGAGTTGTCATTGAAGAGCAAGTCATTGCTCAGGCTCAGTACCTTGACCTCGTCTATACGCAGTCAGGTACTTTACACAAAAAATCCCTAATCTTCCGAAAACTATAGCTCCTTCAGGGTCTCATGCTGCTGATGGTATGATTGGTTTAGTTAGTATTAAAAGCAAGAAGAAATCTTCAAAGAATTCTTCTCCTACAATAACTTTACCTGATTCCCCGAAAGGAGATTCTTCCACTAAATTTTCTGCCGACGTCCATGTCGTAGATTCATCTACGACCAAATCCGGTAGTAAAGAGAAGGGGAAGAACAAAAACAATCAAAATTCAAAAGATAAAACAAATAAAAATGAATCTATTGACGAAAAATGAAAACCTCGCTATCCTTGTTTCATCTGTGACGAGGATTATTTTACTAAAGAATGCCCCTATCGAGCAGAGTTTTCGAAATTCGTTAAAGGTTCTCAAATGCCTGCTGTCTTGAAGGATCCTTCTCCTACTCAAGATAGTAAAGTGGTTGCTTCTTCCTCGAATACCTTGGAAGAACCCATTATGATGATGTCTCATGTCAGGATTGCAACGCGATCGCAAGATTATGGTAGTAAAAATCCTATTGATGGTAAAGAAGCAAAATCTTCTAATTTAAACCCATCAACTACACCTCCTCCTGGGTCTGCTCCACTACAGATTATGAAACCCAACCCAGACTTAGTAACAAAACTGCCTGCTAAAGGTATATTTCGGAAATCAACATTCAATCCATATGCGAAAGCTGCTCAGAATTATAAAATTGTTGAAGACTTAATTGTTTCCCATTCAGCAATGTCGGCTTTGGAAGTGCTGCAATCATGCCCAGCACAAGCGTAAATTACTATTGTCTGCTATAGGAGCTGTTGATCTTCAGGATTCGAACCTAATAATCTTCGATTTAGAGGATAGTACACCCCGCCTTCCTCATCAAATGGCTTTCCAGATTCCAGTGTTAGTCAAAAACAGACCTTGCTTTCGGACTGTGATTGATGAGGGAGCTTCTACGTGTATTATGTCGATCTAGTGTTGGAGATCTCTTGGTTCTCCTACACTCAATCAGTCTCCAACAATTCTAAAGGCTTTTGATGGCCGAGGGTTCCATCCTTTTGGTATTTTAGAAGATTTACCTATAGGGGTCGAAGGAAAAATTGTTAATCTAGATGTGGAAGTGGTTGATGCCCCTCTAGATTACAACCTTCTTTTGGGTCACAGTTGGTCTTATGCTATGACTGCTATTGTTTCATCGGTCTTTCGGCTTGTTAAGTTTCCTCATAACGGGAAGATCGTTACGATAGACCAGCTGAGTTATTTCTCATCCGACCCGACCTCTATAGATAGCCTTCAACACGTCGGTAAAATGACTATCCCGTATAAGGATGTTGGGGTAGGTTTGATTAAAGATTCTAATTTACTAGGAACGTTTTCCGTCCCTCCTCCTAACGTATCGCCTTCTATTGCCAATATTCATATGATTTCATCAAATACTATTACTTTTGATGATCCTCGAATCATACCTTCCGATTTTGAGGTGGATTCATTTGATGGCACAATGCCTATGAATCCCTTTGAAATTGCATATCAGGCGGTACTGTTGTTTTCTGATTCCTGACCTATCGCGAGGATAGTTTGTTCCTATCTCAACCTCATTAAAAAATGAAACTAGGAGTCTCGAGGATAGTTTTTTCCTGTCTCAACCTCGTTAAAAAATGAAACTGGATGTTTCAAGGATAGTTTCTTCCTGTATCAACCTCATTAAAAAATGAAACTGGATGTCTCGAGCATAGTTCCTGGTCTTGTGTCAAACTCGTTAAAAAATGAAACAAGGAGTCATGAGCATAGTTCCTTGTCTTGTGTCAAGCTCGTTTAAAAATGAATCAAGGATTTTAGAGCATAGTTCCTTGTCTTGTGTCAAGCTCGTTTAAAAAATGAAACAAGTGTTTTTAGGATAGTTCTTTTCCTGTGTCAACCTCATTAAAAAATCAAACAACTCCCTTTTTGAGTCGAGTCTTTTCGAGATCTCGAAAGTGAAGCATAGTTTTTCGTTTCAAGCTTACGTAAACATGAAACCGAATCCAAGCAGAGTTCTCTATGGTTCAAGCTTGTATAAAAATGAACCTATACCTTTACATCTCTTGATTGCCGTCTTTATCCGCTAAATTCTATTAGATGAGCCTTAGTTGTTTTCATTCCATCGCCACCATCTCTTTGGCTGGTCATACGTTTTCACTTGGTTGTTTACCCTTCCTAGGGGACCGCAGCGATGAGTGGTTTTATTAGCTAGCCTCTTAACCATTACATGTTTTGAGCAGTTCCTCCATTGCCAGAACTAGTTGCTACCCTTTATACCACTCGTTCCTCTAGGACGAGTCCTCTTTAAGCTCTTTTCTGACTCGTAAAATATGAAAAGGTTGTCGAGTTTTTTCCTTTTTAACTCGTTAAATAGAAGTAAAAAGGCGGTCCACTTTCAGCTCTTTTTTGACCATATAAACATGAAAAGATCGCCGGACTTTTTTCGTTTCAAGTTCGATATTGGTTATAAAATGACGTGTCTTCAATCACTTTTTTACTTTTTCGGATTAGAGCCACTAATTATGAAAATTACTCCTTGATCGTAATGGTCAAGTAGTTCTCTCAACTATTATTTTATATTTTTTCGGGCTTAGGAGACACAAATTTACGAAAAAGGACATCCATGGAGTTTTCTTAAGTTTTTCTTCTGACTCCCTAAAATTGAAAAACACCAAGTTTTCCCTATACTGGATTCGTTAAAATTTAACAGTAAATGACCTATTCAATTTTAAGCAGAAACGAACCACTCCTTCTTAGGGTTCGAATTTTAAACTAAGTTGGACTCATCCGAAGGATGAGCTTATAATCAAGCAAATGTTATCCTCCTCAAGCTTGTCAAAAATAAAGAGGTACTTGCCAGAAATGGTGGGGGAAAAGAGAGAAAAATGAACCTGTTTGCTACACTTTGTGTTTTAGAAAAGCAGTTAACCACTCTTGAACACGACACTTTTTGTTCACCTGGGTTGGGAAATCCTTTGCCTAACAGTTAATCAAACCATATTGAAAGTATTCAACCAGTTTCTGGGTATTAGCTTTGGGTCAATTTTCACCAAACCATCTGCAGTGTTGTTATGTGTTCAAGAGGTCAGTTCAAATAAACCATTCATCTACAAAATATCTGTCATCCATTTTGACCATCCTTGAGTTAGTCCTTGCCAAATATATTTCTTCAAAACTTGATCTATGATTTCGTGTTGTGGGCTTGCCTACGACAGATCGCTTTCTATCGACTTCAGCTCATTATCTAGAAAGATGATCTAGAAATCGTTAGTACCTTGGAATCTACATGCCCTAATGGCAGGTTTCTCGCCTTCGATGACAGGTTGCATCATTGACCTTCGATCAAAGGATTCTATGACATGTTCGACATCAGCTCATTTATTCACATTTCATGGATTGTACTGAGTACTTTGAGAGCCATTAACATTATTGGTGGTTTCTCTCAGACTTGTTAACAATTCACATCATTGACTGGTAATCAAGTGGTTTCTACCATGCTCAACTTCGACACATTCATTCACATGGATAGAATCGTACTAGTTCGAGAAGCAGAAATCAAGACCCTGGATCTAATTTCCACCATCCAGGCTGCGAGGAATTTTGTTATTCATTATATAGTGGACTATTCATAAACATATGGTTGCACCCATACTATGTCTACATATGTCTATACTCGTGATGTATTACAAAATCATTCCTCTATCAGAACAATTTAGTTAGTTTTCTAGTCAGTTTTGATTTGAGTATGGGAATGCCTACCTCAGCGATGATATGTTCTCTCTCACACACACACACACACACATATATATATTTTGCATTGAATGTTTTTACAGGTTCTGACTAGGGTGTCAATAGGATGATCCTTGAAATGATAAAGTACTTCACTCTTCTTAGATGACAAGTTCTATCTTCATCTATTACAGACTTTGCACTTTAGGGGGCAATCTGTTGCACAAAAAATTGTCACCATGACATTCTGCAATCTGTGTGAGTCCATTATCACTGATACTTTCCTCCTTTGCAAGTCTTAAGCCTCAGTTATTCATATCAAGCCTTGAAAATAAGAGAAAACCCTCAAAAGTCTCTAAAACTCTGGTTCCGCACTTTCTCTTAGCATTACTTGCGGTCCCACACCTAAAGGTCATGTCCCCTGCGCACCTGACCGCTCTATCTTTGTGTAATGGGTGCGGACCCCTGTAAAAGTAAAAAAGGCGCAAGTATATTCTTAAAAACTCACTTTGATTCATTTCTAGAAGCTTCTGGAAGGAATCTTGAGGTGACAAGTTCGCTCCTTTAAGGTTCATGCATCCCATACCTTAAGGAGCTAACCCCTTGATGTGAGGAGCTTATCCCTTTGAAGGAGGACTCTATCCCTTCATAGGTGGACCTATAACCTCCTTCCTTTGCACTATAAAATGAAGCATTGGGCTGGTTACTTGGGAGGTGGAAAGCTGAATATTTTTTAGGTGAAATGCTGCTGGAACTTAGTCTTCCTAATTGAGCTTTTGTGAGGAAAGATTACATACCTCTTTGATCTCATTTGGAAGAGTGTGAGGCTTGTCAAAGTAAAGGAGATTCTTGTTTCGGACCCTGGGAAGAGCTTGTACAACATCAAGGCACCAAAGGTTGTAAAGTTCTTCTATTTCAAAGTTAATACAAATAAGTTTATTTTTCTCAATAAGCTGTGTTTTATGGTTTATTTTATGGATTCCTTGATCACCATAATGAACATGATTTATGATATTAGCTATGTAGGTGTTATTTGATGTGTGCTTGTTTGTGATTGCAGGTTCTCAAAAGGAAACTCTTTCGGATGATTTAAGGATGGTTGCTGTTAGCCTCCTATTGCAATAGGTTTCATATTTCATGATTGACTGTTTTACATGCCAAATATGTCATATTTTCATGCTGCAAGGTTCCATATTTCCAAGAAGTTCCATTTTGAAGAATCATACCATTTTTGAAGAGTTTTACAGTTAAGGGAAAATCGAACAGCTTAATCTTGGCTTCCATAGGTTTAAATTGCTTGTTTTAGAGGATAGAGAATGAATATCTGTCCAAACAGCTTAAGCTTGGCAGATGAGTAGCTAGGTAGAGAAATGAAGGAGCCCAACTGCTTAATCTAGGCCCTTGGAAGAGATAAGGGTACACTTAGATAGGAGGGCAGTCAAAAGAAAAGAAGATAATCAAGGTCTGCAAGTCTAAGTGCACCCTTTCAGAAGGATTAAAAAATGTTAGGTGTATTAGGCTAGGTAGGTAGTTAAGGTTGCAGAAGCAAGGTTTTGATCACCTCATGTATTGTCAATTAGAGCTCCTCTCATCAATGACAAAAGTGCCAAAGCAGTTGTTTGATGGAAGAATTATGGAAGCATGTCTAACTCCCTTTCACACCCCCCCCCCCAAAATCACTCACTAACATCCCCTTGAGGACCTTGGGATCTGCCCAACCAGTCCTGTTATCACTTCACTTTTGTAAAATACTAAGTCAAGCTTTGAATTTCTTCAATGAAAATAAGCCACATTTGTTGTGTAAAAATCATGTCTCCGCATTCCATTCACTTCCTATGCCTAAGTTTCATTTCATAAACTTAGCCTCATGCCCCTACACTTTCACTTCACAAGGTCATATTAACTCCTAACTCTATTATCTAGCTCCCTAGATCATTTCCTTATCCCCTATTATACAAAAAACTATATAAAATTCCAAAAATAATACATATTCCCATCCTCTGGCACTATATCCCTATAACATCAGTTTGGGGAAATGCTAAGTTCATTTGGGGCTTGGCATTAGCCTTTTCGCGTTCAAACCTGGGATTAATTTGATATTCGGTCAAATTAATAACCACCGGCGCATAAACCATATAAAACCCATATAACCCACAAACCCAAAGTTTTTAAACCCTCGCTGCATTATATAAATATTTGAATATTCGTTCGGGTTCCGTATGCTAACAGCCCACCAGCTCGCAGTTTCGTCCATCGTCGGATCGGGCCCTCCCCATTCGACGGCTCTCACCGATTTCGGAGCCGCCCCGACGTCCGACAATTAGCTTCCAATAGCCTAGCGGTTTCTTCGCCGTACAAAAGACGCGTGTCTCCACGTGATTGCATCGGAGCCCCTCTGACAAATACCGCCCCCGTACAGAAGGCGGTCTGATAAAACCACAAACTGCCTCCTGTCTCTCCACCCCTGACGTCAGCGCCACGTCGCCTCCGCGTCAGCCCGCCGCTGCTCCGTGTCACTGCCAGCTCATCTGTCAGCGTCCCTACCCCGCCTTCTGTCCTCTGCCACATCACCCTGCTGTACTGCCATGTGTTCTGCCGCCTGTCCTCCGCTGACGTCACTGCCACGTCACCCTGCCGTACCCGTGACCTGCCAATGATGTCATGCTGACGTCATCATAGAAAAAGTGCAAAGGGCGAGAATTGCATCAAAGAAAGCCTGAAACGAGAAACAGAGGCAGTTTTCGATGCGCGATTAGCGCTTAGAAAAATTACTCAAAAAGGAGAGCTTCCTATTTGCACGGCTACCTGCAAAACCCAAAAATTTGCAAGAGGCAACATTGGAAACAGAGAACTAAAGAAAAGACAGCAGGAAGAGGGAGTCAAGATATGACTACGACAATTTTATAAAAAGGCCAAGTATGCATACCGAGAGCAGGATAACAGAGCAGTGACTCAGCGAAGCACCAGGGCAGCAGGCCCAAAAAACAAAAATTAAAAGCACCGCCTCAGCAGACTCAGTTGATCCCAAAAGTCTAAATTCTCTGACTGAACGGATAGCTAATACCCTAAATATCTACTGCATCATTTACTCTTTCATCTACTATTCCTCAAGAGGCGGTAAAAATTTTATGAGTTATTAACTCATCAACTAGATATTTTGTAACTCATTTTTTATATATATACTTCCCCACAGAGCATATGTGGGGGGGTCAGTTGATAATCCTCATTCTAGACTTGTGTTGTATACTTTGAGAGCTCTATAATCAAAGACTGCTGGAATGCTTTGGATGAAGAACTGTCTGTTGTGTTATTTAATGGCCAAAGAGTGACTGTGGAATTCCTGTGTTACTACATGGCTCAATAAGTGTTTTCTTACCTCTGTTTACAGTTTATATATGTTTACGCCACCATTGTGTTACCATCTAAATAGCAAGAAAGAAGAATAGCTTAGGCTTTGCTTGACTGCACTCTATGCTAAGTTCTTGTTATTTCTATATTTTTTCTTCAGAAATGGTTATGAATATGCATACTTAAATGATCATGTTTACCCTATTTCTTTCACATATGACTGTTATTTAGGAATTCTTGACTGCTCCTAGACAAACTTTCATTCACGTTCCCTCTTTGTTAGCTAATGAAATATTCTTAGTTGCCTTTCATCTCTGACCTTCATTCCATCTTTATTCCAGCTTGATATTGTTCTATGTGTAGCCATCCTGCTCTGTATTCCTCTTGTGACCAAGAAAACGCAACAGCAAGCCCTAATCCATGACTCCATGGCCAATGGTTTGAACTTCTCACTCTATACATCCCAACTTTGCTTGAAAACATCATCCTTCCCACCAAAATCAAAACAAAACCCATGTACACCATAACTAGCCTAAAATCAACCCAAAACAAAGCTAAATTTTAAAGAGAGAGCCCTCTTTGACTGCAGGTAGGCTAGGACTTGCAGCCCAAAGATTGGTTTGTGGTTACCTCGGCTGTATCCCTTAAGGAGCCAAGGGAAAACCTGAGTGATAACATCATTGGCGACTCCACTGGGGACCTTATTCAGAAAATTCCAAAAAACAAGTTAGAAGCTGGCTCCCAAGAAGAAAACACGTAATACTAGGTCAAATCCAGACCCAAATCCACCAGCTGTTTTTGAAAATCCCAATTTAATCTCTGGAAACCTTAGCAAACAAAAACAAGAAGAGTTTGCTGATTCTAGTCCTGAAACAGTTCATCCAAGCTGTTTTCCAACCCCTGTTAAAGTTTTGTTTCGTTCAACCCCTACTTCCCCTTGTTCGTCATCCACTTCTCCAAGCACCTTTTCCACACCTCCATTCACTGCGCATACTACCACTACCACCACTGTTATTATAGCTGTTCCAGCTGTTCCAATCATTCCACTTATCCCTGTAAATATGGCTAACAGATATGCACCTTTACAGTTACCTGCAAATCCAGGGGCTATGCCTCAGGATTATCAAACCAAAATCACATATTTTGATGGTACTGGTTCTGGCACAGCCCTGCAACATACCAAGAAAATGCAGGACTATTTTGAGAATTATGAAATAGATGATGATAGTGTAAGAATGAAGATTTTTGTCCAAAGTTTAACAGGAGATGTAAGGCCCTGGTTTAGAGCTCTTCCTGCAAATTCCATAGCTAACCCAGAGGCCCTTTACCAAACATTTCTTAATAGATGGGAGAATAAAAAGGACCCTCTGCACATATTATCCGAGTATGACACTATCAAAAGAGGCCCTCAAGAAGCTGTCTTAGACTATTGTGCCAGGTTTAACAATGTTTATAATGCTATTCCACAAAACCTTAGACCTCCACCTGATCTTGCTTTATACAAATTCCCTAATGGATTTGATTCAGACCTGGCTTATCAGTTAAGGGAAAGAGCCCCTCAAACCTTAGCACACATGCAAAATGTAGCTGTTAGTGTGGAGGCAAATCTGATTGCCAAGCGAAATAGAGCAAGAGCTGAGTGAAGAACTACTTTTAAAGATGAACCTTTAGCCTTTGTGTTGTGGGGAAAAATGCCTATGCAGGACGATCCTATCCACCTAAGGTGTGACAGTGCCTTAGCAACAAACAGAGACAGCTATTCTAGTATTCTTCCTTTATGAATTAAGAATGAAGAGAGATGGATGGACTAACCGGTGTCTTCCGTTTGTCCCTCGATCCGGTTTCTCTTCTCTTTGTGAGTTCCCAGCTACTTGCTTTCTCGCTCGCCCAGCTTCAAGAGGTTTCTGCAAGATCACAAGAAGAGAATGCTACACAAGACATGGATTCATATTCATAACTAGTTCAGGACTAGAAATAAACTAAACATACTAATGCAATCATACATCAAAAATACATCAGTATATAGGAGAAACCAAGATAGCTTTATTGATGAATAACAAGGTTCAGGAAGAGATACAACCCAGAGGGCTCCAATCCAGCATCTCCTTCCCAGCAAATGGAATTCCTATCTTCACCCCCTTCAAAGCATTAAGCACCCAATGATTCCAATCTCAAACCAACAACAATTCTTTGCAATAACAAAATTCCAGCCTCTAGATCTCATGGAGGAGAGATCCATATATAGATGTTTGGAGAGAGGATGAGTCAGCTTGAGGTCTGACTAGTGTCCTCTCCCTCTGTCAGTTCTTGATTCCACTTGGAGGTTCTTGCTTCCACTTGGAGATTTGGAACCTCTTACTCATCACCAGTCAAATTCCCCGAGGCAAGTGTCATTGAGGAAGATTTTGGAAGCTTCCTTGGTTTTGACACCTTGTGGAATGAACTTGCCACATGTCAACTCTCGCTCAGCGCAGGTAGCTAGTGATGGCTTTGACATTCAGCGCAGGTAGCCAGTGTTGGCTTTGACATTCAGTGCAGACAGCTAGTGGAGCCACTGAATTGATCCTGAATTGATTTGTTTTTCAGCAGTTTCTGGTGGAGAACTTCTGTGAATTGCTGTGGTTTGTTAGCCTTGTTCCTCTAGGGGTAGGAACAACATGTTTAGGGCTTTGGATCCCTTAGATTATGGAAATTTCATGCTCAATGATGTAAGGCACAAAAATGTCTATAACAGTTGCCCCCTAAAGTATGAGGCCGTTTATTGGGTGAAATGCTTTATCAGGGGGACCCGAAGTTCATCCAATGCTAGGAGGAGACCTGTAATAAGATACAATACAATACATTATTTTTCATACTGCTTTCATGATCTAGCTGAGGTGGGCATTCCCATGCTCAGCTTTATAAATTCATTTTTCTGTACATAGAACAGACAATCGTCTGATGGTAGACTGATAATTTTGATGAAATTATCATCCTTTGAGTAGGATGATTATCTGCTGCAATGATGTACTTGTCAATGTCTTTATCTTTCCTGAATATATATCGCAGCCCGGATGGATGAAACTAGATCCGGGGTCTTCAAACTCGTTCGATCTTCACTCTAAGTACAAGTCGATCCATGTGAGAAATGTTCTGAAGTCGAACATGGAAAGACATCGCTTGTTTACCGGTCAATGAGGTAAACTGTTAACAAGCGTGAGAGGAATCACCGATAATGATAATGACCCTCAAGGTACTGCAGTACAATTCACGTGGTGTGAATAAAAGACTTGGCGTCGAACACCACGCAAAATCTTTCGGTCGAAGGTCATTGATGTATACCTGTCGCCGGAAGTGAGAAACTTGCCATTGAGGCATGCAAGCTTCAAAGTACTGAAGGGGTTGTTCCTAGATCAACTTCTTGGATAATGAGCTGATGTCGACAAGAAGCGATCCGTCAAAGGAGGGCCTTAATGAATCCCACATCAATGACACGGAACGGAGCTAATGATTTTGATGGAGGTGAAAACGATCTGTGACATATGATTCAGGGTGGCGGTCATGAAAGGATGAAGGATAATGTATGGCAGTGGATGGGACACGGTTGACTTTTCTGAACGACTTCTCTTGAACATATGGCGAAACTGATGCGATGGATCGGTAGCATTACCCCAAATATGGATGGTATGGCGAGACCATGGTGATGTGACCGCTGAATGAAACAACCCAACCCGATTGTGGTACGGAGGAAAAGTGTCATGTTCAAGAGCGACTTGCTACCATCAAAATTTTCTTGAGTTTCTCCCAATTTTTCCCCAGTCATTGCTGACCAGTACCTCTTTATTTTTGTTAAGCTTGAGGAGGATAACATATGCTTGTTCTATAACCTGCCCTTCGGGCAAGCCCATCGCTATGTTTTAACGAGCCTAGCGATAGTGAAACTCGTTCTCGTCTAAAGACAAGTTTGTCATTATTTAGTGATTTTAACGAGTCTAACGACAAAGATAACTCGGTTCTTTTCATTTTTAGAGAGTCTGAAAAGATACATAAAGTTAACTCCAAAAGTCCTTTTTCGTCATCTAATCCCTTAAGTCCGAAAAAGTATAAAACAATACAGAAGGGATGAGTTTTCGATAGTTTTAATGAGCCGAATAAAACAAGCGCTCGATCTTTTTGTGCAATAATCCCTCAGGTCCAAAAAGATTAAAATCTAGAGGAGGGATAGCACTTCCTGTCCCTTTAACGAGCTGGAAGGCCAAGGACTCGGAAATCTTTTCATATTTTACGAGTCAGTTGAAAAGAGCTTAAAGAAGACTCGTCTTTTGAGGAACGAGTGATAAACAGGGTTAGCAGCTGATTCCAGGTACAGGTTGGAATTTTCCAATCACGGCAGTGTCACAAGGATGGCTAGGTGAAATCACTCTTCGCAGCTGTTCCTCAAAATGGGTAAACAATCATATGGAGGTGAACGATCGGCCAAATGAAAAGTGGAGGTGACGGTGCAAACACGACCAAGGCTTTAATGGCTGATAAGGTTACATTCATAGTGGTTATTTACTGGGTAGTGGTTCATTTTTTATTTTAAAATGAGCTTAAACGCTGGTGGAAACACTTGCTCATTGCTTATGTTTATTTTTTAACGAGCATGAAGTCCGCGTTAAAACTGCTCGGATCTTGCGTTTATTTTTTAACGAGCATGAACTGTGTGCTAAAACTGCTCGATTAACCCAGTCATATGATAAGAGTGTCTCATTGAGATTCTATTTTTTATGGAGCTTCATCTCACAAAGCTTTGCTCCGCATCCTTTCTTTATGCAAGTTAGGAAACGGCTAACCCAAAAAATAGATAAATAATCGCTCTTTGCTTGCACTCCAAAAGGTTTGCATGCCCCCAGGCATAAAGTACGATTTCAAGGTTACCTCTACTTCATTTCCGTCAAAACATTCGTTTCACCGAGAGAGGCCTACCTCTTTCAGGTTACCCAAAGATTGTCTCGTTAATCTTTCAAACAAAACACTTCCTCGGCAATGTCCACCGAAATAGACAAAGGTGAGTGACGTAGCCCGCCAACTCACATAACTTTGACAAAAGAATCTTATTCTAGAATAACCCCTCTTCCTAGACGGACGGGGTACAGACTAGTCATATTCTCCCGCGGAAACCTACTCTATACCCAAAGTTTCCCTGCTGAAGCAGACCAGGACGCATGCCCCCTGGGTTCCAGCCATATCCTCCCGGATTACTCGCGCTCATCAGGAGGACGGACCGTGGGTTGAGACACTTCTTGCGTGAATAGACCATATAGGGATGGTACATGACTATTTGCGATGCGTGATCCGGGAAATGAAAGTTGGTCCACGAGCTTGACCACTCTTCCTTTGTGCGGAAAACACATTACTCTAAAGAGTGAGGAGACGATGGCTCCCATGCAATATATATAGTCTCGTCCAAGGAGTAGGTTATAATCCAAGGGTCCTTGAACGACCATCACGTTCATTTGAACGGTCTTCCCTTTCAATGTTATGTGCACATTGGGGAGGATCCCTAAAGGTCGACTGGTTCCTTTATCAAAGCCTGATAGATTTCTCATTTCAGGCAAAAGCGCTGGCAAACCAAGTGCTTTCCAAGCAATAGAGGAAAGGATACTCACAGATGCCCCCTCATCAATGATAGTGCCAGCCATTACCATTCTGTATATTTGAACGATAATTCTGAATGGTATGCTTGCTGGCAACCGGGGTCTGCCTAGTTGGTTCCAGTCGAACGAGACAACTAGGTTGCTTGGTGGTGGGACCGAATAGACGGCTGAGTATGACTCTGACGAAGTTCCTTCCTGCGATAAAGGAATGGGCAAATTGCCCCCTTGTTCGTCGGAGTCTGTGTTGATGAAGAGAATTTGGACGGTGTCGTCTTTACTCTCCTCTGTGATGGTATCATTCGAAGATAGAGCCTCTGAAGGAAAAACTGGGTCAACTGCCGTCTCAACCTTTAGACTTTCGTCAGGTATGGATTCAGACAGTTCATCTTCAATGATAGGTGCTTCGGCTGACCACCTGGGCGGGCCAGCCGGGTTCTCAACTAGTGAAGGACTTGGCAGGAGTTTTTGATATCCAGGAGGAAGTTGCGCTCGTAAGATCGGGCGATCTTCCAAAACTCTTTTAGCCTCGCCTAAGAAGGGACAACGGTGGATGGCATGGTCGCCTTCACACAATTTTCAGGGAAATCTAGCTTTCCCTCTCTGTCCTGGGACTTCACTTTCACTAGTTGACGGTGAGCTGTCAACATGGCTATCAGAGGTTGACGCCACCGAATTGTGCAGACGGGGAGACCAGTCCCTTAGTATCCGAGGGATGCAGGGACAATCTCTATGGAAGTGGTCTCCCTTGCATATGACAAATGGCTATTTAGGCCTAGTCAGTGCTGTGTGTGGATTTTTGTCAGACGACACTTGTTTGCCCCCAGTCGCTTTTGGCTCCTTCTTCTTCTTCTCTTTCTTCTTCTTTTCCTTCTTCTCCTTAGGAACCTGGTTTTTTGTTCTACCAGTTCCGTCAAGCGAAGAGGAAGGAGGAGAGGAAGAATTAGATGAAGTAGAAGGCTGATGGGCAACTCTGGTCTGGTCTAACTGTTGACTCGACTGTTCAGGAATAGTGGTGTTCTGAATGACATTGGTTGAAAAGAGCCAGATCGGCAGGCCAATTGTCAGTCCTGGAAGCGACAATGTGGCCATATGGGGCGCACCAACATCTCCCCAAGAGGAGAAGGGACTAGGATTTCCACCAAGGGGAATTCCTTGGTTGATGTGCTCCATTTTTCAACCTAAAGATCAACACAGGAATAAAGGGTGATTGTTCCGTTTAAAATAAATTTTAACGACGCTTTAGACACAACTCGCTTTTTCAATTTTAAAGAGTCGAGAAAAAGCTAAAGATGACTCTAGTCTCCTTCGATGTTTTAACGAGCCCGAAGTGACAAATGCTCAGATGGAATTTTTCCGTTATAGAGTCTGAAAAAGGCCAAAAGGAACTACTTTGGAGTTCTAGGCAGAGGGTGTGCCAAACTTCTCGCAAAACCGCAGAATACTTTTTAGGGTACGGGCGGTCGATCTTCCTGAATGCTGTGTTCAGTGCATTGCGATCAGTAGGGCGGCCGACACGGCTTCCTAAGGATAAAGGTTTTATGCCTATAGGGGTCTCCCAATATATACGTGACGGTACATGGGAGCACAATCCGTACTGGCGCTATCGTCCCTCAGCAGGAATCACCCACCATCCACGAGATCGACAGTCACCAGGCTTTACGATGCCGGAACACGTCTCTAGCCTAGACCTCTATGTTGTGCGTTATGTTGCAAAGTGTTGTTAAGTTCATTCAATTTATTTTAGGTTGATCTTTTTAGAAGTTTGCCTTTTGAGGTTCACCACGAGATGTATGATACAATTCCTAAATGCAGTCTAAAGATGATAAGCAAGCTTTATATCTTTTCAACTTTGAAAATCCTAGCTACTAAGGGAAAAGAAAGACACCATCTTTTCTCAAAGAGCATTCAGCACACTCTAATGCACTTTTCCTAAATCAAGCATGCAAACTATCAAATGCAAATGCACAATGCAGGTGTTTGTTTTCCGCTTCTTAGTATTGATGCCTACAAAGAAAGCTTTTTGTACAACTTTGAATTTGCTTTTAAATGACAAATACAAACAAGTTTACTTTTTTGAAATCAGAGAGGGTAGAAGAGATTACAACACTTAACGATTTTCGAAATGAAGACTTGTTTCGACATTTAAAAGAGACAAACTCAAACCAATAAGCAAGAGTAAATGTATAATCAACTGCAAACAGCCAATGAACTCTCTCCTAAGATCACAATCAACAGATCTGAATCAAGGGCTACAGGATGATTATTTCATTCATGCAAAGGAAAACTGCAAATGATGCCACAAACACATAAAAAACACTCACAGTCTTTTTGTACAAAAGGAGGCGGAATTTAAGCAGAGAAAAGGAGTTATCAGACTGGTACCTATGCTGGTTACAGGCTGCAAAAATCAGAGCTCAAAACAAGGCAAAACAGAGCAGAGAACCCCAGCTGCACAAGGCCTAACTGGATCAGCGCAACCTCAACACAGGGGTTTTGACATTCAACGCAGGTAGCCTTCATGGGACCTGCGTTGAAATGTAGAACCTCTTCACAGGGGTCACGCTGAAGGAGGAACGAGAGTTTCTCACTGGGTTCTGGGTCACAGATTGCTATTTAATCTATAGTTTCAGGCCAAATCAAAGCAACAAGCAAGGTGCAATCAAAGGGATGCTTTGAGGGGGTACTAAGATCTATCACAAAGGATCATCAAATCATTTGTGAGTCCATTTTTCAGATCATAGACAAGTCCAGTGATTGGATCAAAGCAGCAACTGTCTACTTTGCATCTGAGAATAGCAGATGCAGTTCGATTGTTGATGTTGAGTCTATGAAACAAACAATGATAGAAACACAAATAAAATGACTAAACAGATCTCCCCAGTGGAGTCGCCAATTTGTTGTGGGGAAAAATGCCTATGCAGGACGATCCTATCCACCTAAGGTGTGACAGTGCCTTAGCAACAAACAGAGACAGCTATTCTAGTATTCTTCCTTTATGAATTAAGAATGAAGAGAGATGGATGGACTAACCGGTGTCTTCCGTTCGTCCCTCGATCCGGTTTCTCTTCTCTTTGTGAGTTCCCAGCTACTTGCTTTCTCGCTCGCCCAGCTTCAAGAGGTTTCTGCAAGATCACAAGAAGAGAATGCTACACAAGACATGGATTCATATTCATAACTAGTTCAGGACTAGAAATAAACTAAACATACTAATGCAATCATACATCAAAAATAAATCAGTATATAGGAGAAACCAAGATAGCTTTATTGATGAAAAACAAGGTTCAGGAAGAGATACAACCCAGAGGGCTCCAATCCAGCATCTCCTTCCCATCAAATGGAATTCCTATCTTCACCCCCTTCAAAGCATTAAGCACCCAATGATTCCAATCTCAAACCAACAACAATTCTTTGCAATAACAAAATTCCAGCCTCTAGATCTCATGGAGGAGAGATCCATATATAGATGTTTGGAGAGAGGATGAGTCAGCTTGAGATCTGACTAGTGTCCTCTCCCTCTGTCAGTTCTTGATTCCACTTGGAGGTTCTTGCTTCCACTTGGAGATTTGGAACCTCTTACTCATCACCAGTCGAATTCCCTGAGGCAAGTGTCATTGAGGAAGATTTTGGAAGCTTCCTGGGTTTTGACACCTCGTGGAATGAACTTGCCACATGTCAACTCTCGCTCAGCGCAGGTAGCCAGTGTTGGCTTTGACATTCAGCGCAGACAGCTAGTGGAGCCACTGAATTGATCCTGAATTGACTTGTTTTTGAGCAGTTTCTGGTGGAGAACTTCTGTGAATTGCTGTGGTTTGTTAGCCTTGTTCCTCTAGGGGTAGGAACAACATGTTTAGGGCTTTGGATCCCTTAGATTATGGACATTTCATGCTCAATGCTGTAAGGCACAAAAATGTCTATAACACTTTGAGCAAAAATTGGACACAATCATCAAAGGTATGGACATCTTTGAAAATAGAATGGGAACTATTGAAAGAAAAGCCTCATGGGAAGGACAACAAAACAATCCTATTAGAAATCCAAACTTTAGAAAAAATCAGAACCCAAACGTTGGAAGGGCAAGTCCTGACCATGATATAAGACCTCATTTTCATGAAAACTAAGCATCCACATCTAGTGAGCAGATAGAGGACACTCACATAAACTTGATGGGTTTGAAGAGTGAACAACAAGTATTTCTAACCCAAGAAGACCAAGATGACCATGATATAAATCAATTTCAGACCAAGTCTGGAGAGTCATTTGACTTCAAACAAGGCTATGATTCAACTGTCTACGAAGTCCATAAACAATACAAATTGAGAACAAGAACCATTGATGCGTCTAATCCCATCAAGCCAAAGGATGCCAAGCAGCCTAAGAAAGTAAAAGACAAGGCCACTATCACAGAACCTGCTGATAAAACAGACCCAAAATTAAAAGAAGTGACCATAGAGGATGTATCTGACATGCAACCCTCTAATAACTAGCCTTTTGTATCCTTTCCCTCAAAAGAAAATGTAAATAGCACTCCTCAAAGCCTTCCCAAAACAGAACAATCTCAAGAAATCAATCATAACCAAGAGAAGATCACTGAAGATACAATTGAAAAGGGAAAATCTGCCAGTCACAATACTAAAACATAGTCAGAAAAACCTTTTGATTTAGAAGTAGAAATTGGTAAATTAAAGATATCTATTCCTCTCCCTGAGCTTGCCAAACATGATGTGTATAGACAGCAAATCAAAAGATCACTGCAAATGCCAGAGAACAAGGATGATGTTAATGTCTTAGATGATCAACCTGAATTACTTTTTGGTCCTAAAGTCAATGGTAAATCAGGACATGGAGCTGTTCTACCCTTTTATGTCAGTTTGCACATTCATGATAAAGTGTTGCACAATGCTATGTTTGATTCAGGTGCTTCACACAACCTAATGCCCAAAGTTGTAATGGAGAAGCTAAACCTTGAAGTCACTAGACCCTACAAATACTTATTCTCATTTGATTCTAGTCAGGTCAAGTGTTTAGGCTTAATCAAAGACCTTTGTGTGTCTTTAGTCCAATTTCCCAACAAAACGATCCTAATGGACGTGGTGGTTGCTGACATTCCACCAAAGTATGGCATGCTCTTATCAAGATCTTGGGGAGAAAAACTCCAAGGATCTCTCCAACTAGACCTCTCCTATGCCATTATTTCAGTCTTTGGGAAACCAAAGAGACTGTATAGAGAAACACTGATGAAGTATGTGGTAAGTAGTGAGGAAAAACCCCAAAACTTTCCCATTTACTCAATCCATTCTGATATGGATTCCTTTATATTGTTCAATGATGATATCTGCCCTCCCACTGATGAGAAGCCTTTGCCTTTAGAACAAGAAACATGCATCAATCAAGAGTCGGTTGCCCATACCCATGAAACTGTTAAAACAATTAGTGCAACCAGCATACAAGAAGAACCACATGAAGCACAAAACCTAGGTCCGCCCAATCCTAAAATGACTGAAACTCTTAATACTAACCACAAGCAAGAAATCACATGGTATTTAGAGTTTGATGGTTCTGTTAATAAGCTAGGAGCAGGGGCAGGAATATGGATTCACAATACACATAACAGCCATGCAGAGGGTCATGCTTACAGACTAAACTTCAAATGCACCAACAACATGGCAGAGTATGAGGCTCTCCTTTTAGGCCTTAAACTGCTCAAAGCTCTAGGAGCTGCAAAAGTGTCCATTCTAGGTGACTCCGATTTGATCATTCAACAGATGAAAGGTAACTTTGTTACTAATGACAATAGGCTAAGAGCTTATAGGTTTATTGCCACAGAAATACTCAATTCCTTCACCGAATCCAAGCTTGCTAAGATTTCTAGAAGCCATAACATGCATGCTCATAGTCTAGCTACTTTTGCTAGCACTTGCAAGCTGTCCTTTGAGCCCAATCACCACTTTACTGCTGAGATAAAGCACAGGCCTGCTACCCCTAACAATATCAAAGATTGGCAAGTGTTTGAGGATGAGGCTCAAATCAACAATTTTCTTACCTTACAACAAGAATTCTCAAGCTTAAACATTGATGAAGATGCCATGGATGACCCACAACAACAAATGAGCCAAAATGAGCAAACTATAACAGCTGAAGCAGCAAATCAAATGCTGCACCCAACCATTTTTGATGAGAAAAACATGCAAGAGCTGAAGCAGAGGCCAAAGTGATTGATTTAAAAGACAATTTTCTACCTGCTGGCCTCACTCCATTAGAAGACATATTTAATTCAAACGATGTCCCCAAAAAGCCAAAGATGCAGCCCTTAAACGCTGCTGTGGAAGACTGTAATATTGGGAGAGCAGAGAAGCCCAAAATGATTAAACTGTCCAAGTCTTTGCCTCCCAATCAAAAACCAAAATATGTTGATTTATTTAAAGAGTTTCAAGATGTATTTGCGTGGAGTTATGAGGACCTTAAGTCCTATGACACCTCTGTTATTCAACATACCATTCCCTTAAAGCCAAATCAAAAGCCCTTCAAACAGAAACTAAGGAGAATCAATCCTGTGCTTCTCCCTTTGATTGAGAAAGAAGTGAAAAGAATGTTTGAGGCTGGTATCATAACACCCATTAGATTTTCATAATGGGTATCCAATCTTGTTCCCACAAGGAAGAAAACAGGGGAGATTAGACTATGTGTGGACTTAAGAAATCTGAACCAAGTCTCCCTTAAAGACCACTACCCACTGCCAAAAATGGACCACATTCTACAAAGAGTAGTGGGGTCTTCAAGAATTTCTTTGCTAGATGGCTTTTCAGGTTTTAATCAAATACTTGTTCACCCGGATGACCAAAACAAGACAGCCTTTACAACACCGTGGGGAACCTTTAAATATGTGAAAATGACTTTTGGACTAAAGAATGCAGGTGCTACCTTTCAAAGGGCCATGGACATTGCATTTGCCAAGGAAATCCATGATTTCCTAGTGGTTTACCTTGATGATCTTACTCCTTTTTCAAAATCTGATCAAGAGCACCTTAAACACCTAAGGCAAGTGTTCCTAACCTGTAGGAAATATGGCATTTCCTTAAATCCTAAAAAATCTCTCTTCGGCCTAGAAGAAGGCAAATTGCTAGGCTATATCATTTCAAAAGATGGAATTAGAATAGATCCGAAAAGAATCCAAGCCATTTTGCAAATCCCTTATCCGAGAAACATCAAAGTATTGCAAGCATTCCTAGGAAAGATCAATTTCCTAAGGAGATTTATCCCAAACTTGGCCGAGTTGATAAGAATGCTAAATAACATGTTAAAGAAGGATTCCAAGGTAAAATGGACTTTAGAGGCCAAGCAAGCCTTTGAGGGCATAAAATCTGCCTTAACCCAAGCCCCAGTCCTCACAAGTCCTCAATTTGATAAGGATTTCATCATTTTCTCATTTGCATCTGAACACACCATTGCTGCTATCCTTTTGCAGAAAGATGATCAGGAAAATGAAAAGCCAATTGCATTTTTCAGCTGAGCCCTTAGAGATGCACCCTTGAAGTACCAAATCATGGAGAAGCAAGCATATGCCCTTGTTAAAGCAATCAAAGATTTCAGAATTTACATTTTATATTCACATGTGATTGCTTATGTGCCAAATGCTATTGTAAAAGACATTTTAACTCAAGAGGGCATAGAAGGCAAAAGAGGCAAATGGATTGCCAATATCCTTGAGTATGACATTGAGATAAAACCCACCAAGCTGATAAAGGGACAAGGTTTAGCCAAACTGATGTCTGAAACCAATTTTCAAGCCTTAGACATTAATCAACTGGACAATGAACAGGAGCTGGTGACTCCACAAATCAGTGAAGCTTTTTTGCAATCCCCATGGTATGCTAATATATGTTTTATATTGTTAAACCTGTGTGCTCCTCCAGGGTTGTCCAGCACCAAAAAGAGATTTTTAAAGATGAAAGCATCAAAGTTTTGTGTCTTAGATAGTGCCTTGTTTTGGAAAAATCATGAAGGAATATTGCTGAATTGTCTAACTATGAATGAAACTGACAGTGTCATGAAAGAATTTCATGCAGGGGACTATGGAGGGCACTTATATTGGAAGTCCACTGCTGATAAGATACTAAGGGCTAGTTTCTATTGGCCCTCTTTGTTTGCTGATGTGAGAAAGTTTGTTGTTTCATGCCACAAATGCCAAATCTTTGAAGGCAAAAGAAAGCTTCTACCCTTGCCCCTTAAGCCCATTTCAACCGAGAAGCCTTTTCAACAATGGGGTCTTGACTTCATTGGAGAAATCCATTCATCCTCTTCTGGCCAGCATAAGTGGATTCTAACAGCCACAAATTACTTTACCAAGTGGATTGAAGCCATCCCATGTAGACAAGCCAATGACTCACCATCATCCAATTCCTTGAAACCAACATTTTGTTCAGATTTGGCTGTCCCGAGAAGATCATTACAGATAATGCTGCTGCCTTCAAATCCAAGAAAATGATCAATTTTTGCCACAAATTTCACATTACCTTACGTCACTCCACAGCCTATTACCCTCAAGGTAATGGCTTGGCCGAATCATCCAACAAGAGTCTGATTAACATCATTAAGAAAGTCTTGGAGGAGAACAAGAAGAACTGGCACAAAAAGCTTGTAAATGCCCTATGGGCAGACAGATTGTCAACCAAGAGATCCATTGGGATGAGCCCATATGAGTTAGTCTATGGCATGGAGGCCAAGTTCCCCTTTTCTTTGGGAATCCATGTACTTATCAAATTGCTGCAAGAGATTCAGGCAGAGCCAAATGATATCCAAAGAAGAATAAACCAAACCATCCATTTGCAGCAAGAAAGAGAGCAAGTGTACGATAGAGCTCAGATTTTATAAGAGAAGCTCAAGAAAATGTTTGACAAAAGAACCAAGGCTGAAGATTTCTACATATGCAACAAAGTCTTAAGATGGGATTCAAGAAGAGAGGACAAAGGAAAGCATGGCAAGTTTGATTTCCTGTGGAAAGGCCCCTTTATTATTTCTGCTGTACAAGGCAACAACACATATTTTCTGAAGAGGCAGCACAGCTGAAGAAGGCCCTGTCAATGGCCGAATGCTAAAGAACTATCATGATCCCTTTTGTTGAACGCAACACAACTCTATATACTATCTGTACATTAATATTTGTATTTTCAGCACTCTTTCTTATAGCAGGCTAATAAGAGGGAATAACGCAGCAAATTTTGAAGGAAAGATCAAAGAAAGCTCTATTTCAGATCTCTGTTTTTTGAAATAATTCCAAAGAAGTGCTCAAGCAGATTTCAATATGTTTACAAGCACCCAAAAGGCAAGAAACAGAGCTGTAATTTTTCTGCAATTCAGTTCAAAAGGATATTGCATATCAGCTTATAAGAATTCAGTCAAAGGCATCGAGAAGAAGGAGAATTTCAGTTTATAGCAACAATTGAAGATCAAGGCATTATGACCTGCTGTTCTTGGCTTTTCATCTTGAAAAACCATCCCCAAGTGGAGCCACTGTTAGCCTCCTATTGCAATAGGTTTCACATTTCATTATTGACTGTTTTACATGCCAAATATGTCATCTTTTCATGCTGCAAGGTTCCATATTTCCAAGAAGTTCCATTTTGAAGAATCATACCATTTTTGAAGAGTTTTACAGTTAAGGGAAAGCCGAACAGCTTAATCTTGGCTTCCCTAGGTTTAAATTGCTTGTTTTAGAAGATAGAGAATGAATATCTGTCCAAACAGCTTAAGCTTGGCAGATGAGTAGCTAGGTAGAGAAATGAAGGAGCCCAACTGCTTAATCTGGGCCCTTGGAAGAGATAAGGGTACACTTAGATAGGAGGGCAGTCAAAAGAAAAGAAGATAATCAGGGTCTGCAAGTCTAAGTGCACCCATTCAAAAGGATAAAAAAATGTTAGGTGTATTAGGCTGGGTAGGTAGTTAAGGTTGCAGAAGCAAGGTTTTGATCACCTCATGTATTGTCAATCAGAGCTCCTCTCATCAATGACAGAAGTGTCAAAGCAGTTGTTTGATGGCAGAATTATGGAAGCATGTCTAACTCCCTTTCACCCCCCCCTCAAAATCACTCACTAACATCCCCTTGAGGACCTTGGGATCTGCCCAACCAGTCCTGTTATCACTTCATTTTTGTAAAATACTAAGTCAAGCTTTGACTTTCTTCAATGAAAAGAAGCCACATTTCTTGTGTAAAAATCATTTCTCTGCATTCCATTCACTTCCTATGCCTAAGTTTCATTTCATAAACTTAGCTTCATGCCCCTACACTTTCACTTCACAAGGTCATATTAACTCCTAACTCTATTATCTAGCTCCCTAGATCATTTCCTTATCCCCTATTATACAAAAAACTATTTAAAATTCCAAAAATAATACATATTCCCATCCCCTGGCACTATATCCCTATAACATCAGTTTGGGGAAATGCTAAGTTCATTTGGGGCTTGGCATTAGCCTTTCCGCGTTCAAACCTGGGATTAATTTTATATTCGGTCAAATTAATAACCATCGGCGCATAAACCATATAAAACTCATATAACCCACAAACCCAAAGTTTTTAAACCCTCGCAACATTGTATAAATATTCGAATATTCGGGCGGGTTCCGTATGTTAATAGCCCACCAGCTCGCAGTTCCATCCACCGTCAGATCAGGCCCTCCCCATCTGACGGCTCTCACTGATTTCGGAGCCGCCCCGACATCCGACAATTAACTTCCGATAGCCTAGCGGTTTCTTCGCCGTACAAAAGACGCGTGTCTCCACGTGATTGCATCGGAGCCCCTCTAACAAATATCGCCCCCGTACAGAAGGCGGTCCGATAAAACCACAAACCGCCTTCTGTCTCTCCGCCCCTGAAGTCAGCGCCACGTCGCCTCCGCGTCAACCCGCTGCTGCTCCGTGTCACCGCCAGCTCATCTGTCAGCGTCCCTACCCCGCCTTCTGTCCTCTGCCATGTCACCCTGCCGTACTGCCATGTCATCCGCTGCCTGTCCTCCGCTGATGTCACTGCCACGTCACCCTGTCGTACCCGTGACCCGCCGATGATGTCATGCTGACGTCATCACAGAAAAAGTGTAAAGGGCGAGAATTACGTCAAAGAAAGCCTAAAACGAGAAACAGAGGCAATTTTCGATGCGCAATTAGCGCTTAGAAAAATTACTCAAAAACGAGAGCTTCCTATTTGCACGGCTACCTGCAAAACCCATAAATTTGCAAGAGGCAACACTGGAAACAGAGAACTAAAGAAAAGACAGTAGGCAGAGGGAGTCAAGATATGACTACGACAATTTTATAAAAAGGCCAAGTATGCATACCGAGAGCAGGATAACAAAGCAGTGACTTAGCGAAGCACCAGGGCAGCAGGCCCAAAAAACGCAAATTAAAAGCACCGCCTCAGCCGAATCAGTTGATTCCAAAAGTCTAAATTCTCTGACTGAATAGATAGCTAATACCCTAAATATCTACTGCATCATTTACTCTTTCATCTACTATTCCTCAAGAGGTGGTAAAAAAGTTATGAGTTATTAACATCAACTAGATATTTTGTAACTCATTTTTTGTATATATACTTCCCCACAGAGCATATGTGGGGGGGTCGGTTGATAATCCTCATTCTAGACTTGTGATGTATACTTTGAGAGCTCTATAATCAAAGACTGCTGGAATGCTTTGGATGAAGAACTGTCTGTTGTGTTATTTAATGGACAAAGAGTGACTGTGGAATTCCTGTGTTACTACATGGCTCAATAAGTGTTTTCTTACCTCTGTTTACAATTTATATATGTTTACGCCACCATTGTGTTACCATCTAAATAGCAAGAAAGAAGAATAGCTTAGGCTTTGCTTGACTGCACTCTATGCTCAGTTCTTGTTATTTCTATATGTTTTCTTCAGAAATGGTTATGAATATTCATACTTAAATGATCATGTTTACCCTGTTTCTTTCACATATGACGGTTATTTAGGAATTCTTGACTGCTCCTAGACAAACTTTCATTCACGTTCCCTCTTTGTTAGCTAATGAAATATTCTTAGTTGCCTTTCATCTCTGACCTTCATTCCATCTTTATTCCAACTTGATATTTTTCTATGTGTAGCTATCCTACTCTGTATTCCTCTTGTGACCAAGAAAACGCAACAACAAGCCTTAATCCATGACTCCATGCCCAATGGTTTGAACTTCTCACTCTATACATCCCAACTCTGCTTGAAAACATCATCCTTCCCACCAAAATCAAAACAAAACCCATGTACACCATAACTAGCCTAAAATCAACCCAAAACAAAGCTAAATTTTAAAGAGAGAGCCCTCTTTGACTGCAGGTAGGCTAGGACCTGCATCCCAAAGATTGGTTTGTGGTTACCTTGGCCGTATCCCTTAAGGAGCCAAGGGACAACCTGAGTGATAACAGTTGCTACAAACTAGCATTGGACTTAAGGTAGGGTCTAAACACCTCTATAGTTTTTATTAATGAATCACAATATGTTTAGAGAAAGGTAGATTTGCTTGTCTTGTTTGTTGCTAGATATATTTTGATACTAGGGAGATTGGCCTTGTCCGCAATATCGATTTATCCGGACAACAACTCAGGAAATAGAAGGCTGGGAACACGAGATCAAAATGTACCAGAATGAACTCCTTGGCTCACATGACCCCTCATCATGGTACACTGATTTAAAACAATACCTAGTGCAAGGGTCTTTGCCTGAAACCATGTCCGCTAAACAGAGGAGATCTGTCAGGCTTAACACTGCCTCATATCAAATGGTCCAAGGGAACCTTTTCAGAAAGCACCACCTCAGTATATTACTGAGATGTTTAGAATACAATGAGGCTCAACGAGTGCTGAAAGATCTACATGACGGACCAGCAAGAGGTCACTATGCAGGTGACACCATGGCTCACAAGGTCATGCAGGTAGGTTTCTACTGGCCCACACTTTTCAAAGATGCTCATGCCTATGTACAAAAGTGTCCAATTTCCCAAAAGCATGCAGGCAGACAGGCAAGGTCATCTACCCCTCTGCAACCCATAGCAGTCGAGGAACCTTTTCAACAATGGGGTTTGGACGTCATAGGCGAGATCATCCCTAACTCGTCAAAGCAGCACAGGTACATACTCACAGCCACCGACTATTTCACTTGATGGGTAGAGGCAATCCAATTGCGAAAGATTAATGATGATAAGGTAATATCCTTTATTAAGCAGTACATCATGGCTAGGTTCGGTGTTCCAACCACCCTTGTTTTTGATAATGCTACTTACTTTTCATCTTTGAAATTGTATGATTTGCTCTAGAAAATAGCATCGTGTTAAAACATTCGGCCAACTACTATCCCCAAGGAAATGGCCTGGAAGAATCAACCAACAAAAACCTCATTCATATCATCAAGAAAACCCTGCTCTCGTAGCAGAAGAAATGGCACAATGCCCTCAGTAATGCTCTGTGGGCTGACCGGGTCACTCCCAAAATGACAATCAACACATCTCCATATTTTATAGTCTATGGGAAAGAAACCATCTTGCCACCCAATCTGTATCTCCTCGCCCTTAGGCTGGCTCAAGAGTCGCAAGGCACCCTGTGCCCATCCATTCAAAGCCGAATCGATACCTTGGTAAAATTGGAAGAAGAAAGGTCCAAAACTAAGGAAAAGTTCACCATCCACCAAGCCCGGATCAAGAGATGGTTCGATAGGAAATCCACAGGGTCCCACAAGTTTGAGGTAGGGGACCTCGTGCTCAAGTGGGATCGGGCCCACGAGGACAAAGGCAAACACACAAAGTTTCAGGCTTTGTGGGTAGGCCCATTCCAGATCATAGAAAAAATTGGTCATCACACCTTCAAATTGCAAACCTTGGGAGGGTGAGTGGAACCCCTCCCAGTGAACGGCCATGACCTCAAACGTTACTTCACCTAGCAACCCCAGAGTTACTGGCCCCACCTTGTACTATAGTTTACCATTTCTTTCATAGATAGTCGTCATTTGTTGTCAGTTAGTTTCGGTTTGCTAGTTTAGTTGTTGTCTTTCAGAATAAAGTTGAGATGGCAGGTTAAGGTTAAAGAAACCCTACACTTTGCTCCCACAGATGCTTTCCAGAACTGTTAATGGACCAAAGCTTAAGTCACAACAAGAGTATTGTGGGTCGGATTGGTGCCAATGGGGAACTCGATGGCATGCATAGGTCCTCATTCATGCTCACGTCAGTCTGTCCCAGTTGCTTACATGGTCAAAATCTTGAAGTCATTCTAGCTCACCTGCAGTTCTGGGAACGAAAGAGAAACTGAAGAAACCAGTAATGAGCATACATATATCTCGGGAAAAACAATAAGGTCCTTGAAAAACCAGAAACAACCTCTTTGCAAGTCAAATAAGTTGGGATCCCTCGTCTGCCCAGGCTTCAAGCCTTCATCAAATAAGTGCATATATGCACAGGTAAATAAGTGTCAATGAGCATCTCAATCCTTTCATAATAAGGGCTAAAGGACTGAGAAAGGCTTCCTACACAAAGAGGTGAGGCAACGACTCTGCCGGGGTACTGACCAGGCTCACTGGTAGTGGAGCAACGTTCACGATTTCTAGGTAGTGACTCTGCCGGGGTACTGTTCAGGCTTGCTGGCAGTGGAGCAACACCAGAGTACCATGACCGTTATACTGAGAAAACTTCAAAGCTCATTGTGTAACTTCAGTTTCCCTTTTGGTTCCAAGATAACGGTAGGTAGCGCCCTATTGCATGTGCAAAGATCATGTCAGGCTAGTCGGGACAACCGACCAAGTTCAAAAGGGAGGCCCGGAATACCATCAGTGGGACCCACAGCTCCATGAAGTGATATTTACTTAAGTCCCCTTAAGCAAGGCTCGTAAACGTCAGAGATCCTGGATTCTCCCAGGGAATCGCCAATTGTTGTAGCTGCTGCAACAACCCCTCCAAAAATCCAGGGACCCTTAAATTTTTGGAGCCCCTACACCAGGTCAAGCCTTCAGACCCGCCAGGTTCTGCTCGAAAAGTTCATCAGTCTTAGCAAGCCTGAGGAGGAATCTAAGTTTTGGCTAAGTTAAACCAAGTCGCCAGTTCATGCCTTGGTAGGTTGGTCGCAGGGTCGAAATGTGACTATAACTAATAATTGCGACCATGGAAACTATTTTGACCACGACGACTCGTAGGTCGCAAGGTCACATAGTCGTGCCTCCACCCTCATAAAGTTCTTGCGACTTTGCGACCTTCCGAGTCTCATAAGTCGCAAGGTCACAATACACCTCACTTCCCCGTCAATCATATGTGTGACTTTGCAACTATGCGACTCCACGACTCGCAAGGTCGCAAGGTTGCTCTATATCCTTCCGTCCTCCAACGCGACCATGCAACGCATGTGACTATGCGACCTCCTAGGTCACATGGTTGCATTGGTCGCAATAGACGCACTCCCGACCCTCGCGACCCCACACGTGTGACTATCTTATAAATAGGAAGTCACCTAGTCGCATTTGTCAAGGCTCTATTGGTCGCATAGGAAGCTAGAAGTCCCTCTGACTCAAGTTCGTGCGCGCATCCGGCTCCGGTAAGTAACAGTCCTCCCTCCTGCAATCATTGTTTCCTTCCAAGTGTCACTGTCTGCCCCTCCTGAAATCTGGCTTACCCTCGCACTAGGGTTATCCTTTTTTTTACTTAGCGTTTCTCTCATTTCGTGCTTGATTGTTTGCCTTAGCCTCTTCACCCCGTGCATGCACCCAAAAAGTGTGTTTTGCCTTAACCCTGATCCCCTCATTTTTATCAGTAAGCCTAAAATCCACTCCTCTGAGGGCGACCCTAGCCTCCCAAGGCCATTTAGTGCCTTCTCTGAGCTTCTCTGAGCCTTAGTCGCGCGTCCTGCGGCCGCGATACCATTCCCCACGTGACTTCGCAACTTCACGACCTCCATCTGGTTGCAACTTGCAACCACCATCCTGTTATGCGACTTGCGACCAGATTTCGTAAACCGTGACATTGCGACCTCATTTTCACCACAACCTATGATCTCAGTCGCTCAGTCGCATTCTTGAAATCTACAATCGTGCGACTTGCCTTCCCCGCGAACTTCTTGTTACCGTATAAGACTCCTCTCTATTTTGCGGTCTCAATTTATTTTCATGCCATCTCTCTCATCGTGGGACTGTGTTTTTGACATGCTAGGTGATGTCGATCTCGAGTGCATATCCATTTCTTCTTTCGAAGATGAAATGGGTCACCCGACTGCTAAAGCTGCTCAAGGAACCTCGAGAAGCAGGGCATGGGAGGTCGATTTAGAAGAAGAACCACCTATCTTTGGAGACACTACTTGCAACATAAGTAAAACCACCAGGCTCTCCTAGTATACTGTCTACGAGGAATTTGCTAAAAAAGATATTCCAGAAACACAAGAGGACTTCCAGGTATATATCAACGTCAAGAAGTCAAAGTTACATAAAGTAGTGGCACATCCCCTAGTGTTCCCATGCACAGAAACCATCAAATGGATCTTGTAGTTTACAGATACAAATGACTGGATGATCAGGGGTCATGACGGGGCACCCATATCCACCATATCTCCAAAAGACATCAGCACCTACTACAGATTTCCTGAGAGGCAGCAGAATTTTAACACCAAGTGGCTCGTCGGGTTCACAACCCCAATGAAAGACATCTTAAGGGTATGGTGGCATGACTCGGCAAAATTCTGGGTCAAGATAGACTAGGCATACAAGACAGAGGGGTTATGCAAAGTATATCAGTTAATCACTGCGATGATGTGCCGGTTATATGGCAAAGCAGATTGTGATGTCTTTTTCGGCACATGGGTCCCTCTCATGTATGTTGTCGCCACTCGAGGAACTATTTTTAATTGGGAAAGCATCCTCTCATCGTCTTTGAAGACAAACATAGCTGTTGCCAAAATCCCCCCCCCGAGCAGCCTCCAAAATTTTATATGTCATCATACCTCCTTGATGTTGTCTGTTCGAGGTGCTACTTTGAGCACTGGAGCTATAATTGGGACACATCAGTGGCCCAACCTGTCCACTGCCACTACAAAGTCTTCTGGGACAAAACTTACAAAGGCATGTTGGATGTAATATCTGAAACATTTATTAGCCCATTATACCAACTACTGTTTGGGGAAGAATCACCTTCCATGTCACGGAGGGCCATAAAGACCGTGGTCAAAGTAGCTCATTGGTTCCCCATTGATGAAGGAACAATCGTCAGAGTGTCCAGTACTCATAAATCTCCTCACGCTCTTCCCAAGTTCGTCACGGATAGGACGCTTCTGCAAGAGGTCTGTTACCAAATGATGCAGGGTTTCTCGAAGATATTAAACAAAGGCAAGAAAAAACCATGGCCACCTTTTCCTCTCACTATTGGAGCATACATGGTAGAAAACATTAAACAGGTAGAAGCAGAAGCTGAAGCTTTGAATGGGAGCCATTTCGTGACCCTGAATTACCGAACATATGACCCTGAGAAAGTCATGGCCACCCATTGCAAGAAGGCAAAATTCAGTTGGTCTTATGCCCACACCAAGAAGGACCTCGAGGATGGGATTAGGAATTGGTATAACTCCACGAGGGCACTCATCCCAAGTGAACAACAAGCCATAGAGGATGAGCTCCTCGACGATCCCCAGGAGGACATAAGCCTCAGAGAAAGAGTTTCAACCGTGAAGAAACAACGACATGAAACACCAAAGGGAATCAAGGAATCAGGGAAATGCAAAGGAAAAGAGGTTGAAGACCCCATAAGCAACAACGAGGAAGAGGAAGTTACGCTTGTACAAAGAAATTCCAAATGGGAAAGGAAGAAGTGAGAGCTCAAGAGGCAAAGAGAACTAGAAAGCAAACAATCTTAGGACTCCGACAACCAAAGCCAGAATGAGAAAAGGAGAAAACTAGAAGAGTAGAAAAGGCAACAGGAGGAAGAAAAGAAAGCACAAGACGAGATAGAGAGAAAAAAGCAAGAAGAAGCTAAAAAGAAAAACAAGCAAAGGAAGCTGAGAGGAGAAAACAAGAGGAGGACAAAATATTAGAACAAGAGCTGAAGAACATGGAGGAGGAACTAGAGAGACAACGGGCACTAGCAGAGGGAGAAAAGAGGCAGCGGGAAGAAGAGCTTAGGATGGACAAGGAAAAGGAAACTGAGAAAAGTGAACAAGGGGAGACAATCAAAGCAGTCAATTTTAGCATAAGACAAGGTGAGCTTCCTCCCCTAGATGTACCTCCCACTACTCCCCTCACTTGTGGACACCTTCCCCTCCAAGAGTTGGGCATCTCAGAAGATCAAGACGAGGAGGTCTTAGATCTTACTAAAATCACATTTGATGAAATAAACCTCAAAATTATACAAGAGAGGAAGAAATATTGCAGCAGGAACCCAGCCGACCCGTTGTCAGTAACTACGGCAATGGATATTATGCCCAATATCACAACAAATCCTCAAATGATTGCCTCTGTCGGAACAACTTTCGTGGACACCACAAAACACAACGTAGCCCAAATGAGTAAACAAATTGTAGACTTGCAAAACAGGTTGTACGCATCTGAGCAAAGGGCCACCGTGGCGGAACAAGAGAAGAAAAAGATGGAGGAGGAGAACACGACACTCTACTTATTACACACAAGCTCAGTAGAATTCCAAGCGGTAATCGCATCAGAAATAGAGATCTTGAGGGAGACCATGGCAGTAGTTTATGAGGAAATGACAAAACTTCACCACACTATAGCACCCATCGTGGCCATTCAAACTCACATAAAAGAGAGGGTCGCCGTGCTCAAAGATGCTATGACCGCTTTGGATAGAATACACGAATGGTATGAAAGGTACCTAGAAGCTCCTGCAGTGGTCCCTAGGAAAGATTGGATCACTATGCAAAATACTAGGGTCCAACTTCGTATCAAAATTCAGTCCAAATATAAATTAGCCAAAGATGCGGAGAGGGTGCTAGCCTCCTACAGACAGTTGTTCAACAGCTTAGAATTAGTGATCCAACTACATGGGGTCCCCTCTATAGGGGAGGTTGGACAGGTAAAAAATCAAGAGGAGATCAACAATGAAGTACAGGCATTTGTAGAGACATATAGACAAGCAGCCCGTACAGGAGATATGTCGATCACCAAAGAAAATATCAAGCGTTATGTAGTATAACCAGTGAGGCTCTACACCATGCTAGGGACCTTGAATAATCATGTGCATGCCAAATGGAACATCCTCATCCTGGATGCACTTGAGTGCTTACATAGACATGATGAAGACCAGCCACATATCTCTCATATTGCAGCAAAATACAACCTATGGCGCACTTATCTGACAGAACAGCTCGGGCTCAACATTTTGGAACTTTCCATCAATATATTAGTCAATTAGATTGATAGCCATTTTTGTGACATTGTGTACTATAATAACACAAAATTCCATGTGAATGTGAAAGGTCATGTAGGATGCCAAGAGTCATCTGGTAGATGGAAGGTCATGAGGTAGTCCAAGATTCAAGGGTAGACCAACGGTCACTTTTATCCTATAAATATAACATCATGGCTCATTTGTAGAGGCCTTTTGCTGAGGACTATTTTGGACATACATACATACATATATATATATTACTTGAGAGAATTGATGTCCTTCTAATTAATACAAGGGTTGATTGTACGTCTTCACTATTGGATTCTTCATATTTCTATGTGCTTGTGCCATGAGTATTTTCTTCACTTGATGGATCAAATGTTCCTGAAAGCTATTTGATGTGCGGTCTCCTCACATGTTGTTTCATACTTCAAATCTGGTTTTGCTACGTATGAATGGTATTTGGCTTACTAACTCTATACTCATGTCGATGAACTATTTCTTTTGGTATTAGTATAATATGTCTTGACTGCACAGTTATGTACGCTTATAAATGGTTGATTGTTGTGAACTGATTTGCAATCGTTAAGCATTATTTATCTAGTATACATAAGTCTTATCTAAAGTCCTGCTAACAATAACTTTATATAGGGTTGTGTTGTTTACATTTTGGCTATTCATGGTATATGTAGTATAAGATATTTGTCAATTATTATCTTGTGTTTATTAAAGTTCATACATTCGATTAAGTTCATATCCCACCTCCGTCTGAAGCTAACTCTACAAAATTGAACGGCAAATGGGCCTACATACCGAAAGGGATCCCCAACACACACGATGTAGCCTCTAGTTGGGAACCTACACCCGGGAGATCCCCTTGACTATTGGTGTAAAATTCTAGCCCATCAACAGGACCCTAGATCTCAAAAACCCTTAGAGTAAAATTTAAGTCACCTCCCACCATGGTATTTTGTGGAACAATCGAGTGTAGCTTGAAAAAATTATCCTAGAAGGCTTTCCAGCCACTGGATGGGCCCTAAATGTTACAGCCATGTTAATATTCGCTAAGTAAGGTTCAAGTGCTAGCCTTGGGTATATGGACCAAGCCAACTTTTTTCCGAATGCAAAGAGTGTTTCAACATGAAATAAGTCCTCTTGAATGCCCAAAAGCATCCAATGAGACAAAATCCCAATGGGGGGGGGTGGAGATTTTTTAGCAGGGATTCTATGTTTTCTCCCTCCATCATCATTTCATGAAGCAAAATAACACGAGGATGGTGCACTTCAACCAATATTTTAAAGGCCATTTTCATGGAGGGGTTGGATAAACCCCTATAGTTTAGGGAGATCACAATCATTTGGAACCAATCTAGGGGTTTGCTTCTCTAAGGGCCCTAAGGATGGATTTTTGTTTCCTTGATTGATTTTTGAGTTTTCCTGACGTTGTGCCATAGAGGGGAAGGATTTTCTTCCCTTTCTTGACGACCTTATATCCCCAACCTCCATAGATCCAATCCCTTAACTCAAATTTAGAAGGAAAATCCTAAGAGGCTCTGATCCCTTGATGGCGTAGGGTTTTCAAGAAGGAGGGAAGGTTGTAATGAGGGGGAGAGGTTTGAGAAACAATCAAGGTAACACCACTATGAGTAAGGAAGAGTGGATATGGGAGCATGAGTGGAAAGGAGAGGGGGAGAATAAGGAGAGGGAGAGGTCTGGCAGGGAGGATAATAGGTCCTTAGGAAGATAAGGTGTGGGCAGGTGAGGAAGTGGATGGAACCTGAGTAACAACTTGTGAGGAAAAATTACATAAAAATAAACGAATGGAGATAAGAGGGGAGGGAGGGTTTTGCATAACTAGGGGGGATTCCCCCCTAACAAACCCGCCAATGCTAAATGTACCTCCTTAGTGATGAATGTAGGAGCATGTGGAAGATGCTCCAAATTTTTCCCTACATTCCCATCCATAGAAGGAGAAATGTGTGTTGTTGCCAAGAAGGTAGGAAGAGTGTTGACCAAAGTTGGAACAATGATGTATATATGGAATGAAGAGACTGAATATAGGGCGTCCTTGTGAACCCACTTCTACTTTAATTTTCCCATAGGGAATTCCTTGCCCATATGGCCATGTACATGATAGTGACCATACTTGAAAGGCATGCCCTCGTAGTCCAAGATTTGATGATGCACCAAATCCCTTAAGTTGATAGAAACATAGTTAGGTAGGCTTGAGGATAGGTTTAGGCTCACCATAATTTGGGCCATGCCCATGTAGCCAAATTGTTGATATGAGAGGTCAGCCTCATAAAAAATACCCAAAGTGTTCCTGATTTCCTTAAACACATCCTCAAACCAAAATATTAGGGGTAGCCTTGGCAGTCAAACTCAAATTGGAACAATAATCATCTTTTCAAAGCGAGCATTGAAAGTAATTATCCATTTTTTAGAGAATAGTGCCTGTGAGCCCCATGACCAGTGGCCTTGAAGGATCTTTCCCACATCCTCTACAGAGTTAACAATCTCCATCCATCCTTTAGACATTATCAAGAAGCAAGGGCAATATCCTAAGAGAGAGGAGAAATTGATCTCTGTCCATTTCTTGAGAACGACCATGGTTATCCATTTACTAGCAAACCTACCAACAACCGCAAAATCCTCCATTATGTGAATGTCATTTAGTAGAATTTCCTTTCCTAGAACCAAGTTGGGTTCTCCCACTTTTCGTTTTATGCATTTTTGAATTTATTTGTATGATTTACCATTAGTTTGAGCTACAATGGGGGTTCGGTTTAGAGGGGAATATGCTTCTGTTAAACATCTCCGACATCAAAATATTGCTAACACTATAAGGAAAAGACTCTCTAGTGGAGTTTTTCGTGGAAGCCCCTATAAAAATAGCCCAAAAATTCATTTGTAGCGAAGGTCACTAGTGGAGGTGTGTGGGTGGATGTTTTTTAACGATGCATCTATAATATACAAATGCACTAGTGATTTACTATACATATAAGCACCGGTGCCTAATAAAACATGGTGCACCTTGGCATATTTATTTATTTTAAATAAAAAAAAATGGTGCACTAAATAAAAAAGAGCATTAGTGCATATATTACTCGATAGCACCAGAAAAGGGTTAAATTTACAAAAATGTCGGTTGTAAAATTTATTTTTCCCAGTCCAGTAATATACTGTGGTGAAGACCCGGTGCTAAACCAGTACACTAATGCCCCGGTGCGTACACAGTATAGTGCACCACCAAAGAGTTATTTAAAACAACTGCGTGCCACCTATATATAACACACTGATGCTTACACTACTCGATAGTACTAGATAAAGGTTAAATTTAAAAAATGTCGGTCATAAAATTATTTTGACCATATCGGTGCTATATCCACTCGAAGCACCAGTGTTGTTCTTGTATTAAAACGCCCCAGTACGTACTTAAACATAACAATGATATAGGGTTTTTAATTTAAAAAAATGCATTGTATATTCCAACGAGGAACCGGTGTTGTTCATGTATTAAAACACCCTGGTCCATCTTAGAAATCACACCGCTAGGGGGTTTTTAATTTTGAAAAAATATGGTGCTATATTCCCACAAAGCACCAGTGCGGTTCATGTATTAAAACGTCCTGGTGCATATTAACAAGAGCATCTCTATAAGGTTTTTAATTTAAAAAAAAATGTGGTGCTATCTTCCCACTAAGCACCAACGTTGTTCATGTATTATAATGCCCTAGTGCATCTTAGAAAGAACACCGCTAGAAGGTTTTTAATTTAAAAAAAATATGGTGCTATATTCCCACGAAGCACCAATGTGTTTCATGTATTAAAATTCCTTGGTGTGTCTTAACAAGAGCATCACTATAGGGTTTTAATTTAAAAAAAAAATGGTGCTCTCGGAGATAGTACGCACCAGTGCAGTTATAATGATGCATCGAAACAAGGTTAAATAAAAAAACACTACCGACTATAAATTTCATTTTTGCAATCTGTAGTGTTGTAGAGCTCTGAAGCACTAGTGCCACTCTTGCCTCACGCAAGTACCCTGCCATCGGTGCTTCTCTTTCTCACCATCATTTCGTACAATGCTCAGTGTGCGTCTTTCCAATTTTCTCAAATGGTGGTGAAATTTGTTTTTCTCAATTACGTGTCAACTATGCCTCCTCGACAACCAAATGTCTAGGTAATGTCTATTTTTCTCTCGAATTTATTTTTTTAGAAGATTAGAATTGAAAAAGAGGTCTAAAAGTCCATTTTTTTAAAAATTTGTTGTTTTTCCTATGCGGTGCGTTCGACAGGTTCGGCTCGCACTGGTAGCGGTGCACCTTGTAAATTTACAGGGTGCACCACAATTCAATGCATTAACCTAACACACTGCAGTGTTGTCGATATACCTTGTAAATTACAATGCACCGGTAAAAGGTATAAATTGTTCGTTGGTGCATAAATTTTTAGGTTACTCCTGGTGCGTTTATATTTACCAAACGCACTGCACACATAACATTAAAAAAATATAGCTTAGTGCATTCAATAACCTGAATGTTTCATACCGGTGTGAAAAGGTTATATTAACGCACCGATGCGTAAGGTTGTCTTGACGCACCGCGTTGAAAATGTATGTATGAAAACCAAAAGCAGTGCGACATATTATGTACGCATTATTGTCGTTGTTGTGTTTGATAACGAACCTGAGCAGATAAATTACTATTTTTTGGGCACACCGAGGATGATTTTTTTTATTTTTAATTGAAATTTATATGTCCATATTTATAAATTTATTTTTCATTTAATAAAAAAAATATGTTTTATGTATGAGGTTGATGTATTTTATATGTCAATCATGTAGCAGAGACGTTAACAAAGGGAGCAATAGTGGGAGCAGGAGAAAATGGTGGACCAATACAATGTGGTCTGACCATGGGAGGCATGAGAGGGGGAGAGGGATTTATACCCTCGCCCTATTAGTGAAATGACCCGAGCGCTCTTGAAGAATGTAGGCCTACTTAAGTACTATGAGGAGGCTACATCCCTGAAGGTGCACTCTGGCTTGTTAGCACAGTTGATCCCTTGGTATAATGTCCAGGAACAACCTTTCTGTGTCGGTCCTGAGACATGGTATAGGCCCTTTGAGGAATACATATATTTTATCATTGTCCTATCCAAGAGAGGAGAGGATTTTCCTGAGTTCCCTGATGTCCCCCATGGGGTTGCAGTAGAGAGTCATCTTGTCTACTCTCAGAGATATGTTGGGGGTCATGTAGTTCGTCTAACTAATTTTTAGGTGCGTGATGGACAACTACGAATTTCATCATTTTCTGCACAGGAGGTTAGGTGTCTCTCATTATTAGTGATCATCATTGCACACTATACTAGTGATGGGAAACGAATTAATTTCCCACTTTTTTATTATATTGATTCTTTCATGTAGGTGCCACGATGTATCAGATGGACTGCCATGTTTTTGACGCAGTTTTGTAGGGCTTTAGATAGATGTTGTGTGATGATACATGGGAGGACGAATTTCCCTTTCTCTTTAGATATTTTTTGCTTATATTTTGAGAGGTTTCCATAAACGAGGCCTACAATTTACCATCGCCCTCCTAAGCCGATGACTGAGGTGCAGATGCGCATGTGGTGCCAGATGATGTGCAAGAGGGGTTTGTCGGAGTATCCGGCCAAGATTTATGCCCAGGCATTGGCACTACTGCCCAGTGAGGATGACCACACATCTATCTTGGTGTCGTTTCCATACGTGGGGATGGATTGGAGATAGTGTCCCAACATCCTCTTCACACTGGATGAGCCTGCAAATGATAGAGGTAATATTAGTGTTTTCTTTAAATTAATCAAGTTTCATTTTATAAGCTTAATTAATTAGAATAAAATTTATTCTAACATGTTCTTTAACTTGTTTTATTAAATTTTTTAATGAAATTGTTTAATTATTGTTGTGTACTATATATTTGTAGACATCAATCAGCACATTCATTGGGGACATGCCTCCTCCCCCACGAGAAGGATCAGATGCAAAGATGGGCGAGGCCCAAGAGGGTGATGAGGCACATCCTCAAATGCAGAGGGGCGTGGGCATCTGGCCCCGTAGGTTTGGTCTCAGATTTAGGATGGACTACACCAACTCTCTAGACTTTTGGTTGAGAAGGGAGTCTGCCTTGTGAGGGCTCGAGACATCAGGGCAGATCCTAGGCTCTTGAAGCTCTTCAAGGATTGTCTGCATGATATGATGACTCTTATGCATCATATCATCGGAGCTACCAAACTACTGGTAGCGAGGAGGGATGCAGGGCATGCAACAGATACATCACATGAGTCTTTAGAGAGTTCTAGTCCGTCGGATCATGATGATAAGGGTGATCATGCTTCTAGTAGTACTACCCCATCAGATCATGGTTAGGGTGTTGGTGATCCTTCTAGTAGTACACCTCCTCATCATTTGCTTGATGATCACATCCCAGTACCGATGGAGGTGCCTTGTGTTTCTCTTGAGAGAGCAGACCAACCACCTTCTCCTCCACCTGATAGTTCGACTGTTGAGGCAATACTTGACCATCCATCGTCGCCTGCTACAGACCAAGCTGCCTCTACTACGTCTGTTGTATCATATATTCGATAGCAGTTATTTGACTTGATGCAATTATTTCACTTGTTTATATATATATATATATATATATAGATATATATATATATATAGATATATATATATATATAGATATATATATATATATATATATATATATATATATATATATATATATATATATATATATATCTATATCTAGATATATATATATATATATATATATATATATATATATATATATATATGGTGCATTTTTTTATCATGTTGATGTACTTAATTTATATGTTAATGTTGATGTGTATATTGTTAGGTCATGTTAGATATGTTCATTTAATGTGCTAGTGGAAAGATGTGTATGTGATAACAGTTGTTTGACATGATATGTATATTAATTTGAGGATGTGTGTGGTGATGATGTTAGATTACAATGTTTGTGTTTTGTTAGATGTGATCACGATGATGATGCCTTGTTAGAATATTAGATTTGTGTGTTAGCTAATGACATTTATATGTGTTAGAGGTGTATATAATTAGATGATGGTAGTGAATTTGAATGTGTATCGTAGATGATATTTATGTTTGTTAGATGGTAATGATGTTTATTTTTATGAAATAATATTTATTATAGATTATTTATTGGTGAACTTATATCAAAATTTTATATATGAAATTACATGCAAAATGACTGACTTCAAAAAAATGCAAAGATTTTTTTTATTATAAATTACAAAGTTTAGTAAGTTTAGTATGGTTGAAACTATAATTGTAAAATTACCATGAATAATTTTCTATTGCTTAGATAGTTCATTCATATTCATTCTAACCTAATTAGTAAAATATTTCAATACTCACAAGGAAAAAATAATTAAAGGTAAAATATTTTAGTTTGTTCTTAAAAGACGAAAATATGTAACTCATTCAATTTTTAATATAAAATATTAATAATAATAAATTATTCAAAAACACAATTTAAATAATGAAAAATTACACTGGTCAATCTATATATAGAGATAGAAAACCATTATAGATCCATCTTAATCACAAATTTATCAATCACTAAAAGATATTAAATATTTTTACATGTACATCATTTTGGTGTTATTATGGTTCATTATTTTCTATTGTGGTTTAAATTTATCTTCTTCTTTTTTAATAATAAATATGATTTATATAATACAAAAATCATACTAGATTAGATTTAACTTTTTGACAAATAATATATTTGATTATTTCTTAATTAACAACTCATGAAATATTATTTTTTCCACATACTTATCATGAGATAGTCACTAAAATTCATGTTTTCACATTTCTTCTAGCTAATATTACATCACATTCACAATGATAAAGACATGTCTACTTTAAATAATTTACTTATAAATACATAAAAATATATATTTATTTTACATAATCTAAATAGGAAAGAAAAATGCATCACCAAGTCTATTAGAAAGTCAAAAAAATGTCTCTTAATCACCATCACATTATTTATCATTTAATTCTTAGACATAAAATATTTATTAATTAAATTGTTATTTATAATTACCATTGAAAAGAAAAGTCAAAACTCTTCCATTATCCATGAAGAAAAAATAAAAACTTCTCATGCACCCATGTAAGCCCATTTGTTTCTCTTATGGTCCATAAAAAGATGTAATCGACATTTTATACATGCATAAGACCTCATTTTAGTTTACATAATGTTGCAGGAATGTGAATTTAAATATAGTAAACATGACTTTACCTCTCATGTTAAGAATTTAATCTTACATATTAATACACAATTTTTTCATTGTTAACATCCTCATAGATTTATCACTACATCATTTATATAGATTTTGAAATAAATAAGAAAAAAACATGTGAACTAATTAATAAACCAATAAGTATCTAAATCTAGAATAATTCTTCAATGTTGTTTCTAAATTCACTATTTTCTCATTTTGGTTATATTCTTCTCATTTTCCTATTTGAGAAGGATTGTGACCTTGAATCCTTATTATCATAGATATTGTACTCCATGTTTTAAACTACATTTATATTTATGGGGATATGTTGCATAATGAAAATAAGGGAGGTTATTTTACTATATTGGAAAACTTGGACGATGGTTGTCGTAGACCTTTTAGTACACAGATATGATTTTCCTTCTCCATTCTCTATCACTTTGTGAGTTATTTTAGATTGATATTCACAATGTCAATTGAGAAAGGATATTATATGGGTATATTTAGATTCATAACTTAATAAAATATAGCTATAAATTGAAAACTCATGCTTTGAATTGCAATCTTTTGATCCATCTTGACGTCTATCCAAAGCCTATAGAAGAAGTATATTGTAAATTAGATTTAAACACATTAAACAAATATGTTAAAATTTTAATTTTCAAATTATAAATTACACAATTGGAAATACTTAGTTGTAAGTGTAAAAAAAATTCCACTGCAAAAAAAAAAACGTGTAAAAACGTCTGTTCAAATCTTACCAATTATATAAAATGTCAACAAGACGTATAAAAAAACAATATAATTAGTGAAATAAAGAAAACGAAAACATACAACAATAGTATAAATCATGAAATAACATAAGTACATATCACTCTATGTTGTCATCACCCTGATTATCTTCCTCGCTTGGCATCATAACATTGTTGTTCTCAAAAATATGTTTTGATCTAGGGTCGTGTCATAATACGAACCACTAATCCCTATCCAACACATCTGGGTAAAAAAACAATTAGTTGTAGTAGGCATCCATATTCTTCACTTGTCTTCTACCAGGGACTATGAAAGCCAACATAAGATGTTCATTCTTCACGAACAACCATGGGGGGGTATTTTTATTCATCATTACTACATGCCAAACATAATAGTTGGTGTTTTGGAGGGAATATCGGTTGACGTCATCCATGGATATGCTGAGTCGTAGACTTCATACTTCATCCTTAAATTTTTCAGGCCATGTATCCTCTATATGCTTCATGGTTATTGAATCTGTTGGGATTCACATAACTCCCAACTCACTTCTGTATGAGGCATGCCATCCCTGCAACATAGCTAATTCTTTGCAATGAAAGATCCTTTGGATCCTTGGGATTATAGGCATGTGCCTCAATATCTTATGAGGAGGACCATGTCATTTACCTATTTTTTATTTATTTACGATACCTGTCATGCCCACATTTTGGACATATATCTTTGTCTGCATATTATCCTCTATATAGAATACAATCATTCAAACATGCATAATATGATATGTACTCAACACCCAATATTTTCAACAACTGATTTGCCTCTTCACATATATGTGACAAAACGTTATCAATCGGAAGAAATTATCTTTGAATAACCTACAGTTGGTGGGGAATATAATTGTACAATGTCAATATTTAACGTTCATAAAATGGACCATTTTTAATGTTGATTGTGTGACAAGATTTCTCAAAATATAAGGGACCTGATTAATAATGTAGGTGAATTACCTCAATATTTTCGAGAAACATGCATTAACCATGCCAAACTTTGCTTTCAAGTTGTACAACAACATCATTGTCCCCAATTGAGTATATTTTGACTTGCCGCCAGGTCTAAATAGAGGGGTGGTGGAAGAATATTTCAAGCTTTCGAATAAGGTATCAATTATATGAACATCATTCCCTAGATCATCATTCTAGAATGCATCTAACAACATTGCCTCCATGGCAGTCATATCCCGTAATTAATCATCCATACCAACCTCTATTTGATTGCCTCCATTACCAACTTGTGATGAAGAATACTATTGTTGTAGTCATTCCTAATTGGTGAATCTAGACGTAGTGGGAATTAATAGGTGGTTGATTCAACCATTATTTGTATACTTTATCTGTGAGTCTTGCTCTTAATGCAACTTTCTCTCTATTTGACGTTGTAGTGGGGTGCACCAGAAGATGGTAGGTGGGTCGTTCATCATCACTAGAATCTTAATTTCAAAATATATTGAACATTAGTACATCAATGATATTAGTAAGCACATCATGAATGGAATTGGTTTCGTTATACCAAACAATTATTAACATCATTGATGTAGGGTTGCGGTTGCAAGAATATGCCATGTTCCAATTGGCAAGGTGAAGTGGATGTCCATTTTCATCTACCAACTGCTTGCGATATGTTGCTCCTGATAAGAGCTTCCGACGTTTTTTAAGTGGAGAAATGTTTTATACTTATGAACTCGATTTTGAATCAACATTCTGCAAATTTGGATACATTTTTATTCAAATTGAGATGGATTAAAAAAAATTCAATTAGATAATCGTAATATAAATAAAATATGAACTTACTAGATATGGAAAGGGAGAACTCAACAAAGGAATTTGATCAACAATACGGAACGAGATGGAATTTGAAGAATTGGCCATTTGATATTATGAAATTTTCTCCCTATATTAGAGAAAAATAAAAAATTATTTTTTTGTGCATATCTAAAATTAATTTCGAGAACCATATAACCACAATCTGAATTTCAATATAGTTTTCAAACCATTTTTCAAGAATAAGACGACTTTAAGCAAAAAATGTGTACTACGAACTACTGTAACTCATGTGGATGCATCCTAAAGGATAATTTGAGATGAATATGTCATTTTATGTGAAAATAAAATTTCAGATTTCTTTTAAACCCTATTGTGATCTTATCAGGACTAACCGCACTAATGCATTTCAATAATAACAACACCGAGGCATTAAAATAATCACCACACCAATTTCTGACATTTCGAAAATAAAAAAGTATTCTATCATATTGGTGCTCTTGTTAAAAAAAAATTGATGCGTTTAAATAAAAACAACATCGATCCACACTTGTTTATGGGATTTCAAAAATAAAAACAAATTCTAAAGTGTCGGTACTCTTATAACAACACTGATGCATTTAAATACAAACCACACCTTTGCATTAAAATATTAACTGCATCGATTCAGGATTTCGAAAAAAATAAATAAAAAAAATCTACCAAAATGGTGCATTTAGAAAATTTGGTACCTCGGCAATTTCGGTGCGCTTTACTTATAAACGCACCAGTGCTCTTTACTATCAAATGCACTGTTATTCAGATTAAGTGAAAAAAACAAAACACGATTTTCTTGTCTTTTTTTTTTTAAATTGAAAAATGAGCGACAATTGATTTTCTGAATTTTAATTTCATAAAATCTTTTAAATAGTAAAAAGTTATTTATTGTTTCATTATTTTTCCCAAAATTTTAAGAGAGTGATTTGCAAGAGAGACATACCGAGAAAATTGTGCAACATCATAATACTTTGGAACAACAGAACTATTCAGAAGATCAGAAGCTGAAGGTATGACGATTCACTCAAAACAATGCATTAGTTTAAAAAAAAATTATTGTTGATTTTACTAATAATTTTTTTTAAAACTTTTGTTAGAGTTTTATTAAAAGTGAGATCATTTGCAATAGAGACATACTGGGAGCACAGTGGAGCAACATAATATTTTGGAATCGCAGAAAGATCAGAATTTGAAAGGTATGGTGATTCACTCAAAACCATACATAGAAAAAAAATAAAATTTTACTATTGATTTTACTGTTAATTTTTTTTACAATTTCTGCTAAATTTATTCAAAATTCAGGAAAAAAATTAAAAACTCTGCATAATAAAAAATTTACTATTGATTTTGTTAGGTCCCTATACTACTAGTGTACCCCCTTATTGTTATTAGTACGATCCCTTTATTATATTGTTGTGCCCATGTAGTCCCCATATTGTTATTATTGTGCCCCATAGAAGCCCACTATTGTTATTATTGTGCCCTTATATTATTATTGTTATGTCGGCTCTGATTATATTATGACCCCTTAGACTTCTAAGGAGGTCTTGTCATTTGTATGATCAAAGAATTGTTCATTTGTGTAATGTAAAGGAGGTTGCCCCCTCAAAGAGGTTGAATTCTAAGGCGTTATCTATCTTTTCTATCTTTTTGTCAGTTGGTTTCCTAACATTTGGTATCAGAGTTGTGGATTATAGGGTTTCACTGCTCCAAATAGGTCATTGTGGCATTTTCACTATAAATGTTTCGCTACAAAGTTTTAGAAGCTAAAAAAAACCCACTTGAGAAGAAATCGGTCTGAACCTCACGTCCGAATTTGAGATCTTGTCTCACTATATTTTCAGAGATATGATCTAAGGAAGTTAGGGTTTTTACAAGCTCCATAATTTCATCTCTAATAGGGCATCGTGGAAGTTTCGCTATAATATTTGTTCTATGAAGGTTCAGACTCTAAAATTAAAACCCATTTGAACTGAAATCGTGGTGAATCTCAGGTCTGAATTTTAGATCTTGTCTCGCTATATTTTTTGAGATATAATCTGAGACATTTAGGGTTTCTGTAGGAAGAAAATGGTTGATATCAAAGTTTTTGAGATTGTTGATATTTTCTTATAACAACCAAGGTCTCATTTTTGTATACTTTAAGTTGTTTTACAACAACCATCCTTGAATGTCTTCAAGTAGGTGCTAACATACAAAGAAGATTCATCAAAAGAATTGATTAACATTGGGTTAAATATGGGTTGTGAGTTTATATTGACATATCAAAAATCAATTGTGGAATTTGTAAGTATCTATGTTGTTTAACTTCTCTGAGTTTATAATTAATAGAACAAATGAATCATTTATATTAAATCTATGATTTATAACGGGGTATAAAGCATGCAGGAAACAAAGTATGGAGCTACGCCAACATAAGAGTTGTTGCAACAAGGCATGAGATTTGGTTTAGAAACCATGTGTACAGTTCATGTGTCACTTCTTGCTATGGTACATTGCTATTTAATTTACATTGATGTATATTATTTATTTCAATTTTCGTTATTCTCACAAATGTAGATACACTCATTACACTGTAATTTTATATTTGTAGATTGAACATGAGCAAGAAGAGGAAAACAATCGATGCAATCAACAAAACATTTGTCCAAATAACCCAAGTCATGGAAGTAGCTAGAGCACTGACATCATTTCTCGCAAAGAATGATGATCTATTTGGATATCAATACAAGTTGTATTTTTTAAATAATTGTCTGTGAAAATCAAAGATTTTGTTTAATGTAATGGAAACAGTGTCCCAATTGAAAGACAAGGGGGTTACCAATAACTATCCCATTTTGTATGACAAAGAGCCTCTTATTAATATATAATAAAATACATTTTAATTTATTCTATTGTGTTATCCAATGTTGTTGTGAAATGTTACACCACTGATTAAATATATGGATGATTAAAAATTATAACAAAGTGAAGTGAAATCTAATGATATAACAAATTAATCCAAACATCATACACAATTGCACTAATCAAAATTTAATTTATATAAATATTGTTATAAGATATATGTCAATTTTTTTATGAATAATAGATTTAAAAATCACAATAATTGTACTGCCACTGGTGGATGTTTCTAAAAAGAGAAAATCTCATACAAAATATTGGCATGTCTATAACATAAACACTCACTGGTGCATTATTTTATCTAAAAACACTGTTACTTCACGATTTTTTGCATGGTCATTGCCTTTGCTAAAAACGACAGAACCAGGGTGTTATATTCTTCAAGCGCCGGTGTTGTTTGCATTTAACGCCCTGGTGCACTGATATTCTTAAAGCACTAGTGCCTTCATTGATCCAAGTGGATATTGGTTGCCACCCGCCTATTCCACGTGGACCCCCACTATTGTTTCTTTCAATTTTTTAGTTTCCTTAATTGTAGCACAATTTACTATTTTTGGTAGTTTTTCAGGTCGTGAACTTCCGGAGTCGTTTTGAGGCCCTAAACGATGTTTGTTTCGGCAATATTCCTCTAAGAAATTTCATTGAAATCTCATTTTTAGTTGTAGTCGTGGAGAGATCTTTCCAACGAGGTATCATGCGCATCAAGCTGAGATAATTTGACAAAGTTACGACCCCAGGAAGTTGGCTGCCCAACTAACCCCAACAGCGCCCATAAACTCTTGGTGTTACATCTCCTCGGGTTAGGGTTTTGGTTGTTTAGGGTTTTCTCTTATTGTTCAATAATAAAAATTCCATTGAGCCTCATTGTAACTCAGTTCAGAGGCATGTAACTGCCACATCTCTTCTCAGAGATAAGCTACCATTGCCCGAGCTAGTCTCATTTCCATTTTGTTTGTAAGCATATTTCAATATTTGATATTAATGAAAGATAGTGTTATTTTTGTTACATCTCTATATTTATGGTTATATCTGTAATTTGTTGTGTTCCTGTTTAAATTCGGATCAGTGGTATTAGAGCGGTCTACTCTTTCTTTGTTTTTCTTTGTATGTCCCCAATGAGGTCCGGATATAAGGAGTTAGGGCTCGAACTGGTTGAACCTTTGCAAGACCAGCCTTGGAAATTCCGACGACCTCCCATGGGGTAAGTGTCTAGCCAATTTAACGTCTTAAATTGCTCTACATAAATTATCAATCCGGGTATCATAAACTGATGAAGTGTGGTGCACCATATGTGCTTAGTTAACCTTTTTCTTACTTCGTTGTTTTATAGATTTTATTTGGTTTTGGGGTTTTGTTTTTGTTGGTTTCCTAAAGTGTCTAATGCAAATGGAAATCCTATTCTAAGGTCTTAAGAATACTTTTAAAGGACAAGTATGGATAGAGATTCCAAGACAAGGCCTAAGGCCTAAGTCCCTAATGGTAACTTCCAAAACTTTAGCACTTCAAAAGATCTCAAAACATGTTATTGGTGGAATTACTACTTGAACAAAAGTGTAAATATGCAGCTACTTCAATCAAAATGGAATGCAACAACCAATCAACGAGCTAGTGACTATGAAACCCAGTATCCTTGCTGCTGTATGAAAAAGAAAGTAAAAAATTGAACTTAAAGCAACTCAAAGACTGAAAGCAAAGCAACTAATTCATCACACTACTTCAACTCTTCTGATCCTTTACCCTTCAGCTTAATCTACCTTATGGGAAGCAATCATGAACAAGTTAAGCAATATGATATCTAAATTGCAAGAAATTAAATTGCATAAAGGAAACTAATCACACTACTTCAACTCTTCTGATCCTTTACCCTTCAGCTCAATCTACCTTATGGGAAGAAATCATGAACAAGTTAAGCAATATGATATCTAAATTGCAAGAAATTAAATTGCATAAAGGAAACTAATCACACTACTTCAACTCTTCTGATCCTTTACCCTTCAGCTCAATCTACCTTATGGGAAGCAATCATGAACAAGTTAAGCAATATGATATCTAAATTGCAAGAAAGTAAATGAGCAAAACAAAACTGATTGAAATAACAACGCTGGAATTAAAACTCAAAAAAAAAAAATCAGCAGAAGGACAAGATGATTCCGTCATGTCATTAGTCATTAAAAAGCTATGTGCATTACTAACCTACAATCAACTAGTTGAACATACTTGCATGAATGAAAAATCTAATCTATCAAACTTGAAAGCAATTAAATGACATAATGAAATCAAAGCAAAATTACAAAATGAAATCTACTCTACCTTACATTCTAATATGCTCCATGAAATCTACTTCACATCTCCTTCCATGTTGAGAACATCAAAGCTTTATTCAAATTCTTCAATATTACAAAGTACAACAAAGCTCTCCAAAGCTTTCAAAAGCCATCAAGGAAGAACTACAAACTCCAAGCTAAAGAACTCACAAGCTAAAATACTAACAAGCTTCAAACTCTAAGCTAACAAATGAAGGAGAGAGATCTCCTATTTATACAAAAAGATGAGAGCCATCTCATTAATGAGAATCCATGAATCTCTCCCTCTATCTCTAGAGTCCTAATCAAAATAGGAACTGATAAGACACATGTCTTCTTAGAGTTACAATACAATTAGGAGATGTGACACATATCCTCATGATCCCATGATTCTTTCCACTCAAATTCGAATTTGGCCTTAGATTGCCACATAAAGGTCTTCTAGAAGCCTCCTTTCAACCTACACATGTCAACAATCTCAACCCATTTGTTAGGTATAAGCATATGCACATTATTTTCTAATTTTTAACCACAAATTCACTTAAAAGGCTTAGAATTAATAAAAATTGGAAAAACATAAATATGGTCCAATGGTAATGAAAGTGGGATGAATGTGGTGACATAGTAGTGAAATGGAGGTGAAATGGAGGTGATATAATGGACATAATAGTGAAAGTGTAATGGAAATGAATGACATTTTCAAGACTCAACATACCACCCAACTGAAGCTATTGCATGTCCTCATGCAATATATATTACATTAACTCTTTTGATCCTTGAGCTTTGGCTCAACTTTGCATGATATCATTTGATAACTTCATATTTCTGCAAAGTGTTTTACTTGAATTGCAACATGGTTGGTTCTTGTGTTACAACCATTTTTTTGTTGTTGCCTTCTATTTTGATCTTTGAACTTTGCATAATGATATTTTGATTATTGTTGCAAAGTATATCTTTATTGGATTGCATGATGGTTGGTTCTTGTGTGACAACCATGATTTTGTTTGTATCCAATTTATCCTTTAAGCACTTTTTCAAAAGCCATTGTATGCTCATAATAGCAATGTAATAATTAATATATGTTGGAAGTATGTGAGATCCTGAATATCATATGGACATGGAAAGATATGAATATGAATGTATTCCCCCCCCCAACTGATGGTATTGGCAATTTTATGAAATGAGGAAGAGAAATGTTTTTCCAACAATTATCATTCTAGCTTTTTATGGAATTCTATGGTCAAAAGTTAGAAAATGACATACCTTCACTTACCCTTTGGAATGGATGAGTTGTATGTGTAGTGGCTGAAAATTTCTGATCATATTCTTCTTCAAGTGGCTGAACAAGAGGAGTCATGGATAGAGAGATAGGATGACTTTTTATTGCTTCTACTAAAACTTGTTGAATCTGCTCCAAAATGCTAAAAATAATAGTCTTCATGTCTTCAAAACTCATTGGCACAATTCCTACTATGTGAAAAGATGTTCTGATGTCGAACATAGTAGGAAATTGTTGGCTTAGTGGCCATTAATGGATGCCACTAGTCAACACGAGAACTCTCACCATTGATGACAATGAGAGTCAAGATGCCCAAACACATCTTGCTAGGCACGAATGAATTTGTCGATGTCGAGTCACCTAGAAGATCTAACAAACAAGGGACATTAATGTATTCCCATTGTTTGTCAGCATGAGGACTTGCCATTAAGGCATGCAAGCCTCAAGGTGTTTTTACAAATAACTTAGACTCAAAGGACTATGAACTCAATAATTTACATTGAAGCAGGGCTTATTTGCGGAATGAAAATGACAAGGAATGGAAGATGAAAATGGAAGATGGAAATGGAGAGTAGAAATGGTAATGGGCAATAAGCATATGAATGAGCCTCTTGCTTTTATTTGTGGGTTATGAATGGAAGAGACGGAAAGTGTATGTGAATGTAAGTGGAAAATATGGAGGAAAATGAGATGAATGGTTTATTATGAAGTATGAATGTGATGGATGGATGTGATGGAGACAATAGTATCTGAAAGTTTTTTCAAGTGTTTGGATCTGATTTTGCATCATCATATTTCCTCTTTGTTGCTGATCATCCTCTTATGAAACAAATTGGTCTCTTAGAGAGACACCATTCTCTTGTAGTCATTTGTCTTTCCTCCTGGAACCTGCAAAAAAACTAATACTTCTTCTGCAATGGAATGTAAGATTATCAAAAGAGAGAGGTGATCAATCTCTCTAGTTATGATATTACACACAAAACAAAGAATTTGTATTAATGAAACAAGTTCTCAAAGGAAAAATCAAAAGAATTTATACCTGCTTTGGAATTGGTGCCCGAAGTTGAATGTTGCTTCCTTTCAGCAATTTATTTCATTATTTTCCATTTCAAACTCTAATGATATATTTCTCATTGTGTAGATCTTGTTGAGATCTTTCCAATGGTACTTAAATCATCAAAATCTGATTTTGTATGAGAAAGATAGGCTGATTTGAACAATAAGGTTTTTCTGGCTGCGGAATTAGGGAACAGCTGCGGAATTGGACTTTCGCTGCGGAATGTGCACTATTTCTGTAGCTAAAAATTTTGAATAAAAAGTTAGCCATTTATTTTTCATCATCAATCCAAAATTAATCAATACCTTCAGAAAAGTGAGCAAATAACTTATTCATTTCATTGATTCAAAATTATTATTTTTTCTTGACATGCAGCGACTCAGTGTGGCGACTTAGTGATAACACACAATTTGACTTCCCTTTGACCGGGGTCTTTTTCATCAAATTTGATCGAATGAATAGGACACCATCCATGTACTAACATTTCCCCAGCTACCCATGTGGCTTGTTTTGCTTGATGACACCTGCAACCTAGAGTTTAACAAAATAGCTGCGGAAAGTTGAACCAGCTGCGGAAAGTTGAATCAGCTGCGGAAAATGGCTGCAACAGTCAACCATCAGTTTCAAGTTATTTTCTTCATTGTTTGCATGTAGGAACTCTGTGAATTGTAGTGGCATATGGAGCAAACCAAGGTACTTACCCTTTTTGCTGCATTTTTTTTTGTGTGCTGACGAATTTTATATCATCGCATGCCTTTTGGTATTCATATAATACAAATCAATTGAACACAGATTCAGACTGTTTGTGTATGACATTTATAGTTTATACCATCAGCAAAAAGAAATTTAAGGTGTTGACGAATTGACATTTTCAACAAAAGCACGTGAAGTGATAACAGTTGCGTTAGCGGGGAATGGAGAAGGTTTGACACAACGTCCACATATGTAACATGAAACTGCCTGAAGAAAGCATTCACGGATTCAACCAAACAAACCATGGCATCCACTTTGACATAATGGAGTATGAGTAAAAGACGGAAGTTGTGAGGCATGGTGGGAGACGTGGGCGAGTCTGAGTTAAAAATGGAATAGGATTAGACGGGTGGCGGAAGACGTGTTACCTCAAACAACCAAAGCGTGCCGTGTTTGAATTGTTCTCTGTTCATTTAATAAAAAACTTTTTTTCTTCATATTCAGTGACACGGTGGATGACCTGGCTGCCAAGGAAATCAGATCTAAGCGGATTTCTCAAGGAAATCAAAATATGGCCGCAACTATTAAAAAACACTGATTTTTTTCACACGCGGCAGACAAAAATGCACTCCAAAGAACCGAAGATTTCTCCCAGACCACCACAAATTTCTTCAAACAGTTTCTAGGTTATCTAATTGACCCAGCTGGCGAAAAAACCCATGTTTTATTTTCTTCAAATTCACCTCTGTTTGGGCAAATCGAGCGTTTGAAATTAGATGTTTTTCTGTTGTTTACGTTTTTCTGAGTTAAGTGTTCTGCATTCGGCCTGTAGAATTTTTGAGTTAGTGGTAAGACAATACGCATTTGTTTGACAGTGGTAGTTTTCACACTATTGATCCTTATTGGAAATCTATGTGGGAGACCGTATTATGAGTCAGAAGGAGAAGGTCAGGAGGAGCAGGAGCAGGCTTTATCTCCGCAACAGTCTCATAGGTCACCTGATCACTTGCCCTCACAATTGGTATATGAATAATGAAATCCTTCTGAGATGAACGTAGTTGCTGATTTGGAGGCATTCATTGAAGAGGGAGGGCAGCTACAGAAATTTCCAATCCAACCACAGGAAAGGCACACTAATGAAGAATGCACTATTTGAAGAATCGTGAAGCCATTTCATAAAGAAAAGTGGGAGTGCAGTCATCTATAAGTTGAACCCAAAAAAATAATCATGAGACCGTTTAGGGAGTAAACGTATGGTTTATGGAGTAAGGTCGTGGAATGGTAGTGGAGCTATCGAAATAATCATTGCACATGGTGAGCTTTAATGGTTCAATAACTATGCAAAATTGTGCCTTTAATTGCTATTCGAAAGAAATTTTTGCCCATACCTTTAGAATCCTTGTCTTTGTTTGTCCATTAGCCCTTACTCAATTGCTCCTTATTGATGTCTGTAGATGCTCCATGTACATGTCTTCATAGCATATGCTTAGTCATACCTGCATTTTCATTTTATTGCACTAACATCTTGACTGTAAATTTGAAAAACAGAGTGGTGGCTGCGTAAACTGCTTCTGGCTGCGGAAACTGATTCCAGCTGCGGAAACTTGGCACAGCAACCACTTAGCTAAATAGAGATAGTTAGGCAATAACTATCTGAATGGAAATGATCATGGGGAAAAAAAACTTTTATTGATGAAATGAAATGGATGGCATGGAGTGAAAATGGAAATGAAATGAAGTTTATTTTGTCTCTTCTTTTTTTTTTTTTTTTCTTTTTTTCCCTTTTTTTTTTTTGAATCAATTGAAATGATGAAGTTTATTTTGTCTCCTATTTTTTTTCTTTTTTTTTCTTTTTAGGCATAACAATCTTTTTTCTGATCCTCCAGATCACACAAAGTGCAGGAGGAGAGCATACTCAAGAATTATTAATTTTTTACTTAACAATCATTTTTCTGATCCTCTAGATCACACGAAGTGCAGGAGGAGAGCATACTCAAGAATTGTTAATTTTTTTTTTTAGATGTAAGAAATAAGGTCTCCTAATTACACTTCCCTGGCAACGACGTCAAAATGTCTAGTTAATTTAACGTCTTAAATTACTCTACATAATCCGGGTATCGTAAACTGATGAAGTGTGATGCACCATATGTGCTTAGTTAACCTTTTACTTACTTCGTTGTTTTATAGATTTTATTTTGTTTTGTGGTTTTGTTTTTGTTGGTTTCCTAAAGTGTCTAATGCAAATGGAAATCCTATTCTAAGGTCTTAAGAATACTTTTAAAGGACAAGTATGGATAGAGATTTCAACACAAAGCCTAAGGCCTAAGTCCCTAATGGTAACTTCCAAAACTTTAGCACTTCAAAAGATCTCAAAACATGTTATTGGTGGAATTAGTACTTGAACAAAAGTGTAAATATGCAGCTACTTCAATCAAAATGGAATGCAACAACCAATCAACGAGCTAGTGACTATGAAACCCAGTATCCTTGCCGCTGTATGAAAAATAAAGTAAAAATTGAACTTAAAGCAACTCAAAGACTGAAAGCAAAGCAACTAATTCATCACACTACTTCAACTCTTCTGATCCTTTACCCTTCAGCTCAATCTACCTTATGGGAAGCAATCATGAACAAGTTAAGCAATATGATATCTAAATTGCAAGAAATTAAATTGCATAAAGGAAACTAATCACACTACTTCAACTCTTCTGATCCTTTACCCTTCAGCTCAATGTAACTTATGGGAAGCAATCATGAACAAGTTAAGCAATATGATATCTAAATTGCAAGAAATTAAATTGCATAAAGGAAACTAATCACACTACCTCAACTATTCTGATCCTTTACCCTTCAGCTCAATCTACCTTATGGGAAGCAATCATGAACAAGTTAAGCAATATGATATCTAAATTGCAAGAAATTAAATTGCATACAGGAAACTAATCACACTACTTCAACTCTTCTGATCCTTTAACCTTCAGCTCAATCTACCTTATGGGAAGCAATCATGAACAAGTTAAGCAATAGATATCTAAATTGCAGGAAAGTAAATGAGCAAAACAAAACTGATTGAAATAACAATGCTGGAATTAGAACTCAAAAAAAAAAATCAGCAGAAGGACAAGACGATTCCGTCATGTCATTAGTCATTAAAAAGCTATGTGCATTACTAACCTACAATCAACCGGTTGAACACACTTGCATGAATTAAAATTGCATGAATGAAAAATCTATTCTATCAAACTTGAAAGCAATTAAATGACATAATGAAATCAAAGCAAAATTACAAAATGATATCTACTCTACCTTACATTCTAATATGCTCCATGAAATCTACTTCACATCTCCTTCCATGTTGAGAACATCAAAGCTTTATTCAAATTCTTCAATATTACAAAGTACAACAAAGCTCTCCAAAGCTTTCAAAAGCCATCAAGGAAGAACTACAAACTCCAAGCTAAAGAACTCACAAGCTAAAAGACTAACAAGCTTCAAACTCTAAGCTAACAAATGAAGGAGAGAGATCTCCTATTTATACAAAAAGATGAGAGCCATCTCATTAATGAGAATCCATGAATCTCTCCCTCTACCTCTAGAGTCCTAATCAAAATAGGAACTGATAAGACATATGTCTTCTTAGAGTTACAATACAATTAGGAGATGTGACACATATCCTCATGATCCCATGATTCTTTCCACTCAAATTCGAATTTGGCCTTAGAGTGCCACATAAGGGTCTTCTAGAAGCCTCCTTTCAACCTACACATGTCAACAGTCTCAACCCATTTGTTAGGTATAAGCATATGCACATTATTTTCTAATTTTTAACCACAAATTCACTTAAAAGGCTTAGAATTAATAAAGATTGGAAAAACATAAATATGGTCCAATGATAATGAAAGTGGGATGAATGTGGTGACATAGTAGTGAAATGGAGGTGAAATGGAGGTGATATAATGGACATAATAGTGAAAGTGTAATGGAAATGAATGACATTTTCAAGACTCAACAGTAAGAAAAGAAAGACGAGGGAGCAGGAGATCTTATTAAAATATTTCTCGTGGAGGCCTTCGAGAAACAAAGGAATGCGATGATGGATAACTTTGTCCATATCCTTCAACAGTTGCCCACCGGCAGCACATCCACATCCAACAACCACTCTGGAGGCTCCACACCTTTTAAGGTACAAGTAAACTTTGACATTCCTATATTTGAGGGACAAATAGATGAACACGTAGTAGATAAATGGTTGAATCTACTACAAGGATATTTTTTTGGTCATGATTTTTCTAGCCGAGAAAATATTACTTTTGCTCTTCTCAAAGCCACCCCCCACGTCAAGGACTGGGGGAAACCTATTGTGAGCAGAAGGATGAAAGTATGACCTCACTGTTTTCAGCCACTCCCACTTGGAATTCATTCCGGGCCGCCATCAAGGATCAGTACAACCCTGTCAGGAGCTACGAGGACAAATACATAAAGTGGACCACGCTGCGACAGGGAAGGGACCAAGATGTGTCTTTGTTTACCAATGTTTTTCATACCCTTCACACGAAGTTGGGTATCAAGGATTCTGAGAAACATTTGGTACTCAAGTATCGCGGCTACCTACATAGATACATCCAGGATGATATGTAGTTCCTGGACATCTCCTCCCTTGGCACGACGTACCGATACACTGTCAAGATCGAACATAAGTTTAAACAAAAGAAGCAAGACTTTAGATCTGCGAATCTGAAGCAAGGGAAAGGTGCCCCCAAACCGCATAACAAAGGACAAAGCCAAGGTGGGACGACCCAAGACAACCCGCCAAGGCCACAAGAAAAGGACAACACTACGAAGCTAAAGAAGAACACGGGAAAGTGGTGTGAGTTGCATAAGAGCTCCACCCACAACACAAGTGAGTGTTGGGCCAAGAAGTCATTGGTGGCTGAACTGAAGGCTTCAGAATCAGATGCATGTTTCGACTCTGAGTTAGAACCCGACAAGGGAAATGACAAAGGGAAGTAGATTATTGATGTGGAGCCCAACGCCACCGTCACCGCCATAAAAATCAAGAAGTAAGAACCTAAAGATCCAGAGGAGGAGGAGCGTCTCTTCCACTCATAGATGTGGGTAAAGGGTTCCCCGCTATAGTTCATTGTTGACAACGGGAGCCAAAAGAACCTCATTACAACAGAGGTCATGAAGCAGATGGGCTTATCGACCACATCACACCCACAACCGTACACCATTGGGTGGCTTCACCAAGGACGGATCTGCGCGTGAGCCAACAATATCGCTTTCCATACAACACCAAGCCCTTCACAAATGAGGTATTATGTGACGTTGCTCCTCTTGATATTTGTGATGTATTATTAGGCAAACCATATGTTGGGTCCCTATAATACTAGTGATTACCCCATTACTATTGTAGTTATACCCCTTATTTATATTGATGTACCCATGTAGTGCCCATATTGTTACTATTGTGCCACATAGAAGCCCACTATTGTTATTGTTGTGCCCTACAATATTATTGTTATGTAGGCTTTGATTGTATTGGGACCACTTAGACTCCTATATATAGAAAGGAGGTATTTTCATTTGTATCATCCAAGAATTGTTCATCTATGTAATGTAAAGGAGGTTGCCCCCTCGAAGAGGCTGAATTCTAAGGCGTGGATCTCTCTTTTCTATCTTTTTGTGAGCTGGTTTCATAACATTTGGTATCAGAGCTTTGGATTCTAGGGTTTCGCTGCTCCAAACAGGTCATCGTGGCATTTTCGCTATAACTTTTTTTCTGTAACGTTTCAGAAGTCGCAAAAAAAACCCATTTGAGAAGAATTGGTGCTGAACCTTGGGTCCGAATTTCAGAGCTTTTCGCGCGATGTTTTCGGAGATATGATCTAAGGAAGTTGGCCTTGTTGCAGACTCCTGAATTACATTCAAAACAGGTGACCTGGGGAGAATCGTCATAACTCTCTCTCTGAGGATCGGATTGAAATTTCGTAAAAAGGTACAGAAAGAGAACGGATTGTAGTTTCTTGTATGTGTGTTTTAGATTCAAAGGTTGAAACAGTGGCTCGTGGCACGTCGTACAAGTTCGCTCTACTGAACCAGTCTAAAAGCAAGTCACTGTGGGAGATTTCACATAACTCTTCCTTGGAGAATCCAATTTGGCTCAGACTTGTGGCATTGGAAAGAGGACACAGAAGGCTACTTCAGGTAGCAATTTCAGAACTGGATGATTCGAAATTACAGAGACACATCAGATTCAATATCAGGCTTCTATAAAGTGAAAAAAAGGTGTGTAGTTTTTTTTTTTAAATTTTTGTGTAAGCTTGGTTTAACGGAATTCAAAGGGCATAGTAAAAAATTATTATCGGTAACTGATGCCCCGAGGAAAGAAAATGCAAACACCTAGTAAGGAACCTGAAAGCTCTAGCATGACTCATGAAGAAGAAGAAGAAATGCTACATGATATATCAAAATTACAAGAACAAGTGCAACAAATGTCACGCTCACAAAAGCTAACAGAAGCTAAGATAAGTGGCGTGGAATCTAAGATAAAGGGCATGGAAGCTAAGATGGATGATTCAAAGACAGATTTGAAGAGAGACATGGCAGATTTGAAGATAGATTTGAAGACAGATTTGAAGAGAGACATGGCAGATTTGAAGATAGATTTGAAGACAGATATGGAAGAATTGAAGAAGTTGCTACAAGAAAGTGTCACTAATGGTGAAAAGGTAGTAAAGGAAACTCATGATGAGAACAAAAGAAATGTTAATCATGATACCATAGACGCTAATGTTGGATCGAAGACTCACCATGTTCCAAAAATCGATATGAGGAAGTTTGATGGCAAGGATCCCGCCACATGGATATTACAGATGGAGCAATTCTTCGATCTCAATAATGTGCAAAACACACAAAAGGTACGTATGGCAACTTTATATTTGGAACCAAATCAGTTTGTATGGTATCAATGGCTTTGTTCTCGTAAACAATTTATCACTTGGGCAATTTTTACGGAAGAATTGATAGCACATTATGAGGATACAAAAAGCAACACTTTTTTTAGCCAATTGATAAGTCTCAAACAAAAGGGTTCAATAATGGAGCACATTGAGGAGTTCCAAAAATTGAACATAAGGATAAAAGATATTCCAGAGGAGCATAGGATTGATGTGTTCATAGGGTCTTTAAAGGATAATATCCAACATGATGTGCGCCTTTGGGAACCTGATTCATTAGAGAAGGCATTCAGGTTAGCAAGAAAAATGGAAAGCAAAATTATGGCAACTAGGAAGCATACCATTCACAACTATAAAGATGGAAGTGTTGTTGCCCATAGTCTTCCACAACCTACAAGGTTGACACCACAACAATTGGAAGAAAAAAGAGCAAAAGGGCTTTGTTACAATTGTGATAGCAAATACACAAAAGGTCATAAGTGTGCTGAGAAGAAATTATTCTACATAGATTGTGAAGAGGAAGAAGAAAAGGAGCAAGAAAGGTCAAAAGAAGAGGATATATTCCAGGAACAAAGCCTAGATGAAGAACAAATAAATCCGACCATATCTTGTAATGCATTGGCGGGAATTACCACTCCTCAAACCATCAAGATAGAAGGACAAATCAAGAAGAAAAAGGTAATAGTGTTGATTGATTCAGGAAGCACCCACAATTTTATTCATTGTAGGGTAGCAAAAGAATTGAATTGCTTCCTATATCCAGCACCAGAGTGTCAAGTGATGATTGCAAATGGAGGAACAATAAATTGCTCTGGAAAGTGCCATAATATCAAGCTATCCATGGGAGAATATGTATTGACTAGCCCAATGCTTTCCATTCCAATGGGAGGTGCTGATGTTGTACTAGGAGTCCAATGGCTACAATCCTTGGGTACAATAGCTTTTAATTTTCAAGAACTTTTCATGAAATTTTCTGTGGAAGGAAAGGAAGTTGAATTAAGGGGTATTGCAGGGAAACCAGGAAAGATAATCAGCTCTAATGGTATGACAAAGCTTCTAAAAAAGGAGCAAAGGGGTGTAATTGCACAATTATGTTCGCTAGATGTTTCCACATTAGAATCATCTATTTCTCCAGATCTCCAAAAAGTCCTGGACAATCATTCCAAGGTATTTGAGACTCCCAAAGGTCTCCCACCTATGCGTGATCATGATCATGCTATTCATCTGATTCCAGGAAGTGTTCCTCCAAACATCAGGCCGTACAGATATCCCTATGTCCAAAAAAGTGAAATTGAACGTATGGTTGCAGAAATGCTAGAGGCTGGTATAATTCAACCGAGTCAAAGTTCTTTCTCTGCTCCAGTAGTATTGGTGCACAAGAAGGATGGATCATGGCGCATGTGTCCGGATTATAGGGAGCTCAACAAGCTCACTATTAAAGATAAGTTCCCCATTCCTGTCATTGATGAATTACTGGATGAATTGCATGGATCAATTTACTTCACCAAGTTGGATCTTCGTTCAGGATATCATCAAATCAGAATGAAGATTGAAGACATTCCGAAAACGGCATTTAGAACTCATGAGGGTCATTATGAATTTTTGGTCATGCCTTTTGGCCTTACCAATGCACCTTCAACATTTCAAGGTTTGATGAATTCAATTTTCAAACCATTCCTTAGAAAATTTGTGTTAGTATTTTTTGATGATATACTAATCTACAGCAAGTCTTGGAAGGATCATGTTGAACATGTTGACAGGGTGCTACAACTATTGGAGGAGAAACAATTATATGCCAAAAGATCCAAATGTTTCTTTGGAGTCCAGGAGGTGGAATATTTGGGTCATATTGTATCTCATGAAGGAGTTAAGGTAGACCCTAGCAAAATTAAAGCCATTAAGGAATGGAAAATCCCCACATCCATAAAGCATTTGCGAGGATTTCTTGGGTTGACAGGGTATTATCGCAAGTTTGTTAAGAATTATGGGAGAATAGCAGCACCTCTAACAACATTATTGAAGAAAGATGCATTTTCATGGACTCTAGAAGCAACAAAGGCCTTTGAACATCTTAAAGAGGCAATGTGCCAAGCACCGGTCTTAGCTACACCGGACTTCACAAAAACCTTTATTGTGGAATGTGATGCTTCAGGAAATGGAATTGGTGCTGTTCTAATGCAAGATGAAAGACCCATTGCTTTTGAAAGTCGTCCAATCAAGGGAAAGTTTTTAAGAAAAGCTATTTATGAGAAGGAAATGTTGGCAATACTCCATGCACTTAAGAAATGGCGACCCTACCTAATGGGAAGACACTTCAAGGTAAAAACGGATCATGATAGCCTTAAATACTTTTTAGAACAAAGATTATCCTCTGAAGAGCAACAAAAGTGGGTCACAAAGATGTTGGGTTATGACTTTGAAATCATCTACAAAAAAGGGAAGCAAAATGTGGTGGCAGATGCACTCTCAAGAAAGGATGAGGATGTGGAAGCATTGTTGTGCGCCATTTCTATTATCCAACCAGATTGGATAAATGAAGCAAGGGAGGAATGGAAGAATGACGAAGAAGTGTGGGCACTTATTCGAAAGCTACAACAAGATTCCAGTACGTCTGATACATTTAGCTGGAAAAATGATTCGTTATGGTACAAAGATCGCTTATACCTCTGTAAGAATTCCCAGCTAAAACAAAAGATTCTTATGGAATTGCACACTTCTCCCTTAGGAGGGCACTCAGGATTTTTAAAAACTTACCACAGGGTTAAGAAGGAATTTTTTTGGGATGGCCTTAAATCAGATATTCAAAAGTTTGTGGCAGAATGTTTGGTTTGCCAGCAAAATAAAGTTGAAACAATTAAGACACCGGGTCTATTACAACCTTTATCCATTCCAAGCCAACGTTGGGAGGAGGTTTCAATGGATTTTATCACAGGTTTACCCAAGTCTGAGGGAAAGAGTGTCATCATGGTGGTAGTTGACAGACTTACCAAGTATGCACACTTTTGTGCATTATCACATCCATTTAAAGCCAGTACAGTTTCTACTGCATTTATGGAAACAATTCAAAAGCTACATGGAAACCCAAAGATTATTGTAAGTGACAGAGATCCCATTTTCACTGGAAATTTTTGGACAGAATTATTTTCTTGTCTTGGTACTCAGTTAGCTCATAGCTCATCTTATCATCCTCAATCTGATGGGCAAACTGAGATAGTAAACAAATGTTTGGAAGGATATCTTCGTTGCTTTGTATCTGATAAACAGACACAATGGGTCAAATGGTTGCCTCTGGCTGAATGGTGGTATAACACTTCCTTTCATACAGCAACAAAAATGACCCCATTTATGGCACTTTATGGGTATCAACCACCATCCATCACATCATATTTAAGAGAAAATTCTAAGGTTCAGGCAGTGGAACATCACATCGAACATCAACAACAAGTCCTCCAACTCTTAAAGGATAACCTTGTGTTGGCACAGAATAGAATGAAACAACAGGCAGATCAACATCGCAGTGAAAGAAGTTTTGATGTAGGTGATTGGGTATTCCTACGGCTACAACCATATAAGCAAATGTCCCTCAAGCAAGCTAAGAAGGATAATAAATTATCACCAAAGTATTATGGTTCGTACAAGGTGTTGCAAAAGATTGGTACTATGGCATACAAATTGGAGCTTCCTGCAGCTTCTCGATTGCACCCAGTTTTCCATGTTTCATGCTTAAAGAAGGTTATAGGCGACAAGCTCCCAGTTCAAACAATATTGCCAGAACTTGACGAAGAAGGAAAAATTATATTGGAACCGGAAGCAGTTATAGAAACAAGAACTCGACAGCTACGAAATCGATCAATTTCAGAGTACCTTATCAAGTGGAAGAACTTATCCGCTGAAGATTCCACATGGGAGGATGAGAATTTTATGCAGAAGTATCCTGAACTACTCAAGCATTGAGGACAACACTTTTTTGAAGGAGAGGGGCATGTTGGGTCCCTATAATACTAGTGATTACCCCATTACTATTGTAGTTATACCCCTTATTTATATTGATGTACCCATGTAGTGCCCATATTGTTACTATTGTGCCACATAGAAGCCCACTATTGTTATTGTTGTGCCCTACAATATTATTGTTATGTAGGCTTTTATTGTATTGGGACCACTTAGACTCCTATATATAGAAAGGAGGTATTTTCATTTGTATCATCCAAGAATTGTTCATCTATGTAATGTAAAGGAGGTTGCCCCCTCGAAGAGGCTGAATTCTAAGGCGCGGATCTCTCTTTTCTATCTTTTTGTGAGCTGGTTTCATAACACCATACTTGTGGAAGCGATATGCTGTGTATGAGTCAACGCCTCACGATGTTATTATTACATCATGAAATAAGTTGTACAGAATACTGGAGGTAGCACCACCTACCGCCATCTCTCTGGTTACTGCAAAACAATACAACAATATCATTTCAAAAACCAGGAAATTTGATTTCCTGATGATACGTCCTCAAGGAAAGAAGAAGACTGTGGCCACGACCTCCAGACAGTGCCCCTCTGCATGACAACAATAGATGGACAAGGTCATGGATGAGTACGAGGACATCTTCACCTCCCCCGTAGGGGTGCCTTTGCACTGTTAGGTCAAGCACTCCATCAACATGATCCCAGGTGCATCGTTACCCAATGGACCAATCTATCGGTGCTCCATTCTGGAGAACGCTGAAATCAAGAGGCACATTCAGGAGATGTTGTAGAAAGGTCACATTTAGTCGAGTTCATTGCCTTGTGGGAGCCCGATCGTGTTGGTATAGAAGAAGGATGGGACTTGGAGACTCTGTATTGACTATCAGGCGCTGAACAAGATCATTGTCCAAAATAGGTACCCGATCCCGCAGATTGATGACCTTTTAGACCAACTCAAGGGGAAAAAATATTTCAGCAAGATCGACTTGAAGTCCGGATATCACCAAGTAACAATGGAACCCTTTGATGTGTGGAAGACTGCCTTCAAAGTCAAGGAGGGCCTTTTCGAATGGTTGGTTATGCCTTTCGGGTTGACGAATGCTCCTGCAACCTTCATGAGGCTTATGGATGACATTTTGTAGCCATTCACCAACTCATTTGTAGTGGTATACTTGGATGACATCCCGATCTTCAGCCAGAGTTGGGAAGAACGCCTCCACCACATCCGACAGGTTCTCTAAACACTGCGTCAACACAAGCTGTGTGCCAATTTGGAGAAATGCACTTTTGGCATGGCCCAGGTTTAGTATCTGGGACACATTATTGATGAACGTGGGGTGCATGTGGATCCAGCCAAGATCCAAGTCATTTAGTATTGGCTAGCCCTAACCACTCTGACGGATTTTCACAACTTTATGGGTCTTGCCAATTTCTACCGCAGGTTCATGTTGGGGTTCTCTCATATCACTTGTGCCTTGAGTCAAGTCACTAAAGGAGGAGCGAAAAAAAAAATATTTTGGTCTGAATCTCAATAGAAGGCATTTGCAGATTTGAAACATCGTCTCTGGTCTGCACCAGCACTCTCATTACCAGACTTGCAACAACCATTTAAGATCGAGACAGATGGCTCTGACTATGCTATTGGGGCAGTCCATACTCAACAGGGGCATCCTGTGGCATATCACAGTGAGACACTTTCAGACACAATCTGAAAGTATCCCACTTATGACAAAGAGATGTATTCCATTGTGCAGGCCTGGCAACAATGGAAGCATTACATTTTGGGGAAGGAAATAGTCATCCACACAGACTACCAACCCCTGTAGTTCATACAGACACAAGGGAAGTTGCGGAATGATCGCCATCAGAAGTGGTCTACATACCTGCAATAGTTCCATTTGAATATCAAGTACAATAAGGGCAGAAAAAATAATGTTTCAAACTACCTCAGCTGACCACCGATCATGGCGTTAAACACCGTGCTCAACTCTTGTGGGCATGAGACTTTTGATTAGCCACTCTCTACAAAAGTGATCCAGAAGTCAGCCACACATACCATACGCTCTTGGAGGGTCAGCGAGTTCCAGATTTCACCTCCAAGATGCTTTTTTATGCCACCTAGGACACCTTTGTGTTCCTTCAAGCAAGCGTGCGAAGATGATTTAGGAAGCGCACTATAGTCGGGTCGTTGGGCATTTCGGGGTCAAGAAAACGGTGACAATACTGCAGAAGTATTTCTATTGGCTGAATCTTTGACAGAATTTCGGGAAGTACATCAGATCCTACATTGCATGCGCCATTTCCAAACCGACCATCAAGAAGTAAGGTCTCTATACTCCGCTGCCTACCCCTAGTTGACCTTGAGAATCCATATCCATGGATTACATGTCAGGCCTTTCTTCTACTAAGCATGGAAATGACTATGTTTTTGTGGTCATTGACAGATTCTCGAAGATGGCCATTATGGTGGCCTGCAAGAAGAGTATCATAGTAGAAGCCATTGCTAAACTCTTCTTTGAACAAGTGTGGATACACTTTGGGATCCCACAATCTATCATTTCAGATTGGGACAGCAGGTTCCTCAGTACATTTTGGTCTAGTCTCTGGTTGATGTTGGACACCAAGCTCACTAAGTCCACAACTTTTCATCCCCAAACTGATGGCCAGACAGAGGTCATCAATAGGATGATCATACACATTCTGCGCATGTACAACTCACAGCATCAACGCGCATGGGATGAGAGCCTCCCCTATGTCTAACACAGCTACAACCGGGCTCTCCACAGCTCGACTGGCCACAACCCTTTTCAAGTGGGCTTGGGATTCCATCCACTATGTCCCATTGATGTGGCCATACCATTTGCAGTGACTTAGGTAGATTCGACTCATGTCCAGTCCGAAGACGACAAGGCAAATAGCTTCATTAAGCACATTCAACACATCCGCCAACAGGTCCATGACATATTGGACAAAGCCAATGCTAAGTACAAGCAGCGACATGATCAACATCGGGTGCCACACAAGTTCCAGGTGGGCGACAAAGTTTGGCTACATTTGCAGAAGGAGCGCCTCGCTGGGCCCCACCACAAGATTCACCCGCTTCGATATGGGCCATACACCATCACCAAGGCTGTGAGAGATAATGCTTTTGAGCTCAATATTCCCCCATTCCTTGGCCTGCACCCAGTGTTCAATGTGGATCGTCTTCGGCCATACTTTCCACCATTACTGGACACATTCGACATTGTAGAACAACTCACACCAACAGAGTTAAATCTAGACTGCATGGAACAAGCTACAACTGATCGGATCATGGACACACAGATCAAGAACACCCTCCAACAAAAGATCCAACTGCATCGAGTTGTCAAAGCCAACCAGCTCCTGCACCAAGGAAAATGGCTCATTAGGGACCAAGTTCAGCAGAAGTTTCCTCATCTAATGGAGGAACTCAATGCAATGGAGACAACTGCTTCCTAAGGGGGAGGAATGATCCAGGTGGATATTAGTGGCCACCCGCCTATTCCACATGGACCCCCACATTTGATTCTTTCAGTTTTTTAGTTTCCTTAATTATAGCATAGTTTACTATTTTTGGCAGTTTTTCGGGTCCTGAACTTCTTGAGCCATTTTGAGGCCCCAAATGAAGATTTTTTTGGCAATATTCCTCCAAGTGATTTTATTGAAATTGTGTTTTTAGTTGTAGTCCTCGGAGAGATATTTCCAATGAGGTATCATGCGCGTCAAACGAAGATAATATGACCAAGTTACGACCCTGGGAAGTTCGCAGCCCAACTAACCCCAACGGGGCCCATAAACTCTTGGTGTTACATCTTCTCGAGTTAGGGTTTTGTTTGTTTAGGTTTTTCTCTTATTGTTCAATAATAAAAAGGCCCTTGAGCCTCATAACTCAATTCAAAGGTATGTAGCTGCCACATCTCTTCTTAGAGATAAGCTACCATCGTCCGAGCTAGTCTCATTTCCATTCTGTTTGTAAGCATATTTCATTATTTGATATTAATGAAAGATAGTGTTATTTTTGTTGCATCCCTGTATTTATGGTTATATCTGTAATTTGTTGTGTTCCTATTTAAATTCGGATCATTCATAGGACTAACGACCCAGTGCTATCAAATATTATTTCTAGCCTCGGTGCATTATTCAAATTAACAACACCGACACTTTTATATAAGTAACGCATCGATGCTTTTATGTAAATCATATGCATCAGAGTTGTGAGTTTAAATTAAAGCATCGAGTCTATAATATTATTTTTCCTGCCTCGGTGTTGTTCCTGAAAGGAATGCCCTGGGGCGTTTGGTTAATGTATACACATCAGGGTTGTATACATTTCAAGCATCGATGTTCTTTACATTCAACGCCTCGGGGATTTTGGTTATGTATACAACCTCAGTGCTTTTATTTATTTAGTGCATCGGTGTTATTGTTTCCATAAGGAGCACCACTAAAAAAACATCTACTAAAACCTTTGGCTGCCCATAATTTTTTAGTTGTGATGAAGTTTCGTTATCTTCTCCACTAAAACATCTGCTACCGCAAACGGATGTTGTAACGAAGGTTTTTTTGACAATTTTTGTCAATTTTTTATAACCCTAAAAACCTTCGTAGTGTAAGGAAACGATCTAGGGCAAGGATGGTTAGGAGAGAGATAAGGGAGGAAAATAGGTGTGAGTTTGAGGAGGTAATAGTGGGTAAAATAGGGTCAGTTTCTAACAAGGAGCAAGGGGAGAGTAAAATGGTTGAGGTCGGGACCAAGAAAGAAAGAGGAGGGAGGGTGTATTCAAGAGAGGCGTGAGGGGAAATGGCAATTGGGATGCCCATTGTCAGATGTGACAAGTCACAAACAAGTGTCTAACTATAGATAATTGAGAGACATTATTAGGGGAGGGTTAGGAAGGGTCAGGGAGGGTTGATGCAACAAGGTGACCGATAGAGATATGGATGGTTGGAAGAGGGGTCCAAGTTATGGGAACATCGATATTTGAGTGCCTTCTAGCGGATCATGGGATTAGTCCACCTGTAGCTCCTCCATGGCCAATGTGTGGGGCGAGTCTAAGTGTGAGACGAACAAATTTGCCATAGGAAACAACCCTGATAAGATTTGATGCAACAAGGTCTATGGTCCTACAATAGCAAACCGTAGAAAATTTCCCTCTTCTATTAAATTTTATTATTATTTAATTTATTTTAAACATTTTATATTTATATTTAAAATTTTAAAATATTGTTAATTTTTTATTAGATTTGAAAATTATTAATAAATTTATCTATTTCTTTAAAATTTATAGCATAGCTTTGAAAAATTCTAGAACTAAATTAATTTTTAGAATCATCACTTTCATCATCAATAGAATAGTCTCACCTAAGGTTGGAATTTCAAAACAGACCCACCCGTCAAATTTAACAGTTTTAACACCTTCTTTTCTTGTCTTGACAATTTCAATAAAGGATCTTGGTAGTTTTGCAAATTCTTTAACTGCATTTGATGAGAAAATTACCCTATGATGGGCAATTTGCTCATCAAATTCCATCCCTAGTCTCACCACAACTTTCATTGTAATTTCTTTATCATGCCACAACATCTACTACATTGTCCAGATAATGAATCAACATTGTAATGTCTTTATGATGCCACAACATCTACTAAACTACCGAGATAAGGAGTCATGCCAAGCGGCAATGTTAAAAGACATGTACTTAACAAGTTCATTGTAATTTATTAGCACCCTTGGCAAGCTCCAGTCACTTCATCCCTGACACTCTTTGACTTGTGAGGTTATATATGTGTAGGTAAAATTATGAGTAATCAAACTGACTAGGTAAGGTACAGGGAAGTTTGGTCAAACTTAATAAATCAAAGATTCAGGCTGTTAGAAAAATTGAGAGAGAGCAGATAGAGTGATTAAACACACAACACCAAACACACTATGTTTTTATTGATCTCACAGGCATTACATATATAGGAATACATGATACTTCCAATCCTAGAATGGTGGATCTAGATTACTGAAAATAGCAGTACAACTATTAACTTAGGAACTCACACAATTACAACTCATGACAACTTGGAAGTCATGGAAGCATTACTTCCAATACCCTCCCTTAATGCTTACATGAAAATTATTGAAAATAGATATTACAACAATAGATGAATCTTTGTCAAATTTATCTGATATGATCATCACTAGCACTTATATCTACTCTGAAATTTCATGGTTTCCGCTCTTTTCTTCACCACACTTTCGAGCTTCCCACTTGGTCCATTTAAGACATAACCTCTCCATCTATGAATCTATGGCCCTCAGCAACCTTCATCAATTATCTAGGATAACATTTTGGGTACAAAATGTCTTCAGTATACAATTCTACAACTTGAACTTGTATAAAATAACTTGTACTGACGTTCCCGGAGCACAATGGGTCATACCAGCTTGACCTTATTAAGAACTACCTGTGACTAATGCTCCTAGAGACAAGTCACATTAGCTTATTAAATAATTAGCCAGTTCTTAGTTATTTGTGGTTGTGCATCTTATTTTACCAACAATTTTTTATTTTTATTTTATTCATACCAAATAATCACTACAACTTTATTTCACCCATCATAAAAACATTTTCACCACAAAAAATTTACCATAAAGAAACCTTTAATCTTTAATCCTTATATCTCCTTAATCCATGTACACAGTACTCTTTATAAACCAACAAAACGAAGACTTAAATGAAATCAAACCTTTCGAGTCAACGAATGCACCATGAAATAAATAAAATATTTAACTATTTCATTCACTCTCACGGCCACTACAATTTATGGAGAGGCACAATTTTCACGCCACCCTGTGTTTAGCGAAATGAATCAAAAACCCTGATCTTTTAGAAAAGATCCTGCAAATCATTGATCCACAACATTTAATGCAACTGACAATGATGATCCACAACCATGTGCAATGTAGGTTTGAACACTTAGGGCTTTGGCCTTCACAATAGCAACGGACAACAACAGAGTGGAGATAAATAGTTAAATGCCTCTTTAATAATGAACAAAAGAACTACAAATCATTGATCCACAACATTTAATGCAACTAACAATGATGCTCCACAACCATGTGCAATGTAAGTTTGCACACTTCGGGCTTCGGCCTTCACAATAGCAACGGACAACAACAGAATGGAGATAAATAGTTAAAAGCTTCTTTAATAATGAACAAAAGAACTACTCTGACAAAATCACATGTGCAATCTTTAACAACTCAGATTTGGATCAGGCCTCAAAGATCTCAGCTTTCCATTTCGACATATCAACATTATTTTAACAAGGTAAAAGAAAATTGTTGTAAACAAATTCACGAAAAGCAAACAAATAGATCTGCAAATCAACAAGAAACAAACAACATTCTAGTTTACTAAATACAAAATTAATATGATTTCGCACTTTATCTAAATCTATTCACAAAGCAATATGACTCAAGGCTCTCTCACATCTTGCTGGTCTTTCCTTGAGGGAATCAAGCCACAATAGATATCATGTTAGAAAAATTGAGAGAAAGGAGATAGAGTGATTAAACACACAACATCATACACACTATTGATCTCACAGGCATTACATATATAAGAATACATGAAATTCCTAGATCCCAAAATGATGGATCTAGATTACTAAAAATAGCAGTATAACTATTAACTTAGGAACTCACACAATTACAACTCACCACAACTCTGAAATCATGGAAGCATTACTTCCAATACATGCAAGTTTGGTTAAACTTAATAAAGCAAAGACTCAGGCAGAAGAAAAATCTCATAAGTCATAGAGATTTCACTTAAGAAAAATTTAGAACCTAACAAAAAAATATTATTTGTTGTATTACTTTTTCAAGATTCTACTATCGTTTGGAGATTAAAATTTCCAAAAATACTAGTTTTTTTAATGGAGAAATGGGCAAACAAGCCATTTTCGCAAAGACTCGGGCAGAAGAAAAGTCTCATAGAGGTTTCAGTTGGAACATAGCAAAAAAATTGTTGTTGTATTACTTTTTCAAGATTCTACCATTGTTTGGAGATTAAAATTTCCAAAAAAACTAGTTTTGTTTTTAATAGAGGAATTGGAAAACATGCCATTTTCGTGCTTTGTGATAGATAAAAATGTCTAGAGAACTAGTTTGTTTTGTATTTATTTATTTATTTTTTTAATTTAGAGGGGTCAGTTTTATATTTGCGTGATACGACTCAATTCCAACAGTTATGGGTAGGTATTCCATTTCCCCACGTAAAAGTAGATTACGTGGATTTGAACACCAAATTTCTTTATACATAATACTTCATTTATACTGCAATCACCAATTAAGTTGCCTCCAAAAACTATTATTTACTATTTAAATTAAACAATTAATATTTTTTAATTTATTCCACTATTATTTAGATATTAAAATTTCCAAAAAAACTTAAACATACGTAACTTAATCTTTAAAACAAACATATAACTAATAACAAAATCAAACATATACCTACTAACAAAATAAACTACATATATTAATTTAATATTTATTATTTAAATTAAATAATATATATATATATATATATATTTCCAATCCCATTAGTAATGTGGCGTAAATTTGTGAAATCATCCATTTATAAATCTTAATTTTATTACCTTATAAATCTTACCAAATAACGTTCATAAAATTTTCCTTGCCATTATCAGATAAGTCTTATCATATATCAAATAAAATAAAATAAAGCTTTCCAATCCCATGACTAATTTCTCAGGTTGTCGTAACTTTGTCAAATCATCAACTTATAAATCTTAATTTTATTACCTTATAAATCTTACCAAATAACATTCATAAAATTTTCCATGCCATTATCAGATAAGTCTTATCATATATATTCTCATAACTCTTATTATATATATTCTCATAACACATGTACACTAAGTCTTTTTTTTAATAAATTTAAAATTATATTACTCAATTATTAAGTGGAAAAGTTCATTCTAGAGTTTAGTATGGTGGAAATGTGTAACTCTGTTTTTGGTCAACTTGGAGTTGACACGTGTTTAAAAAAAATCAATAATCTCACTCTCAACCATAAATAAAATATTTGGTTTGGTTTTTTTTGGTTTGTTTAATTAAAAGTATTATAAAACATCAATAATCTCATTCTCACTCTCACTAGCCATAATAACTAAAACTAGTAAAAATATTTGACTCTCACTCTCAACCATAAATAAAATATTTAGATTTCCATATGAAATAACATAATCTTATTTCAACTTTATAGAGAAATATAATTAAAAGTATAAAAAGAAAATTGAGTAATTTTAAAAATTATTTTTTATTGACAATTCTCACTTAACTAAAAATGAAAAATTAAACGTGATAAATATATATATATATATATGTATATATATTTAAACTTTATACTCTCAAAGAGGTTTGCACCTCAAGAAAATTGATTTTTTCGGTTCTTGCTAAATCCATAGTTAAAATAGATTTATACTAGTTCCCAATTCAAATTGAGTTTTATAGATATACTAAAATAAAAAAACATAAACCTTGGAATCATAATAATAAAATTCAATAATATTACAATTATCTTAAACAATACCACTACGAGAAAGAAAACCCTCTTTGTACAGGAGGAATTAGTTTTTTCTAGCTCAAGGTTCAGGGGAAATAGGAAATTACGGGATATTAAACCCTGAATTAGACATCATATGTGCTTTGGAATCAAGGCCAGGTCTAAGATGAGAAGCAGATTTGTCATATATGATGCATGAATGAAAAGTAAGATTCAAATTTACACAATCTCTTGGGCTTGCCTTGTAAATAACAAGGCCACTGCATAACATGTTTAAGAATTTTGGGATGAGAATTTAGATATCGTTGAGGTATATCGCATCTTTAACTTTTGGTAAATGCCTGTTAGATTGGGAGAAGGTCCAGTTCTTTACACGACATCCGTGCATTAGAGGTTGTCATCATAAATATTTTCAATTTCTATTTCAATACAGAAAACAATTATTAAACTTAACATCCTTCTCTTAAAGCAAAGTAACGACATATCAGAATAAATGAAATTCCATTGAGAAAGAATTACAAATTTGGACTTTGAAGTTGTTTATATAAGTAGAAATGCGATTCCAATGGACCAACCTCACAAATTTTGGCTTCTTGCCATTCATTCACACATTCTGCAGGGTGTTTTTAATAAATATTTTCAGTTTCCATTGGGAACAAAAAAACAGAAATCCCAGAGGAAATGGTATTTCCACTGGAAAAGCATTACACTGGGCTTCTTGTTAATGATTCAACAATTAAAGGATCAAATATACCGAAAGTGCACTCCTCATTTATAAATAAAAGTAGAGTCTGAAAAATAAACTAAACACTTAGAATGCTAAATATGTTAAATAAGTGTATAACTGTAGAAATACTTCAAAGGAACATATAGTACATCACTGCGGTAGTGTACAAATAATTTGCAAAAGGAACAAAGAAGAAAGCGACAAAGACCGCATCAAATCTGTAGAGGCATCCCATACACAAAAAGACTCACACTATCTCAATGGCAGCGGCTAACCAGCTTGTCATAGGGCATTAAATGCTCGGGGAGATGCAGGCTGGATAGCCCAATAACCCGCGAATTCTCATTTTTTATTTAATGCCCAGTCTCCCTGCTAGCATGTTATCGGGTTATCCAACCTGCATCTTCCAAGCCATTTAATGCCCTATAACAGGCTGGTTAGCCGCTGCCCTATTTCAATGGGCAAAGTGTACTCGTATATTGTACAGTTCTTGTTTCCCTGAATCCCTAATTTCTGATGGAAATTTCAGGCCCTGTGGCGTTGATTTAATCACCGTCACATTTAGGACAAAACTTGAGTGAGACTTTCGGCAAATAAACCATGCATGTACTTGCCATTCTCAAGTAACATTTTCCTCTCATAATTTTCTCAATTTATGCTTTGTCAACCATCTATTTGGCCGAATAATATGCTCAAATTGGATGGCAACCTATTCCATGAAATCATTACAGGCTTGCAACTTTAGAAACTTAAAAGTATGGCAACTTCTCCAACAGAGAGAGGGCTTGCAACTTCAGTAACCTCAAATATGGCAACCTCTCCAACAATGAGAGCTGCATTTAGACGCCAACAGTTGTAAAATGTTACAATTTTAAGATGCTCGAACTTGCAACTGCAATCTCACTGGATGAACATGAAATCTGTGGCTTCTTTGTGGTCTGCCTATCCTGGGAATACAATGTATACAGCCACAAATGTCTGCCCTCCAACTAGGATTCCATTTCAGTATCTGACCTTATTTCAATTTTCACCCAAATTTTAAAATTACAACGAGCTCACTCAGATTTATGAGACCTCTCAGACTCCAAACACTGCTTTGCACATTGGGTTCCAGACTTAATGGAGGACTTTCCCCTGTATCAGAGTCTGCTCAATCAAGTAAGACCGGAAATACTTGACATTTTTAGGCACTCACATAGGCATAGCATCTTGAGAGAGCGGAAACTGACTAGAAATCTTGATAGAACCTCTTATGGTAGTCACAAGCTTTAGGCATCTAAATGAACAATGATCTAGAAAAACTTTTAAATGGCCATGACTACTAAATGGGTTGTCCATTTGTTTCTAATTAACTATTTTGCAATCCACATCTACATGACAGAGAGAGCAGGAATGCAAACACAGAAACAGAAACGCAGAACATAAAATTAAACTCCACAACACAACTTGCTTTCATTCATTGATCATAAAAGTATTTATACAAAATGAAGAAGGTTCTGGATATCAAGTCCGGCGGCGGCTTCCTGAAGAAGCTAGCCCCTTTGTCAATAATCCCTAAAAATGGTTCTAAAACCTCTGTTGAATTTTTACTGCTCTACGCAGACTAACTCTGATGACTACGCCGACTATCCCTGTCATACGGTCGTTGTGATTAATGATCTAACACTACATAGGTTTTTTCAAAGCATTATAACACCATCTTAATGGTTGATAGAGCAACCCACATCCACAGTGATTTCTTCGAAACTGATTTCTTCAAAGCATCATAACTCCATCTTAACTGTTGATAGAGTTCTGGCGTTGATAGACCTCTGAATCAAACGTAGAGCCACTGGAAAAGATGTCTCTGAGTCTCTCATTCCCGACTAAGAAGTATGCAATTGTACAAACTGATATTTATTGCAGGTGCATGAGGTTTATTGCCAAAGGCAAACCTTTACACTCGTCCATAATTTTTGAAGTCTATTGCCAGCAGCAAACCTTTACACCCATCCATAATTTTCCTAGAATCATAGTTGTTTTATAAATCCAGAATGTTAAACAATGCCCACCCTTCATCTATAAGGATTACTGATCTCTTGCCCTCCTTGCTTGGCTCAGATCTCCAATTAGAGAATAGTACTTTGCCATCTTTACCATCCCTAAATTCTTGTATCAAGATCTCTTGCCCTCCTTGCTTGGCTCGGATCTCTAGTTACAGAATAGTACTTTGTTATGGCGTATATTTTTGTGGCTGAGTCTAATTTTTTTTCACATCACAAAAATTTTGAACACAATCACAACTAAGAAGCTTTACTAACCCTGTACGTGTTGTGGACCATATCGAGAGGCGTTTCCTTGTAGAAGAGCACTCGATCTACTTCATTTATCCGATGTTCCGTCTACAGCTGCCCATGGGCCATACATAATCACTGACCCTACAAACCCAAAGGCTGGGAAGTGTAGAACATCTTAAAGCCATGCTTGTGGTGACATGCGTTCCATTCTCTGATTTGTTTGGAGAGTGCTATAGAGACACAGGTGTTTGATTGGGCGAGATCCAGGAAGTGTTTGTCCTCTGTAAGGGAACTTTGCAACTATTTCTTGATGGTCTCCAAGGGGATTTTATGCTCATCTTACTAGTATCGAGCAGGTGGCCACGGTTTTGGTTCTTTTGGATAACATCATTATTCAGATCGGTGATTGGAACAACCACAACGTTTTCCTGGGATTGCCTACGACTTTAATGATGAGATCCATGGGTTGCTAGTGGCAGAGCAGCGCATAGCAGAGAAAAGGAGGGGAAGAAATCTGTGTGCATACAAGGGAGAAAGAGCAGATTCAATCCAGACAGAAGTGGATTGGGCGCCGGTGTGAAATCCCCAGAAGCAAAAACAGTTGTGGGTATATCCTACCGGAGAATCACATGGTGCCTTTGCGCCGACCCAGCAACGCCCCGCCCGGCCGTGGTGAAGAGAGGCATAGCTTCCTGATGGTGAGTATGGACCGTGTTTTTGCAGGATTAAACTTCATTAAAGATATGCAATAGGGCGACATTGTGACTAAAAACAAGAATATAGGTGCCTTCGTTGTCAAGATTATCAAAAAGTTTCAAGATTCCATATGTTTGGCACATGTCAGATCATTAAGGACTTTGGTATCATAATCATTCATCTCTATTTAAGTTTAAATTTTTGTTGTGGGATAGGATAGAGTTTTTTCAATATTTTGTAATAAAGGAATTGAAATGGCTCTTATTAATCGATCTTATAAATTTGACTAGTGTTTGTTTGTTTTGTTTGTTAGTTTGTTTTTCGGGTTAGAATTTGTTAAAAAAATTAAAAATATTGGAATGTTGGACTGTTTTTTTTTTAATCGTAGAAATGTATTCAGTACCGTCAAGAATTTTAGGACACCCAAAATTTTGAAGTTTGATGGCTGTATTTTAGTTTTTAAAAAATTTCTGCTAGTTTTTGTCATAAGCTTGCCAAAATTTCCATTATTTTCTGGGCTAATTTGTAGTTTTTTTAGACTACTTGAAATGGGCATGGGCATTAGAGTTGTGGTAACCATTAAATTTGTTGAACCATTTAAGTTTGAAATTTCTCTTACATTAATTCACATTTTTTGTTATATCATGCTTAGTAAGAGGAGTGAAAGATGTTTTCTATAGTATGTGGCCTAATGTGGTTTAATTGCAGGAAAATGAAGCATTTTTAAGGCTATTACTATGTAGGGGCTTGATGGAGACAACTATGAGAGAATCTAGGGAGTTTGTCCACCTCCTTAACTCCCTAAACTCAACTTGGGATCACAATGATCCTCTCTCACCACTTTGAGTTCATTGGCAGCCAAGTGACTCCCAGTGAAAGTAAAGATCAAGAGGGACAAGATCCACCATTTTTGAGATCAAAGAGGGAACCACTCCTACTTTCAAGGAAGCTGCTTCAATTGGCCTTTTGTATAAATAAACTAGAAGAATATCATTAGGATTCAATTTTTGTGTTCAGCTAGGTGTAGCTATTGAACTTCAAGCTTAACATTGCTATTTTAAACTTTTATGTGATGTAATAGACTTGCACCTTTTTATAATGAGAAGTTGGATTTTAAGTTGCATATGAGTTAGTTTCAGAGGGTTGAGACCCTTGGGTTTGGACCCAACCCAAAGGCTTTGGTCCCTCTTCTTGTACTTATGTTTATTCTTGATTCCAAGATGTTCATAGTTTCTTGCATTTCAGTAAAGATTAATCTATAAAATCTTATGGTTGCAGCCTCTACATCACCTCTCTTATGGGAGAATGAGTTGAAGGATTTACAACCACAACCCCAAAAGATTGTGTTTATGATTTATTGGAAATATATTAGTGTTAGTTGTCTTGTTTTACATTTGTTTTATGTAGCTTAGAAGTCAATTTAGTGATTAGATCAACGGTATTGCATGAAATAGATGCTATTTAAATTCAACTCATCTTTTCTATCATAATCCATTTCATTTTGTTAATGATAAATGGATGCATGCATGTGGTTAATTGCAGGGTTGGTTAACCTACAGGGAAGAGAACCTTTACCACTTCCATATTAAGCTCCTTCATCTTTTCCTTCCACTTCCAAACTTTGTCCCAAAACCTGTTTTATAAGCCATTCTACCTAGTACATTGAGAACACCCATCCTAGTGCAAGACAGACTTCCGAGAGGTCCTAATATTGGCTAGGGGATCAAACCTACCTCCCTCCATTTGCTTCAACTCCCATCCACCTCTCTATACCCTCAAGACAGTTTTCCCACCTTCAAAAACCACTCGGATGCCCTCCAGTAGCATTACAAACCTTCGTGTAGCATTACAGGCCTCATGTAGCAATTGCCTACAGCAAACCTCTAGCAACATTCTCCTTCATCAGTTTTGATCCCCACTGCAACTTTGACTTAGCATAGATGCATAATGACCCCCAACTATGATTTTATGATCAGGGAAAGCTCTTAGGCCACTCCAACCCTTCTTTTTCTTCACTACAAAAACATAGTAGGGTTAGTTTCTTTATCATGCAAGTAGGTTACTAATTTATAAGCAAGTGTGAACTAGGTGGATGGTACATGCAATTCTGATTGGTAGATTGATGATTTATGCACAATAAATTAGTTTCCTTTCTGCAAGTACATGAGGTAATTAGATGAATTCTGCAAGATAACATAGCTTTCTTTTTGCATGTATATTAGCCTGTCCTTTCATGAATTGATTAGTTAGCATTTACAAGTTGAGTCAATGGCATTTAAATTTTCATAGCTAGAAGCAATTTCCAATTGTACCTTTATCATCAAGCTTTCATTCTAATTCAGTAGGAGGAAGGGTCTCTGAGCACCTTTTAATCTAATGTCATAACTGAGGGTGGCATGAGTGGAATCATATTTGTTGTGCATATAGCACTGTCACCTCAAAGTTTGTAGAACCCCAGGCTGATAATTTGAGTTCAGGAGTCATTAGGAGTTGCAACATTCTTGGTGCAATACCAGCCCTTATAACACTAATCTATTTCCAAAATACCTCTGTTAACACGTGCTAAAAAATAACAGAGAATTACTACTCTAAAAACTGGAAATTCAAGAACTAGTGCGCTAGTTAACCTATCAAATGTCTAACCTAATCAAGTGCAAATGCAACGAAGTAAATTTTGTTATTAACTTGAATTCATTTATGATCTAATCCAAGTGGAATCAACTCAAATGAAGCCATTTACATGTTCTAAAAAATAGCAGAAAATTACTACTATTTTGCTACAAGGACTTCCAAATTCTAGATTTGTGAACTAGTAAACCAATCCAAGTAGTTCAATGATGAAGATGACTTTTCAAAGTTGTTCTAATGATACATCATGCTTGTGAATCTGTAAATAACCTGAAAAATAACTTACTTCAATCATTTAACCAAATCCTACATCAAAATAAGCATCAATACTAAATGCAAAAATAGGAAAAACAAGAATAAGAGATGCATGTGAATAAAAAGTGAAAAGAAGAAAAACAAAATATACAAAATGGCTTTGAGGCTTCTGGGATGGCCAAGCCCAAGGATACTCGGAGTCCTATGAAGGAGACCAAGCTTTAGAAGCTAAAAATGACACCAAACTTCATTATTTGAATCAATTCAAGTACAACTCAATAGCTACACCTAGTTGAGCAAAAACTTAGAATCCTAGTGAGCTCTTCTTCTAGTTTATTTATACAAAAGGGAACTTGAAGCAGTTCCCTTGAAAGCAGGAGTGGTTCCCTCCTTGATCTTGAAAATGGTGGATTTTTTCCCTCTTGATTTTTACTTGGACTAGGAGTCACTCGGCTGCCAATGAACTCAAACTTGTGAGAGAGGATATTGTGATCCGAGGCTGAGTTTAGGGAGTTAAGGAGATGGACAAACCCCCTATAATCTCTCCTAGTTGTCTCCATCAAGCCCCTGCATAGTGATAACCTAAACAATGCTTCATTTTCGTGCAATTAAACCACATTAGACAACATACTATGACAAACACATTTTACTCCTCTTATTAAACATAATATAATAAAAAAATGAATTATTGTAGGAGAATAATAGTTTTAAGACTGGAGGATGGCATATTGATATTCAAAATGTACTTATTGATGGTACTCATCACCTAACCAACAAAAAAACTCAGAGGAAAAAAATCAAAGAATAAAGGACAGCTGTGTGGATTGGTAACAAGAAAAACATGCCCGACCCGAATTTACCTTCCCAAAACTAGAATTCGGACAGTTGGAAGGAGGTCGAGTCATCCTCTTCTTTTGTGGGTCAAAGCCATTAATTGGCGGGTGATTTTATTATGCCGCCGAAGGGGCCCGAGTTCTGTTCATGGCCATGGAGTTGAAATGCTGAGGGAGAGAGGGCATTTTTCTGAGCATTAATTTGGAAGCCTAGGCTATGTTCCTTCATTACTATTGGGAGCCTAAGTATATAAAAAAACTACCTTATCGCTGACTATCTTTTGCACAGCTGTGCTTCATGAAGAAACTGCAATAGACTTCTAACAGGTTATATATATATATATATATATATATATATCCATTATGCTGTGCACATGGGTTGTTGGTTAGAATTTTATTTTTATTTTTTTTAATGATTCTCTGCACATATGGGGCTGGGTGTGTTTATAATTGTATGATTATCTCTGTGGGAAGTAATGGGCAAGGAACGAGGAGAAAGACATGAGGAGGCAACACAAGAATCAAGAAAAGAGGTGGCTCAACTTGCTGTGAAGAAAGTGGTGCATACAGAGCTGAGGATTAGAAGCAACACCTCTGGAGTTTTCTGGTTCATCTGTGATCCAAATGGATCCAAGAATGCCCTCTAAGTCTTCATGAAACTTTTAAAAATCATGCCCAAGGCCAAAATCCTTTAAAGGATCGAAAATATCAAAAGAGGGACACCCTTAGCCGGGCGGAGAAACACTATCAGGAGGCCCAAAACCCATGAAAACAGAGTAAAAGGAGCTATCGGAGGCGGAACAGTGGGATACACAGTAGCCGTCGGATCTGGCCGATCAACGGTCCAGATCCGATCGGCGGATCGCTATCGGTGGTGGATATCAGCGCTATCGACAGAGCCCACATAAGAGTTGCGACTGCGATCGGCGGGGAACTTATAAAGCGATGCGATAGCAATTGGCGGGGTCAACAAGGACTGTCGATCAAGCGCGCAGATCGACGACCCACGTTGCATCACCAGATCGTAATTGGCAGATCCACAGGAGCGGGGGTATGTGTATATACATATATGCGACCCGATGGACAGACCCGATGAGATTATGAGCCAGATTGCAGGGATTTTGAAGTCCGCCAAACACCATGTTTTAATGTATTTTCGCAGTTTCGTTTGTTAAATGAAATGCGAAGGGGAGAGCGCCGATGCGATAAGCCGGACCTGAAAGGGTACCTTAAGGCTATTACATATGATTTCAAGTCTGGGGGAAGAGCCTTTTCCAATGCATTTTCGCGATTTTAAATGTATTTACGAAACAAAGGGACAAAGCCATTGTGATAAGCAACAACGACCGATAGGCGGACCCGATAGGGGAATGAAGTGTATTGAAGGACTTTTGAAGTCCGACATATCATGTTTTTGGCAAATTTCTCTGTTAAAATGTATTTTCACTATAAAAACAGAGCACGGCCGTTTCAGGCGTTTCAGAGACCCGAGGCACTCTAGCGCTGCAGAATGGGTGGCCACCTCCTCTCCATGCGTTAAGCAATGATTGTATAATGCTGGAGAGGGATTCAAAGCGTTAAGAGGCCGGGGAGACTAAGAGTCGAGGACATGAAACGAACAGGCAGCGCGGTTGGCTTTAAAAGCCACAGACAGAGAAGCAAACGGGGAGGCAGTATTGCAAGCAAATGCGAGACAGAGTTAGCACAGAGATTGAGAGCTGTGAGGGAGTCTGTGTACTCATAGAGAACTTGAGGGATTCAAGTGAAGCTCTTGTAATTGAATCTGTTGTGTGTGAGGCTCAAATTGAGCTCACTATTGTAAAAACTCTGCTTGAAGACTTAATAGAGAGGCCACCACTGAAGGCTGGACCAAGAGATGTAGCCCAGGAGTATTGGGTGAACTCCTTATTAAATCTGCTGTGTTTTTATGTGTTTTGTCTATTATAGTCTTTAACTGCTTCAAAGTCTATGTATTTCACAATCTAATCGATCCATTGCACAAAATAACATAGGCACATCCATGCACATGAGTCTGTAATACCTTATTAATTATCTTAGATCTCATTATCAGATCAATCTGAAAGAATTATTTTGTTCTTAAAGCCCTGGAACTTGGCTCAGAGGTGACTGGGTTGCAAGAAAGATCAATGTGCAACCTGGTCTAAGGTTGGGTAGAGAAGGGTAGAGTGTAGGAATTTACAGGATAAGTTCCTCAGACAGAAAACCAAAGGACACCGCTCTCAAATAGATCACATATCAATACACCAGTATTTTGACGTGGTTAAAACCCCCAAAGAGGGAAACAGTCCACAGCCTGAGCCAACGCGGCCACTTCAGGCAATTTATTAATAAAAGAATGAAAATTTACATAAGCTTCTCTCATGCACGGTTGTAAAAGGGATGAGGCGTGCCAAGAGGCACGTTTTTCAAAACTGTCCCAATGATGTTTTCCGAGTACACATCCTGAACAAACACCATCTCTGCAAGATACCATTGAAGACCTGTCACCATATTTTCTTTACATAGATTTTGAAGAGAGCGATAGTTTAAGTGACCAAATCGCTCATGCCAAAGTTTGCTCACTTCATCATTATGAGCAACAAATACTGAGGGAAGATTTGGTGATCCAAAGTTGTGAAACTTATACAACCTTGTAAAATCATCAGCAATGCTAGTAGCTAAAATCTGTCTAAGATCTCTTAGGTCCTTAATTACAACATCGTGAGGTGAAAATTCAACGATTTTACCTTCACCTGAATGAGTTATCTGATATACAGATAGAAGGTTGCAGGATAAGGTTGGAACACATAATACATCATTAAATTGACCATTGTCTATATGAACAGTTCCAGTCCCTACAACACTAAGAGATCTATCATCACCAACATATATATTTTTGGTGTTACAATTATTTAAAGAAGAAAACATGGCTTTGTTTTTGGTCATGTGATAAGAAGCTCCAGAATCAATGAGCCACTCATGAGAATGAGAACAAGAAGATACATTTAGTGCATAGCCAGACCGAGATGCTTGACAACCACATGCAGAAAGTGCCATTCCTGAAGATGAAGTTGAAGTTGAAGAGTGCTCCAAATGGATGTTATGCTTCTTCATTGCTGCTTCCAAGGCTTCCATCTTCTTAAAGCATTTGGATTCTAAGTGGCCATCTCGATTACAAAAGTTGCAATGTCTATCAGTCTTCTTCCCTTTGTTTTTATTTGTCTTATCATTTTGTTGAAATGATTTTTCATTTTGAGGCTGAAATTGCTTAGGACCCTTGTTTGGTTTAGGACCATTCTTTTTAAGATACAACTTCTTAGGATTCTTTGGATTTGGTTGCTGCTGGGCGGTTAACGCTTTCTTAGAAGAGTTTCCAAGATTAAGAAGACCAAAGTGTAAGAGCTTTTCTTGTTCTCTTATTAAAGAATCACACAAAGAATCAAAGGAAGGGGACTTGTAGTCTTATCCTTGAGAAATGAAGGCTTCTCTTGTAGAATGGAAGGTGGAAACAAACACAGAGTAGGCTGGTCCCAACTTAGTAAGAATGGAATAGATAAGGTTACTATCTTCTTTCTTAACCTTAACACCTTCCAAGAGAAGTCTAAGGGTCTTGAACTTGGACAAAAAATCTTCAATGCAAGAAAAATTATTGGGGTCCAATGTAAGCAACTCATTTTCAAGTTGATGGGCTCTAAGTTCATTTTTAATTCCAAAGACTTTAGTAATCTGTTTCATTGCTTCATCAGGAGCATCAAGTTCTGTAATATGGAATCTAAGATCTGGAGAAATAGACATCCCTATCAACCCACGCGCTTGATCTTGCCTATTTTCCCATTTAGCTGCCTTATCTTCATCTTTCGGTTTGGTTTCTTGGCCTGTGGCTATTCTGTAGAGACCTTTACTTCTAAGTAAATCCACAATGTAGGACCACTGTTAAACCTTGACTTGGCAACTGTTTGTTTATTTTATAGCAATTTGGGATTCTAGATTCTGGTTTGGGTTGTCTTGTGTTATTACTTCTATGATCACTATTTTAGTTGTGTGTTCATTGTGTAAAATAGCATAGACATTGTGGACACGGGATAAATGCATAAGGGATTGATTCTGGTTTGGGTTGTCTTGTGTTATTACTTCTATGATCACTATTTTAGTTGTGTGTTCATTATGTAAAATAGCATAGACATTGTGGACACTGGATAAATGCATAAGGGATTTTGTAGTTGGATGTTACAATTAACAGTGAAATTTTATAGAATGGGTTTATTCTCCGAATTTTAGATCACATATCTAATCTACACCCTTGAACCTGTTGCATTGGACTTGTGTAAATCTACTATAACTTGTTCATGTTCTACCTGTCGCATTTTTCTATGTAACTCAATGATAACTTGTTTATGTTTCTTCCTTTCTGTCCATCATGATTGGTTCTACGGTTTGGTATGTCCCACCCAATTTGTGGCCACTGTGTAATAGTAGAACTAGATATGGAGTCATTGGATAACCGTGGACGATGACAATGTATTTTATGGATCCCCAAATTTGGCCACCTCATTGTTAGCAGTTTCAGTAAGAAATCCCGCTGGAACTAATATGAATCAACTAGGTACCAGAAGGTCATTTCCTTGGCGGTAAAACTGAATTCTGTTGGTTGTGATAGAGTTGAAGTCTTTTAATTGTGCTTTTGCTTTCATTTTCGGTTTCTATGTCAAGAAAGTACAGATGCACCAAAATGAATAATGGTCTACAATATCCATTTTCATGATCTGATGGGTGTGTTCAATGTTGTACGCATCAGCCAACCAATCGTGTATCTCTTAATGGTTAGCCGAAGCTACTCCCAGTTATCATGTGATTTCACTCTAGCTCTTCCTACATATCCGGCATTTCTGTTGTGGTTACAAGAGCAAATGGTTTGGGTTTAAACACTATTTGATATGCATGGATATATGACGATGTGTTTGTCTTGAACAACAGTTCCGGAAATCTTTTCGCTAAAGTTCATGTTTCTATTTTCCCATTTTGTATCTCCATATATTATTGTCAAAAATTTACAGGTTGGTGGGAATTTGATTGACACAAAGCATATCCATTTTAACATGGGGGCAGAGAGAGATGGGAACCTTGAACCTCTTCCAAGAGAGAAAATCATCTTTACCAATTCACCGCGAGGTAAATGAAGGCATTCCATAAATGTTATTCTTGAGCCTCATTTCATTTCCACATAGTACCACGTCTCTTTCTATATTCCTCTTGAATTTCATGATGGACTACTTTTACTTGCACAATAGCATGTAGACCTTCTTATTTGAACTCATATTGTCCTGGAAAAATGAATATTCCTTGCCACTTGTACTCAAACTTAGTAGCCTCGGTGTTGTGCAGTTAGACTTCGAAATTTTGAGGCCAGGTTTCTTCCATGTTCATTAATCTTAACTGTGAGCTCAGAATTGCAACACATAAGAACGAGATATAAACTTATTAAGTGATGCTTCATGAGGTAAGTCATTTGGAGTAGATGCAGTTGATGTCATACTTTATACTAGTAGAGATATTGCCTGAAAATATTTAGTGCAGACTCATCTAAATGAGTTGCATAAGTTCTTATTTTCTTAAACGAGAATTGCTCGATAATCAAGTTTCAATCAAAGAAAATATTTATCGACAACAACCATAGATGTCTGTAGATTATATAATATGTTTTACAAGTCACCTTCAAATATCAGTGGAAATGTGATAAATTACACTAGAAAATGTCATCATTGAGGTTCTTTATATTCAATGTTGAATGCTTATACATAACATTTGGTGCTTTGGCATGTGCTTTCTAGATTGCAACGCAGTGTTGTCCATTAGTATTTTCTTGCACACAATGGAGTGTTGGAAATGACTTTTCCTACTAACCTTGTTTTTTTTTGTCATATAATATATAATGATCTGACTTTTAGAATCTGCTGGCCTGACTTTAGAATTTGTTGACTTTTTTTGGTAAAACATGTTGCCTTTCCAAGAAGTTTGACAGTGATATGACCACATTGCATTAAATTGGAATGCTTTAATAATGTAGTTTTACTTGGAATGATAATGATAAAAATGGCAATGTTTGTATTAATGAAAAAAAAACCCACTGGTCAGCTCTACGAAAGAGAGTCTGAACCAGGAGAATCTAGCTCTGCAGAACGCTCTACATTGTTCATGCACATTACACATTAAATAGAAAACATGGTTTTAGGGAAGTTAGAACAACATCCTAAGAAATAGAAACTAATTCATACCCTGAGGTTACGTGAACCAACTCTACCTATTCTAGGATATTCTCCATTATCTTCAACACTCCCCCTTAATGGAGAATGGGTTCAAATATATGCCTAACATCTCCCTAAACATATGAAACTTTACTTTTCCAAGGGGCTTAGTGAAAATGTCTGCAACATTATCACATGTATTACAATATTCCAAATGGATTTCTTTGGATTGCACTTTCTCCCTGACAAAGTGGAATTGAATATCAATATGTTTAGTGTTTTTGTGAAACACCGGATTGTTGGCCAGCTTGATTGAACTCTGAGTGTCGCATCTGATTGTTGTTGTGACTGTCTGCTCTTCCCCAACATCCTGGAGAAGTCTTCGCAACCAAATCGCCTCACACGTTGTTGCACACATCGCTTGATACTCTGCTTCTGCTAAGGACAAGAAGACTGTGTTCTACTTCTTGCTGCTCTATATGATCACCCTGGATCCAAGATTGAATGCATAACATGTTATAGATCTATGATCATCTACATTTCCTACCCAATCTGAATCTGCAAATCCTATCAATCTAACATCAGAAGAGTTAGTGTAAATAATTCCATAATCCAGAGTACCTTGTAGATACCTCAAAACATTCTTCGTTGCATTCCAATGGCTTTCAAGTGGTTTAGACATAAATTGGCTTAGCACGATGACTGCATAAGCCAAATCAGGTCTAGTGGTAGTTAGGTAGATTAAACTCCCAACCAGCTGTCTGTAAAGTGTTGCATCCGTCGCTTTTGAGCCATCCTCACACTGTAATTTGATGTTCTGTTGCAATGGTACCGGTGCAGGCTTACACTGATCCATTCTAAACTTTTCTAACAGGATTTTGACATAATTTGCTTGAGATAGAAATGTTTGACCTGAATCTCTCCAAATCTCGAGACCTAAACAGTATCTGAGTTCACCAAGATGCTTCATCTCAAACATCTGTGACATCTGTTGCTTGATTTCATCAATTAAATTTGTAGCATCACCTGTAATTAACAAATCATCTACATACAATGAAATCAACATTATACACCTTTGTTCATCTATCATGGTGTAAAGATTATGGTCATTCTTACTTCTATTATAGCCAGCTTGTAGAAAAAATGAATCAATTTTCTCATACCATGACTTGGGAGCTTGTTTTAGTCCATAAAGTGCTTTCTTCAATCTACAGACTAAATGTTATTTTCCTTTCTGGACAAACCCTTCCGGTTGCTCTAGATAAACCTCTTCTTTTAGTTCTCTATTCAAAAATGTAGACTTTACATCTAATTGGTGCATCATCCAATGTTTCTTAGTAGCTAAAGCAATTAACATTATGATGGTGTTCAATTTAGCTACAGGGGCGAAGGTTTCTTCATAGACTATCCCTTCTTTTTGTGAGTACTCCTTTGCAACCAACCTAGCTTTCAATTTTTCTATAGTTCCATCTGCATTAATTTTCGATTTATATAACCATTTACAACCTATGGTCTGTTTTCCTCTAGGAAGTTCAACCAATTCCCAAGTGTTATTTCTGATTATTGAATCATATTCCTGTTCCATGGCTATTTTCCATTCACTACTTTCATTTGCTTCTTTATAACTAGACGGTTCAACCACATTCATCATACTAGTTATAAAAGCATTTTCCCTATATCTTGCAGGCATTTGAGCTTTCCTACCTGATCTCCTGAGTGGTGGGGTGGTGGTTTCAAATCTTATTTGATCATCATTTATTCCTTCCTCCTGCTGCTGCTATTGTTGTTCATCCTCTGCCTTTATTTGCTGCTAACCCTGATTGTTCTCTGCTTCTTCTTCCTCAAAGTAAGGAATGTCCCATCAATCATAGTGCTCATGAGGATCTTCATTATCATGCTCATGGAATTTAACATCTCTACTATCAAATATTTTGTGAGTAGATGGATTAAATAGTTTGTATGCTTTATATGACGAACAATACCCTATAAAAGTACATCTGATGGCTTTTGAGTCTAATTTTCTTCTATCTTCCTTTGGTATGTGGGCAAATGCTTTACATCCAAATATCCTTAAGTGTTTTATTGCAGGCTTATATCCATATAGTGCCTCAAAAGGAGTTTTAGACTCAAGACTTCTTGTAGGACTCCTATTTTTTAAATAAACCGCAGTATTCACTGCTTTAGCCCAAAAACCATTTGAAAGATTCTTACCTTTAAGCATACTTCTAGCACATTCCACTAGAGTTCTTTTCTTCCTTTCTGTTACTCCATTCTGCTATGGGGTATGGGGTACTGGGAACTGCTGTAAAATTCCATGATCTTTACAATACCTTATCAGCTCATCCTTCCTGTATTCTCCCCCTTGATCAGAGCGGAGAATTTTTATGTGTTTCCCTGTTTGTCTTTCAATCATATTTTTAAACTTCTTAAAGTATTCGAATGTATGACTCTTCTTACTTAAGAAATACACCCAAGAAAACTTCGTACAATCATCAATAAACAGTAAAAAATATAGTGCACCTCCTAAAGATTTTGTCTGCATGGGACCACAAAGGTCTGTGTGTACTAACTCCAGTATATCCCTCTGTTTCTTTTCTATTCTAACAGGGAACTCTTCTCTATGCATTTTTCCTAAAGTACAGGCATCACAATCATTATGTACTCGTTTTAGCATAGGAAGATCTCTTACCATTTCTTTCCTTTGTAGTAATAACAAATCATTGTAATTGATATGGCCGAATCTCTGATGCCAAACCTCTTCTGTAGTCAGGGTTGCTACTGTCAGTGCCCGAACCAGTGTAGGTCTCACATCCAACTTGTACAGTCCTCCTGTTCAAATTCCTGTAGCAATTGTCTTCATGCCATCTAGTAGATCTTTAATGTAGCAGTTAGATTTTAAAAATTCAACTTTCAAATCTTGATCTGTAATCATAGATACAGAAATCAAGTTCTTTGTTATTCCAGGCACATACATTACATTATAAATTTGTTTGATAATACCATCAGGTAGAATAACAGAAACTCTCCCACTCCCTTTGATTTGATGGCTTTTGTCATCACCTAGGCAAATCCGTGCGCCTTCATTGATCTATTTAAAATCCTCCAGCCAGTGCTTATTCCCTGTCATGTGTGTTGACACTCTAGAATCTACATACCAAATGTCTGCATCAACATTCTCATCACGATCTGCCATGAATAATCTTAAATTCTACACCTGATCACCATTCGCGAGATGACTTGCGTGTCTTTTCGGCTTCTGCTGTTCTTCATGATATTTATTTTTCCTACACTCCCTGGCAATGTTACACAATTTTCCACAATAAAAACATTTAGTTTCAGAGTAGTTTTTATTGGGATGCATACCTTGAGTCAGATTTGGCTGTTTATGTGAACTTGCTCCGTTTTGTTGTTGTGAACCTCCTTTCCCTTTGTAGAAGTTTTTCTTCGCCATCAATGCGAGATCAGCACTCTGGGGCTTTAGATTCGATCTCCTCTCTTCTTCCTGCATCAGTATACCTGTCAGCGCTTCAAAATGCGGGATATTTTCTCTGGCATTGATCCCAATGATGAACATTCGATAATCATCAGTGACACCATTCATTGTAATGATTACAAGATCTGTATCGTCCATTGTATGACCAATATCTGATAATTTGGTTTTCAGATCCTTGATCCTTGCTATGAATGAAGCAATTGTTTCATTCTCCTCCATCTTCATGGGTAGGATCTTACTCTTGAGAAACAAAAGACAGTTTGAATTCTTGATCTCGTATAACTCCTTCAGGATTTCCCAGATCTCGTTAGTTGAATTACCTTCTCTGATGTGCGGTATAATGCAGTCTTTCACTGACATCTTTAACATTATCCTTGCTCTGCTTGCTCATTTCTCCCAATCTGGGACTGTTGCTGATCCATCCGCGGGCTTCAGCTCATCCCCATTCACAATCGTCCAAGCACTTTGCACTTCTAGCAAAGTCTGCATCTCAAACTTCCAATTTGCATAATTGGAACCATCAAGCTTGTTATGCTCGTTCATGCATGCTTCAAAAATATTGTTATTTATCTTGGCGATTTAGAAAGAAAAAAATTCGACAGGTAAAGATGTTAAATTTACCCCAGATCTATGACAGAGACAGATCAATGTTCTTCAATGTTATTCGATCTCGCAGCACACGCGCGGATCACCGTGGCTTTCTTCTCAGCCTTCAGACAACCTCCTATTGTCAGTTACAACCTTGTTATTGGCTTCTCCACGCATCTTCTCTGACACCGACAGCCTTGTTCTTGGCTTCCTCACGCAAACACAGCCTTGTTCTTGGCTAACACGATCGTCGCAGAAGTCCCTGTTTTTTCTGCGACATCGTCGCAGGTGTACACATCTTTTCTGCACCGAACTGCGACGAAAATTTTGCGCGAAGTGCTACAGTGCCCTCCTCGCAGAGGTACACATATTTCTAGCGACGATTTCGGAATCGTCGCAGTTATCTGCCTTAGAACTGTGATGATCTCGATTCAAAGAACCACCCACCAGCCAGCATACAGGTTCCTCAGCCCTGACGCTCTGATACCATGATAAAAATGGCAATGTTTGTATTAATGAAAATAAAACTCACTAGTCAGCTCTACGAAAGAGAAACTGAACCAGGAGAGTTTGGCTCTGCAGAATGCTCTACATTGTTCATGCACATTACACATTAAATAGAAAACACGGTTTTAGAGAAGTTAGATCAACATCCTAAGAAATAGAAACTAATTCCTATCATGAGGTTACGTGAACCAACTCTACCTATTCTAGGATATTCTCCATTATCTTCAACAAATAACATAATGGTCAAGCAAATAGTGAAAAGTATAATAATCGTAATTGCATTTGTGATGGCTTTGAATAGTAACTATAAATTATGAGAAACGAATAATCTTTTGCATGTGTCTGCACTATTGAGCATTTTGAAGACTTGAATATGATTCTAAATAAAGGTCTGTGCTAAGTTGCACTAAAGCAAACCTGGAGATGGGGAAATGGACATGGAGAATTTTCAAAAAAGGCTAGATACAATATATGGAGTGGATATTTTCTTTTGCATGTTTAGGATGTCCAGCATTACAAATTAGAATCAATACAACTTGTATTGCTGATCTCCCAAGAAAGATTAGGATAAAAACTCAGATTTTTTTTTATGTTTTGTCATTTTTTTAGGCCGAGATGTGGGGTTGTTTTTGGCTGGATACATTTCCTAACATGGGCGAGCTGTGCTAGAAATGGCCGTCAGCCCAAAAATGCCATTTCCAGAATCTGAGGCATCTGCGAACTGTTTCACGCTATTTTTTCCCATATTTCTCCTCTGTTTCGGTCTTCAAAACGTTGAAGGGTGTATCACACTTCTGGTAGACATTTCCAGTAACAGTGTCTGTGAGTATTTGTGGTCCTGTTTATCTTACTTTATAAGTGTGTATCACGATTCCATTATGTGCTTAATATCATTCCATGATGCAAGTGCTTATTGTCATTCAATCATCCACATACTTGCGAGAGAATAAATGGAAATCTCGAGGAGCCATACTTTTCTTGCTAGTGTAGGAACCTTGACTAATATATATATCAAGGAATCATTCTGATGATAATGGGAGTTATGTTTTAGGTCACTATGAAACACAGTGTCCCATAATTCAATCAAATATGGGGGACTCTTTTTGACATTGTTGTAACTTGTGACTATCGTCTTTGTATGTATGATCATATAATCCTCCTATCCTGTTTTTTTAAGAAGTCTATGCTTGATGTCTAGTTCTGACCTAGTTAATTATATCCTAAACAGTGATATTTTCTTTATTTCCATGCCTTTATAGGAAATGGTTAATGAATATTCAATTCAAAGATTTTTCCCTCTTCCAATTTAGTGTCATTTATTTCCAACCAACCCTATTTTTATTATCCAATAAGTGTTCTTTAGATTTTGGGTTTCTCTTATGAGATTCTTCTCCATATTCCCCAAGAGTTTTCCACCATATCACGACTTTTAGGGGTGAAGTTTGTTCATATTTTGGAGAGACCCACTTATGCATGATTAAGTTCTTTCAGTTGTTGAATTTATGCTCTGCTTGTGCGGGTGAATCTATTCATTAGATACCAATGGCTCGGAATGTGACTTTGGCAACTGAAAGATGCCTTATATATATCTATATATGTTCTTGTAGAGTTGAGTGGTTGCATAGGTTTAGCCCCACCTTATATAATTGGGCTCTTTTCCTCTCATAGAAATAGAGGAAGGAGAGAGTCCTTTGACTTGATAATATTGTTTTAGAGGTGTGTAGTGTAGTGAAGTTGTTGCTTTTCTCTGTGTACTTTTCATCACATTATCTGTCTGTCTTATAGTGTTAGGTAGGGTTGGTATTTGATTCTAAAGGAGGCAAGGAAGTTAGCCTTGGTGATAAACCCTAAAGGATAAGAAAGCATTGTTCTTTTAGTTTTTATGAGAGAATAACATTAGTGTATTGATAAAGAGACATCTTGGACACTTCTGGGAGACAAAGTGTTGAAGTCCAAGAGAACTTGTTGGTGTTGATGTTAACAAAGAAAACTTCAAGCCAATCCCAAAAAAAGATAAATAAGTAACTAAACTGTTCTCTAACCACACAATGAGTCTTGGGTTAACATCCTGAAGGCAAAACAATATAGAATTAGTTAAGAGCACAACAAAATTACTCTATTCTAGAGCATCAACATGCCAACTTATCGGACTTGAACATGGGTCAGGAGGATAACAACTATTTTATCCAAATACCTAAGCTAAATTCAATTAACAATTTATATATATAGTTAGTTAAAATTAACATAGTTAGTTGAAATTAGCTTTTATATACATATATATAAACTAGTTAAATTTGAAAATAGATATTCTATTTTTAATATATACCGTGATTAGATCTCATTTTCATATTAAAATTAATATTAATCAAATTTTATTTTATTTTATTTTAAAATAATATCGAATCCACTTAAAATTTATTTTAAAATAATATCGAATCCACTTAAAATTTGAACTATTTTCGTTTTTCCAGTATTAAATTTTACTTATTTTAAATCAATCTAAAAATTATTCAAAAACGATTGGAATTTCTGATTTAAGAAAAAATAGACTTCCTCAACCATCAGAATCCACGCATAAGAAAAGTGTTATTTTTAGATGGATTGGAATTACCGATTTAAGAAAAAATAGACTTCGTCAGCCATTAGAATCCACGCATAGGAAAACTGCTATGCCAGTTTTTGGCAAGTGTTTTTTTCAGAAGGAAAAAATCGGCATATTATATATTGAGAAAGATATATTGATCGATTACATTGTGGATCATATGCATTGGAGACGCATATGTATTTAATAACTGATAGTATAACAGAATGTGCCTGATACATAGACTGCACATGGGGCGACATGGAGCATATGCTTGGAGACGCATATGTATTTGGTAACTGATAGTATAACAGAATGAGCCTGATATAGACTGCACATGGGACGACATGGATCATATGCTTGGAGAGGCGCATATGTGTATGATAACTGTTAGAAAACGCTGAGAAAAAAGAGCATAAAGCCGACGTGAAGTCAGAAGGATATAAAGCGTCTGCAGCAGCAGAAAACGTGAAGGAGCATTATACAAAAACTATAACCGCCATATAGATGGCATGTTTGAGACATATACAGATGTGCAGAAACCTGTGCATGCATGGGCAAGAAGCGGCGGTCAGTCAGCCTGTGGGGGTATTGATCCCATGATAAGGGGCAGAATAGAGAGCAAAGGCAGGCAGGAGGCCTGAAAGATGCATCTGTTGCGCCATGTCCAAATATTCCAGCAAGTGAGGCAGAAAAGAGCTTGTCTGTGGGAGCTTTGGTCCGCCCACCATAAAAAGGCATCCTGAACGGAGGAGAAAGAACAGAGGGGAAAACTGAGATGAGTGGAGAGATCAAACCAGATTGCTTGAGCAGCAGGGCATTGAAGAAACATATGTAAGTTGGATTCATTCTCCAGGAGGCAGAGTACACATCTGCCAGGCCCGTACCATCCTTTCCTCTGTAAAACATCCCAGGAGAGGTTTTTGTCGAAGAAGAGAAGCCAAGAGAAAAGGATGGCTTTTAGAGGGCAAGGGGCCTTCCAGAGCTTAGCAGGAAAGAAGGAGGGGAGAGGGGGGAGATCAGCAATGGAGGAGCAGTATATTTTTCTGACAGAGACATGATGGATATTGGAGTCAGTGGACCAGATAAGGGAGTCTGTGTTGCCGAGTTGGACAATCCCCTGGTGAGAGAAATGGGAGGTGAATGATAGCCATAGGGGGCGGAGAGGGGGAGGGATGGCGAGTTGGAGGTCAGATTTCCAAATGGGATTAAGGGATGACCAGGAGTCAATGAGGGAGTTCCACGTGAATAAGCCTCTGGAGTGGAAGAAGAGGAGGAGAGAAGGGGGGATCATAGATTCCAGGTTGTAGAGGGTGGGGTCATAGCCAATAAGGATAGAGGATCCAGTAGAAAGAGTCCATTTGAGGTGTTTCCTGAAGAAGGGGAGAACCTTTTTGAAACAGAGCCAGATGGGGGAACCTGAGTCAATGTATCATGTTTGTCGATTACGAAGATTCGATGCTATAGGTTAGTATTTTCTGTCTTTAATGGATGTTTGTTTATGCATGTATCATTTTGCGTTGGAGTTGTCTATAATGTGATTTTTTGGAGATTTCAGTGACGGAATCCGGCGGAAGAAATTGAGGTTAAATCTTGATTTCTTGCAGTTAAAATGGTTTTTTAACTACATATTTGGATTCAGCACCCTGAAAAACCCCTGGGACGCTTTGATTGTGCAGAAACTAGCTATCAAACTTGCGATTCCAATAAATTGCTGCCGGATTTTGACCGGAAAAACCGACCGGAAAAGCTTCCAAAAAGTCTCATTATAGACAACTGCTTTTGGGTTACTGGTTAAGGAGTATGTTATAATTTTAAGTTTGTCGATAAATGTTATCTTGGGTGGTTAGGAAGGTTTAATAATAACCTCTTCATTTGAATTCTAATTGCTATTGCAACATGATTGTTGACATCAGATGTTGTAACCATATGTAAAATGATGTAATGATGGGACTTATGATCCACGCTTTCTCTAGAGGTCGAATAATAAAACCCCCTTAAAAAATGTTATAATTTTAAGTTTATAATTTATAAATTAATTAATGTGTGGGTGTGGAGGAGAATTACATGTAGACATAAATATTATGTTATAAAAAGTTTAAGCTCCATTAATTGTCATAAAATTTTGAAAATATTTTTTCTCATTCAACATTAAAATCAGTTCTAATTTAAATTTAATTTATATAAAAAGAAAATTATAACTAGTTTTAATGAGACCGAAGTTACAGACACTTAAAGTTGTCAGATGCACTCAATTGGACAAATGAAATTCAATTGTTATTTCTTACTCTCAATATTAACAAGAAGAGTGATTTTTAAGAGATGGTTTAATTATGTTTTATTTTTTGTTATATAAAATATTATTTTTAATTTATAAATAGATTTAATTTCTTAAGAATTATTTACAAACTAAAATTATATAAACTATACCATTTAAAATTACGATTTCAATAATACCATATCAGATACTAAAATTCTAAAAATTTAAATGCAAACATTTTTAACTAGAATTTTTATTAGTTTGATCTTTCCCTGACTATTTCTGAGGTGAGTTGCTCATTAATAATTCTCTTTTTCAAAGGTAAGTTGTAACAATAGGGTTACTCAAATGATGCAACAGATAAATATATTCTCCACTTACCTTATTACTGTGACCTTTCTCTTTAGGAAAAAAAAAGGAAAGAGAGATTACTCTTATTTTTTAATTGAAAATTATGTTTCAAGATTATTTATGTGTGGAGAGAAGCTTTTTCCATAGTTTTAAAAAGAATCTTATAAATAAGGTAGCATTGATATTTGTTGCACAGAGATGTTGTCCCATAAATGTTATGAGCACATCCCTTTTCATTACCAAAGATGCCATGACTACGATCATCTCTACAGAAATTGCCCTCTTCTTGGCACAAACACCAAACCTGATATTGTTCCCTCCTCAGATATCAATGGATTCACAAAAGTTGGAGGCAAGCACAAGGGTTCCAAAAACCCTCCCCCACAACCAACTCGCCGAGGGAAGCAATCGCCAACTAGTAAATGTTTCGACCCCCTCTCCTCAGAAAATCAAGACCCCTCTTCGACCTTGCCATCCCCAGAAGTCAAAATCTCTGATTCTAATATGCCTCTGCTCAATTCTATTGAGCCGCACCCTTCTTCCTTTGAGCCCTCGAACCCCTCCCGCCTCCCCTTCCCACCCCTCTTCCCCCACCTCAGTTTATCATGGAAAGTGTCCATGGCCACTCCAAAAATCTCAATGAGGATATGGATTTGGACTCTTTTGACCTTCAGGAAATAGTTAATGCTTGGAAATGCAAGGATCCTAGTACCCCATTGGAGCACCAAGTTAAGGTCCTAGGCAGAGCCTATCTCAAATCCCGTCAATCTACTCCAAAATCTTCATCAGGTCAATCCAATATGGGAACGATAGGAGTCCAATCCTAGCTAATGAAGGAGACAACAAAACCTCATAGTAAATAAAGAAAAAAGACAGGAAAAGTAATCAACATATCTTGGAGGAATTGGGAGATATTATGGTCATTTCAAAGTGAATCAAATTGGTCTCAAAGGTTTACTCCAACACCAATGCACCCCGAACATGAAGTTCATCTCATGGAATATTAGAGGCCGCAATTGTAAAGTAAAATAGAGGTTCCTTAAGAAAAAATGGCACTCTAAAAACCCTATCTTCATGATGATTTATGAAACCAAATATTATAGTGATGTAAGTACTAAAATAACCAGTACATGGGGTAGATAGTGTAAGTTGGTAGCAATCGATGGCTACGGTCAATTAGACAGCCTTGCCATAGCTTGGAATGCCCATGAAGTTCTCATACTAAATGTGTTTACGACATTCTGAATCCTCATTATCGAATTCCAACTCATCAAATCCGCTGAGACATGCTACCTGTAAAACGTCTACAAACCAACCCTTCCCAAGGACAAACACCTTTTCCTCCACTCAATTACCAGCACTTATAATCTACTATCGCCCTCTCCCTAGATCCTAGGTGGATACTTCAATTTGATAACATCCCTGGAAGAAAAGAGAGGTGGTATAAGAGGACTGGATATTGGTTCTATTCAGTTTCTGGAAATAACGACGACCTCTCCCCTGGTCAATATGAACCTTATAAATGGCACCTGTAATTGGAGTAATCAGAGAGGAGGTTCCCCACAAGTGGCCTCTGAGTTGGATCGATTCCTAGTTTCAGAATCAATCATGACTTGGGACATCTCCCTGGAAGCATCCATTCTCCACAGTCATGGCTTTGATCGTTGGTCTATATGCCTTAACATTGACATCAAAACTTGTCCCAAATAGTGTTGATAATATTGGTATCGACAAAATATCGACGAGGGTCTTGAAAACATTTTTGGCAATATTGGTGAAAATATCGAAAAAAAATGGTAAACATAAAAAACTGATAATATATTGATTTTTTTTTTCTTCAGATTTTTACACATATAAGCAATAACAACATGAAATAAACACGTTGGCACATAAATATGAATAGACCATTGATATATATGATGTAGTGGATGTAAAGTAAAAATGATACATCAAAGGCAATACCAAATCCTGTTGATCCTTGATAATTATCCAATCAAGAAGTCAAATGTGGAGAACAAATACAAAATAACACCACATATATAAAAGTAGCTCATCGTCATGAGTTATATGTAGCAAAAAAAATAAAACTAGTTGCGAGCTATCAGAGATCAGTGCCCTCTCCCCCTTTTATGAGAAAACATGACGGGTTGTTTGTCAGGCCTGTCCCTAGCAGTAGAAGGCCCTAAAACTACACCTAATGTCAAATAATGACTGTTGGGTATGGATTTGTGCTCCCCTATATCTGTAGTAGATGGTGCTAACGTTGATGCTCCCACAGTCTCCTCCTCCTCTTATTGCTACTCCTCCTCCAATTCCTCCTCTTACTGCCCCTGTATTAATGGTTCCTCCTCTAACCATGTAGGTGACTCCTCTAAGATGGGCACCTCAAACTAGACAATACATCAATATTGTCCAAGGAAATGGCATATATATCCATTGGTTTCTTTATTTTCTTCACTCGAAGTTAGAGATTGTAATGCATACACTAAAACATTGAGGCGTGAGAACTCCAACCTGTAAGAGTGTCAAAAAAACTAATGAGTCTTGACTCTTGACACTTGAGGGTCATAAATTAAAATTACAATAAATGTAATTACTCAGTTGAAGGTTGAAGCTCAAAGTTATACCTATTGTACTTTTTTGAGTGTATTTTCTCAAATACACTCAATTGCAATCACACCCTGAAGAGCTACAGGTTTGGCTTAGGATTCTTATGGCCAATTTATGCAAATTTGATGCCCTTGCACCATAGCTTCGCCACCAAATATCTACAACAAAGTAAAGAAGGAAAAAAGTTAAAAACTTAAAACATAATTAAACTTTCAAATAAAACATAATTGAATTTACAAAATCCACTGTTGCGGGGGAGCGCCCTCCCCCCCCCAATCCCGCTCCCAATCCGCGCTCCGAGCGGGAGCGACTCGGGAGCAGGTCGGGAGCACTCCCTAAAAAAAATTTCACTCCCTACCTTTTCGGGAGTGATTTTGGGAGCGTTTTGCCTTTTTTGCAATTTTTTTTTTGTAGTAATGTTTGAAATGCAATTTTTTTTTAAAGAAACAAATAATTTTTTAGTGGGGAAGCTTAATGATCAAGTCTAGGCCCTAGTATTGATATGCTATTCATGGTAATGTTAAATTCTTAAAGTAAAAGTGACATTCTCCTTAACATTCATTTTCATCATTTTACTTAAATTTTTAACATTACCATGAAATGACTTAGGATGTTTGAGAGTGGTTCTGGCCTCATTGGATTTCATATGGAGAAAGTAGAATTTTAGATTTCATTCAAAATCCAACAAACTTATCAGTTTTTCAGGATTTCAGGATTGGGGGATTGCAATGTTTTCATTGAATTTTGTCATGTATTAGGGTATGGAATTCGTATTTAATCAAGAGCACCATTCCCTCTATGTACCTTGATGTTAGTAACATTGGTTGTCGAACTCCTCTATCATGACCCTCCTAAAAATGTACGCATCACTCAAACAAAATCTTGACATGACATGCTATGTTTGTTCTATCTTATGTTAATGCTTAGAGGGTGATATTAATGACAAAGATCCCTATACAGATACAGAGGTAATGACAAAGATACCTCTGGATATTAATGCTTAGAGGGTGATATTAATGACAAAGATCCTGATTTTCCAACAAGACTAAAAAATTAGACATTTCTTGTGGTGGCAAGAGGCCCAAGCATAAGAAATAGATAATAGATTTACTTCTCTTTTCTAGTTTCTAGTAGCTTTTATAACTATTGACTCTTTCATATTTATTTTGATATTTTTTTAAACAATATATGACAATTTAAGTTTGAAGTTGGCAATTATAACTCATTAGTAATGAATAATGAATATGATGCTTCATGAAAGTTGAAAGTTGTTTCATTTCATTTCATTTTATAACATTTCATTTCATGTTAGATATTATTTGTTGTAATGGTTACACTTAGCTTACAAGTACAACTTTGGTGATCAATGATGATAAATGTTATATATTGAATTGTGAAAGCTTGAAACTTTAAGATTGATGAATCATGAGACTCAATATGTTGTATGTTACTATGTTACTAACTTGTGGACGTGGTTGATGAAGATTATAACTTCTAGATGATTGTTGTTGTATGGTTCAATCTATGTTTTTTTATATCTAATTCATTATTCTACATGTTTTTGTTGACATATATGTATAAAATATAATATATATATATATATATATATATATATATATATATATATATATATAAAACGCTCCGGGATTCGCTCCCAAATCAGGAGCTTCTGAAAATGTCGCTCCCGCTCCCGTTTTCGCTACCGCTCCCCACTTTCGCTCCCGCTCCCAAGTAACACTAGAAAAATCTATAATTATAAATCAGTGAATTCTAAATTGAAAATTATAATGAGTCATGACTTGTCTCTTACGTGGCATGAAGAGGGTCCTTTCCCAAATAGTATCATCAAAGCCAAATAGGCCAAAACAATCTCGATAAAACTGTATCTCGCAATTCACTTTGTTGTGAAGCTCGGGATTAGGTACCATCCTATGAATACATGAATGGAGCCATTTCGTCACCTTGCCATCAAAATCAAAGTCGAATTTGTATGAAAATGTCAGATTGATAAAGAGTGTTGTTGCATGAATGGGTTGATGAAGCATTCGTATCCATCGACTATCAATCACATCACATAATGTCATCTGCCTATTAAGCCCAACAGAACCCTTGTCTGCATAATAAGCACAAATGGTCTCCTTGGCCCTATCCATGGCCTCATACAAATAAGCCATTAGCCATTGTAGGATTCTCCCCATATACTAATCTCAAAACCTTTACTATAGGTTCACTAACTGAGCACACTTCTTCTACTCCTTGCCAAAATGTGTCACTGTGCACCATTTTTGCAATGGATATCCCATCCTATATCTTGTTGTATCTACAATCATGCTACTCATAAGAGGCAAACCTTTGCTTCAACTCAAACTAGCATCGAAGCAAAGACTAAAGAGTAATAAAGTTGGTGGAAAACGTGTGATTGCAGGACACTGCAACTCCCTGTTTCTAGTGTATTTCCTCATGGGGCTAAGAACAAAAGCATGGTTATATATAAAATTTGGGATTCTCCTATCCATATCAATAACCTTCTTGATGAAGGAGAGTTTCCCCATATCCTCAAGCAACAAATCGATATAATGTGTTGCACATGGAGTCTAGAACAATGTGTAGTGTCTCTCCATAAGCATCTTGTCAGCAACCACATAATTAGTTGCATTATCTGTTATGACTTGCACCACATTTTGCACACCAATATCTCGAACGAACCCATCTAACACTCACATATCAATACTACATCTTTTATATGCGTTGATGTATCCAATGGTTTAATAAACATGGTACATTTAGGACAATGTACTAAGAAATTTAGAAGGGTCCTACTCTTCCTATCTGTCTAACCATCAAACATCATTGTGCATTTAGACACCTCCCATGTCTGCTTCAACTCCGTAATCTAGAGTTGATGTCTTGCCTTTTTGCTTGAAGGATTGGCCTCCACAACTTCTCATATGTAGCACATTTGTACCCTAGGCCCACAATAGCAATAACATCACACATTAGCTGCCAAAATGGATTGTTTCTAGTGATGCTGAGAGGTAAATCACTCCAGAAAAGACACCTCCCCATAACTTTATTTGCTTCTTGCTTCTCCTTTTTTTAACCACTCATTTTATGGAAGGTTGTGCTCCATGTCCGGTTCGTGGAAAAAAAGGATGACCAATTCACAATAACATCAACATGTGACGCTATAGAGCTCCTCCAACTACCCCCGACTTCAAACTCGGAAGAAGATATCCCAAAAAATCTACCTGCATGTTCAGCCTTGTTTCTTTCCGCCTCTTCTTTCTTTCTGTCTTTTTCATCCATTGTTTCAAGAACTTTTTGTATAAGCTCTGCACTAGAAACAATACAAAGCCCAACATCATGTCCAGGGAGTCTAGCTAGATTGTATTTCAATAGCGTAACCCCTCTTGTCATATTGGTCCCACACAATTTGCATGATAAATATGTTCGATTTGTCCCACCATCAGGTTCCCTATACTCCCAAAACTGTCCAAGGGTTTTGGCATATTTGTAGTGGATTAATGGATAGTGTCAAAACTCAAACCTAGGGCACCAAAATAGTTAAAAAATTGGCATTAAACCCCCATACACAAAAAAATACAGGCACCTCATTTAAAAGAAAAACAAATTACTACATTATTTGCAATGAAAAATGGCAATAAGAGGGTGCATAAGAAAGTTAAAGAAAAAATTGGAGCTTGTTGTCCAAATATGGAGAAAACCCTTGCATTGGCTCATGGGTATGAAAATCACAGAAAACGAAAAAAATAAATAAAGAAGCAAAATGTTGATAGGAAAATAGGCAAGCAAGCATAAGCCTAAATCTATAAAATAATCATTAATATAGGAGTTAAGAACATACATCGTAATGGAAGAAATGAAGTTTGTCTCACTGATCCTAAATCTTTGATCCACAAAAAAAAAAAATGGTTGGTGATGATAATGATTGTTTGATCCTCAATCGCTTCTTGAAAACCACCACAAAGCTCTTTCCCTTCCTTCTCCGAGACTAACAAAGAAAAATGAGTAAATAAAACTCATATTTTGGTTTTGTAGCCGCAACCTAGCTTGACCAGGGATAAATTCCATCGTAGCGCGATATTTTGTTGAGATATTGTCTATACTTCGAAAATAACGTGATATTTTCAAAGTGTAAAATATCGTGATATTTACAAATATTGTTGATATCTCGACGATATTATCAACACTAGTCCCAAGAATAGACCCTTCCCTCTGGAAAAGTTTGGGTTTCAACATCCAGACTTCCAAGCCAACATAAGGACTTGGTGGGAAGAACATGCAACTTTGGAAGGGACAACAATGTACAAAATCCAACAAAAACTCGGGTACATCAAATGGTAGCTCAAAGGCTGGCACAAATCAAAATTTTGCAACATTTTGGAGGAAAATAAAAGAATAGAAAAGCAAATGGAAAATATATAATAGGAGTCCATCCTCCATGGTAGATAGAAGACACTAATTAAAGAAGAGGTTGCCACTCTTACCCAAATCGAAGAATGTCGAAAGTAATAAGAACTACTATGGAAACAAAAATCAAGGATAAAATAGCTCAGAGCATGGCATTCTTCCACAAATCCATGCTACAACATCACCATCACAATCAGATTTCTTCCCTTAAGAATCATGGAGTCAAATTGCAAGAGCACCAAGATATAGCGCAAGAGCTAAATTGATACTATCAAGATCTTCTAGTATAATCCATTTCCAATAGAAAACAAGCAATCCAAGAAATTATCAAACATATCCCTTCCTTGGTAACGCGAGAAAAAACGAGGTTCTATTCAGGGAAATATCCTTTAAAGAAGTGGAAGAAACAATCAAAGTGATGCCCTATAAGAAAGCCCCCACTCGAGATGAATTCACGATAAAGTTTTTCTAAATTTATTGGTTTATAGTGGCCCAAGGCATTTTGACAAGCGGTGGAAGAATCTAGACAAACGAAATCCATTCTAAAATCCTTAGATGCCACCTTACTCACATTGGTGTCAAAGAAAGACAAGGTGGAGGATCCCAATGGATACATGTTCATTTCCTTATGTAATGTCATATACAAAGTTATTACCAAAATCATAGCCAACATGCTTAAACCTGTCCTTACACAACACATTTCGTTGGAGCAAACATGTTATGTCGAAGGACACCAAATCCTAGATGGCATCGTGGTTTCCCATAAAACTATCCACTCTCTGAAACTCTCCTAGAAACCTGACATGCTGCTCAAAGTTAGATCTCTTTAAAGCCTTCGAGAAGTTCAATTGGAAGTATCTCTTCCACGTTCTTAGGGCCTTTGGATTTTACCAAGAATGGATTGAATGGAGCAATAGCATGATCTCATCAGATTTCTTCTCTATCCTCGTAAATGGGGATCCCCTACCAATCCATTCAAAGCTTCACAAATCATTCGTCAAGGAGATCCGCTTTCACCTTTCCTCTTCATATTACCAGTGGAGGGGTTTAGAAGAACCCTCAAAGCAATGACAACTAAGAACAAAATCAAGGGGCCATAATTATTTGGATCATATTTTCCATTAACTCATAAACAATTTGTTAATGACACAATGAGCATGGGCACCGCTACCATCCATGAGGCAAGGAACTTCATGCAAATTCTGGATGAATTATCCCAAGCTTCAGGTATGGAAATTAATAAAACCAAATATCAAGTATTATTTTTTAATACTCAACTTTCTATTCATAGACATATAGAAATAATCCTTGGGTTTTGTTACCGCTCAAACTAGTAGGGGACCTAAGGAGAGTCCCTAAAGGGCAAATGTTAGGCCAAGGGCAACAAATGGAGTCTTAGCCCACTGTCACCTCAACTAAGGCTCTCTTCTATTTACGAATTTCACTGATGGGAGGAAACCCGGTATGTGTGGAGTCACTAATGAAGGATAATTCAATGGATATGAGTGACCCAAATAACCCTTTCCCATAATTTGAAGGATAAAGATTGCTTTCTTTGTAAGCAAGCTACTAGGTAATCTAGGGAAATGAAGAGAGGACTTGAGGGTTAGGTTTATGGGAAAAGACTTGTTAAGGAGTTTCCCGATCCCTAAAATCCTTGTTAGAATTGGTATCCTGGATGGTTCTTGAAGAATGGTGTTTCAAAGAGGTGGGACCACACGGGGCTAAGTCGAACCAGTCTAGGGTATGAGGAAGGAATGTAGCAACCAATGATATTATTACCCTAGACAAGGTGGACATATGATCAAAGAAAATATAATTACTCAAAGATGTTGGGTTGACCTTGGGAAGTGCTAGCCTTGGGGATGGCAGGTCAAGTTTTGGTCTTGAAGCTAGGCCGTGGATTTTCTCCCAACTCCACCGTCAAAATGTCTTAAAATTTGGACGAGGGATAGAGGAAAGACCAATGCAGCAGACCTTAGGAGATCCAAATTTTTTAGTGGTGAACTTGTCGGGAAGTTGATGCCCTAGGCACCTCAATGTGGCTAGACTTGGGGGAAGTTGAAAGAATATGAGTTTTGGTGACCACCCTTAGTAGATCAGTGCCTTAATCCTTGGGAGAATGGAGTCTATGTTGATTATGTGTAATATTTCTTGGTTCCCAATCAAGGAGGCCTCAAAATTACTTCACAAACCCTCTGGGTCAAGTGAAAGAAATCTTGAAACTTTTATACTTTAAATGCACTAGAGGAATGGCTTATAAAGGTCAAATTTTCCCCCTAGGAGATTTCACTCACACTACATGGCCCATACATGGAGAGAACGTTATAATAGAGACAATTCCACAATATTAAGCAATAATCTGCATGCAATAATTAGCCCTAAAACAACAAAAATCTCAATCCAATATATATGACAAAAAGTAAGAAGAATAACATCAAAATTTTGTATCCAACCATTCACAAATGACAATAGAAAAGCTCCAAGAGAAGATAGACCAACAAACATACATCAAAAGTCATACATAAAAGCTCCAATTCATCCTCCAGAAAAAGTGCGAAATTCTCTAAACAAGAGAGAGATCCAATCCAAAGTGATGATGAGCAAATGAGCTCATCTCACTTGTATTTAAACATAATTTAGGAGTTCGAATTAGCCTCCTTGGCCTACATTAGACCCAAAAATAAAATAATGTGCTAATAATACAACTTTCGGTGACAAGCCCACCAAACTAGCTCATAAAAAAAAAGTAAGCCTCTCAAGAGGTCAAATACTAATCTATGCATGTCATAAGGCCCCCTAAGAGGCCTAATGAGGTCCATGGGTGCCACAATGAAGAATATGACCCCCAAAAGTAGTGGACAAGGGGTCAACCCCTTGTAATAACCCGTGGTGCTCCAAATGACCTGTGGGGGCACACAAGCGTCCTCATGGGTCTCCAAACAAATCTAAAATGCCCGTGGTTCACCTGCAAGGGCTAAGATGATAATGTAGGTGATGCCACATCATCGTATAAGTCTTGGATCATCTTCCAAGTGTATGGTGTAGATCTGGGGCCAACTGGGCATGATAGATTAGGTGCATCTTCCTCGTCCAATAAGTGAACCACGAGCAATCTCTGAATGGATGTGGGGATCCATGGAGTGCAATTTGTTGTTGTGGAGGCCCATGGCTCTCAACGCTCACCTTACATGTGCCGATGTAGCCCTCTGGAAGATTAGGACCCCATACAGGGAGACCAAACCCAAATGGAAACTATCTGCAATCCTATATAAGATCCAATGCGTCCCCTAGCCTTCTAGTACAAGCAACGTAAACTTTGAAACGAGAACTATAAACTCAAAACGAGAACTCTAGCCAAAAAACCCTAAAAAAATGAAAAATCAACATGAAAGTGAAAAGTGTTGATGCTGGAACGTTTTTTTTTCTAGAGTAAATTTTCAACATGTTTTAAAAATGGTAGTTTGTGCAACAAACACAAGTGTTGATGCGCTGATGTTGAAATAACCTTTGTTTTTTTTAGGATAAATTTTCAACATTTTGAAATAATGGCATAAAAGATTTTATCAAGATCTGAAAAACATTAAAATTTCAAAAGAATATTGAAAACATAATTTAAAAATAAAAACAAAAAAAACAAAAAATAATTAAAAAATAATAAAAAGTAAATAAAAATATAAATTAAAAAAAAATGACAAAAAAAATCAAATATATAAAAAAGAAAAAAAAATCAAACATAAAAATGTAAAAAAACAAAAACAAAATTAACCTAAAAAAGACAAAAAAATTTAACCTATAATAGATCAAAATTAAAATAATAATAATAATAATAAATATAAATAAATGAATAATAACAAAAACATATTTTCGAAAAAGAAAAAGAAAATAAAAAATGCATCATTCGACAATTAAAGAAAAAAAAAAAAAAAAAAAAAATATATATATATATATATATATATATAACATTAAAAAAACACATTTCAAAAAAAAAAAAAAACTGTAACAAAAAAATCAAAATAAAAATATAAAAAACAATAAACAACTTGAAAAAAAAATACATTTCAAAAAAAATATTTAAATCTTAACATACAAAATTAAAATAACAAAAAACACAATAAAAAATAAAAATAAAAAACAAAATTGCTCTTAAGGCCCTTAAGTGTTCAATCCGATTCTCAGAATTGGATTGAGCCCGCCCAGGGGCCTGAGGGGTCATGACTCTGGGCGAGCCCTTGGACGGGCTTAGTCTGATTCCAAGAATCAGAAAGAGCCCGCCCAGGGGCCCGAGGGCCCTTGGCCCAGAGCAGGTAGAGCTGCATGCAGCTCCGCCTACCCAAGGTCGAGGGCCCTCGAACCCCTGGGCAGGTTCGCTGATTGTGCCGCTGCCCAAAGGCACTGCGTATGGGCAGGGGCTCCCACCCTAGGAAAAACGAAAAACGACCCCTTGGCGTGCCCGAGGGCTGATTCCCATAATCGCCCCTGACAGGCTAGGGGGGTGATTCTACGAATCGCCCTCGGCAGGCCAGGGGGGCGGTTCTGTGAATCGTCCCCCTGGCATGCTGGGGGTGATTCCTTAGTTCGATTCTCAGAATAGGCCCCCTAGCCTACCAGGGGAAAATTTGAGAATTGCCCCCGGCAAACCAAGGGGCTGATTATGGGAATCGACCCCTTCACAGCCTAGGGGGCCGATTCCCAAAATCGGGCCCCAAGCAGGCTAGGGGGTCGGTTATGGGTTTACTGGGCGTGCCCGCCCACGAGCACAGTTCTATGGGCAGGCGGGCCTGACCATGGCACGATGACGTAAAACACGTTGTCATGCCATGGGCGGGCAAGCCCTTGGCCGGGAGCGCCTGCCCACAAGCACTAGTTGTGGGTGAGCGTGCCTAGCTGTGGGATTGCCCGCCCTGGGCAAAACGCGAAACGACCCCCTGGCAAGCCTGGGAGTCGATTCTGGGTCGATTCTCAAAATCAGCCGTGGGGTGATTCTCAGAATCGCCCCGCTTGGATGATCCTTAGAAAAGGTCCCCTAGCCTGTCAGAGTTCCCAGAATCTCGCTCGGCAGGCCAGGGGGAAATTCTCAAAATCGGCCCCTTGGCCTTCCAGGGGGTCGATTCCCAAAATCGCCCCCCTGACCTTCCAAGGGGCTGATTCATAGAATCGCCCCTTCGCTTGCCAGGGGCGATTCTGAGAATCACCCCCATGGCCTGTCGGGGGCGATTCTAGGAATCAGCCCCCCTTGCAAGCCAGGGGGCCAATTTCTAGAATGGGCCTAGGGGGGCGATTCTAAGAATCACCCTTGATAGGCTAGGGGGTGATTCCTAGAATCACCCCCCTAGCCTGACGGGGCCGATTCTAGGAATTAGCTCTGGGACTCGGTCTAGGGGAGCGATTATGAGAATCACCCCCATGGCCTGTCGGGGGCGATTCTAGGAATCAACCCCCTGCAGGCCAAGGGGTCGATTCCTAGAATGGGCCTAGGGGGGTGATTCTGAGAATCACCCCTGACAAGCTAGGGGGTGATTCTTAGAATCGCCCCCCTGGCCTGATGGGGTCGATTCTAGGAATTGGCCCTTTGGGAGGCCATGGGGCCGATTTTGAGAATCGACCTCTTGGCCTGTCGGGGCCAGATGGGTTAATTCTGGGAACCAACCACGGGGCAGGCGAAGGAGCTAATTATGTGAATCAGCCCCCTAGACTACCAAGGGGTCCTTTTGCATTTTTCTCACTGCGGGTAGGCCCACACCTAGGTGTGCCTACCCATAGGTAGTTCTTGTGGGCAGGCGTGCTTCACTATGAGCGTGTCACTCGTGACACGCCGACGTGCTGCACACTTCCATGCCATGGGCGTGCCCGCCCGCGACACGACAGTGTACAGTACGTCATCGTGCCGTGGGTGGGCGCATCTGGCTGTGGGCGTGCCCGCCCACGGCATGACAACTTGTTAGATGGGCGCACCCTGCTGTGGGTGTGCCCGCCCGCGGCATAGAAACATGCAGCATGATGTCATGTCGTGACAAAATGCAAAATGACAGCTTGGCAGGCCAAGGGGCCGATTCTCAAAATCAGTGTCTTGGCCTGCCCGAGGGCTGATTCCTAAAATCAACCCCCGGCAGGCCAAGGGCTGATTCCCGGAATTGCCCCAGGTATGCGAGGGGGGCGATTATGGGAATCCATCCCCTGGTCTGGTAGGGGGTTGTTTTGCATTTTGCCCAAGATGGGCAGGCCCACGGCCGAGTGTGACACGACACTAAGGCACTGTGGTACCCCAGTAGGGATTTTGCCAAGGGATCGGGGACAAATGAGAAAACAAATATATTTTTTTAAGGAATGAATTTTTTTTTCCTTGTATGAACCTAACATCCAACTTGTCATGGGGGTCAATATGCATGTTTTTGGTCTTTTTTCGTTTCTGAATTGCCCCCTGCACCGATTCTCAGAATCGACCCCTTGGCCTGCCAGGGGAGATTCTTAGAATTGGCCCCCTTGGCTTGCCAGGTGGCCGATTCCCAAAATCGTCCTCAACAGGCCAAGGGGGCAATTCTGGGAATCGCTCCCCTAACATGCTTGTGGTGATTTTGGGAATCAGCCCAAGGGGCCGATTATGAGAATCGCCCCCTGGCCTGCCGAGGGCGATTTTGGGAATCGGCCCCCTGGCAGGCCAAAGGGTCGGTTTTGAGAATTGGCTTAGGGGCGCGATTCTGTGAATCGGCCTAAGGGGAAGATTCTAAAAATCGCCCCCGACAATCCAGTGGCGCGATTCTGGGAATCGTCCCCTTGGTAAGTGAGGGTGGTATTTTACACTTTTCCCAAGGCAGACATGCCCACGGCCTAGCGCGAGATGACACTAAGGCACAACGACCCCCTAGCAAGGCCCTACCAAGGGATCAGAGACAAATGAAAAAATAAATATTTTTTTCTAAGGAATGGATTCTTTTTTGTTCCCTGTATTTGATAAGTCAAAATGTTTTGAATACAATTATTATGTGCTTGGGGGGGACCATTCTGTAGAAACTCAAAGGCAACTGATGGAGTAATATCCGAATAACCCACATTTTGAAACAATGAAATGTATCATTTATGCTAATTTATCAGATACAAAAGCAAAGCTATTGACATGGGATCATAATACAGATAATGAGTATAGGATGCTATGACTTTCATCTAAAAGGTTAGATTTATTCATAATGAATTTTAAGAAAAATGTGGTGGGGATAAGACAGAGGTTAGCCTAGAATTTTGGAAGGAATGTTGTATGGAAATAGGCTATCATATTGAGGAAAAAATCAATTCAAAAGGCAGCAAAGTACATTCTGATATATTTAGAGCTATTGATAACATTTTCCAGTTAACATTTAGAACTTGAGAGATATGATAATTGATTAATGATATTTTTAGCATGTGGGAGAACATTGGCATTAAAAACTAGAAGGTCAAGAAGTCTAAACCATTGATTGATATGTAGCAGCAGTAAATCAGGTCTTGAAATGAAGCAGCTTCCAGAAGATATGACTATCACACCTTGGAGAGCATTGTAAGGAGTGAAGGATGAAAAACTTTTCAAAACAATATTATCTCGTGTCAAGTCAGGGAAATTGTCATTTGACGAAATGTGTGAAGAATTTCAAAAGTAAGTTTGTTGAATTATTTTTATTTATTTCTAAATTATAATTTTATTTTAAATATAACATATTGTTGTCTGTAGTATTTGTTATACATATCATTATATTAAATTTGTTTTACTTTATCTATTCAGTGAAAAGGTTTACATGAAAATACAAGAACAAATGGTTAAATTGTTAAATGAAGATAGTTGTGATGATTTTGTACGCAACTACCTAGATTCAAGTTCTACCTCAACACTAAAAGAATTTTATCTTGCATTTAAAAATGTATGTTGATTTATACATTCATTTTTATTCATCTGTATACTATTTTTATTTTATAACTTATACATAAATTTTGTTTATTTTATTAAAGATGAAGAAATATGCAAATGAAAATCAGATAGTTTTAGAAGCTTTATTGAAAACATTAAGATTGAAAGACTGAGAAAACAACATCTTAGTAATGTTGAACTTGATCCAACTCTTAGTCGTTTCATTTGGAATGGGCTTCACACCATTCAATATGAAATAATATAAGGCGATTGTGAAGACATTTCTAAACTCGTACCTAAAAGGGATTATTCCCTCGTTATTTCAGATATTCCCTATGGTTTCAATATTCCAAACATTGGCTATGATAGTGACCCTTATACTTATCAAGCTCTTAGTAAAGTGGTTGCAGGATTTGTAGAAGTCACATCATCACCATTATGAAGATTTGTCACATTTCATTCAAACACACAATTGACAATGTTATTGACAAGTTTCAAAGGGAAAGCAAACTCAAGGATGCAGTGTACATGGTAAGACATTGAAATTGTACGTTTGAATAATGTTAAAAAATTCATTTATGTACAAGTTAATTTAACTTTTACTATTTCATGTTACAGGCAAAAGTCAAATCGTATTAACTGTGAAGATCAACCAATTATATGTGATTGTGAGTTCATCCATGTTGAAAGTTGGACAAAAGATGATAGCTATAAGTCTATGCTTCCTAATCGGGTAGATAGAAAGAGCCATAGCCAAGTACTAGTTTATGATTATGTTGTAAAAAAAACTAACATATGGAGATAAAGAAGCAAAAGGAGAGATAGTTAACATTTATCAAAAACCACAATCATTGATTAACTATCTTATAGTCTTATGTTCAAATGAAGGAGATTGGATTCTGGATTTATTCTCAGGCTCAGGTAAGTTTTATTATATAAAACTGAGTTTCAATATCTTCTTCTTAATTTATATGTGATTATACTAATTTAATTCATTATTTATTTTGTGCTTGATAATTAGGTACAACACTAGCGTGTTGCCTACAAAAAGGAAGAAATTGCATTGCCATTGAAAAAGACCTAGTAAAGTGCAAATTTATTCAACAAATAATTGATGCTCTTTAATTTCTTCCAGATGTAATGCAAGAAATTGGGTTGAGGAAAGGAGATTTTAATGAATCACGTGTGGAAAAAAAAAGAAAAAGAACCTCAACCACCATTAGATGGAATGATTGCAAAGACGTACATTGGGAGATTCACAGACATCAAAGATCCATCAGAAGAGGAAAATCAGCAAACTGAAACAGAAAATAGTGTTGAAGAAGACAATGATGAAACTTTAGAAGATGAAAAGTTTGGATTACATGATATTATTGATTAAGTTTAAGTTAAGCTTGGAAATCAAGCTCATTTTTTGTAACTATTAGTTACTTATACTTGTAATGTTTTGACTTTGACATTTTATGAGAAGAATAATTATTCTGTTAATGTTGTTATGTGTTCAATATTTTTATTAAGTGATTTTCAATTTCATTTTTATGTGAATCATTATTTTTTGAAAATTCAGAACATAACCTTATTATGGGACAATATCCAAAATCACAACCATCAAGGACCCTCTAGATGCCTGTTACGTCTCCTTAGCTCTAAAAATCTAGAAAGTTTATGTAATAGTTGCACATATGTGAATTGCCTCTGGCTTCATTTGGAAACTTTCCTTAATTGATTTGATCGAGATCCACTTAGTATAACAAATACTGTCACTCAATGGAGAAACCATGCCTTCTCCAACCCCATTTTCAACTGCATTTTGACTCTCTCTCTCGACTTGCTGTTACGGGCGACATGGAAAGAATGTAACCATCGTATTTAAAAAAAAAAATCCCTCGACTCACTCTACAGGATCGTTGAAGGAGCATCAAAGAAACCATTATTGCTCTCCCTTGGATACCTCAAGTATGGAAAGTACATGGTCATGAAGTCAAAATCCTTACAAGCTAGAACCTTGCTCCAAGCCCCACTCCCTGCTCCTCCCCCTCCCCCTCTACCCGCTCGACACCCTCGGTTATCACAACCTCATGGTATCCTCCACCCCTCTTTTTTTAAAATGAATTTCAACGATGCTTCAAAATGAAATCCTGGTCCAGCTACGTATGGAGGAATCTTTAGAAACCATCTTGATTCTCTAATATTCATATAATCTAGCATACTTGGCATCATCAAAAACAATGCAATGGAACTCACATCCCTCATTGAAGGACTAGACATAACACAACAACAAGGTTTCTCTAAGCTCTTCATGGAGGGAGACTCAATTTGTAGTCAATACGGTCTGTAAACTCCAAAATGGCACTCCTATGCACAAAGCATCCAAAAGCTAGTAGTTGGAAGGACTACTACATTGGATGCCTTCTCAAATTTTCAATATCCCCCTCATCTTTCCCAACCACATCCAGATATTAGGGAACAAGGTTGCCAACACACTTGCTAACCATGGATGTTTGGACTCTTTGCCCAAAATATCTTCCACCTTGCATCTCTTGGCGGACACTCCTCTCAAGAAGGGAATGTTGGCAACATATTTTAAAGGATTTGTTATCCTTGGATGGGGTGTTTTGTACGCTAGACAGTGGGGGCTGAGTTGTCATCGTCCCACCAAGCCATTTGACTGGGGGATGTCGCAGCGTTCCCCCTTAGTTGGTAATTCACACACATTAGATCGACATAGGGATCATTATCATCCTATAATTTTCCACTATGTATTTCAATCTCCACCCCTATTTCTCACACCCTTGTCAAATCTACCTCACCTGGATCAGAATCCCTCTACATGATTGTCTACGTACCTTGTCTTGTGCGAAAAAGCACACTCTGTCACCACCGAATATGACATTCAATGCTCTTGTCATGGCAATTCAAAGCTCCACAGTTTTCGGTCAATATGGACATAAGTATAGCGAGCGTGTCAGGGAAAATACATAATCTAATTCAACAACTATGATGGTTCAATCCTCCCCTAGATATGACTGGCTCGTTTAGGAAGAGAAAATTACACTAACTCAATCCTCAAAGCCAAGCTCCCAATGCTTCATCACTTCTATCTCTCCAAGCACAATTGGAGAAAGGGAAAGCTAACTCATCAATGAGCTTTGCTCCACGAAGCTAACATCTTCCCTTCTCAAACTTAATTGTCAGTTTGATTCACTAGATAACAGAGTTCTCTACACAAAAGCCTATTTAGAGTCGAGAATCCAATTGGAGCACTCTACAATGGTGAATCAACATTACAACAGTCAGAATGCTTTTCCCCTGTGCATGTTTACCCTTCTGTCCTTTTGATTTTTACTCGAGTTCTCTTTTCTTGGTGTTCTTGTTTGGACTGTCACTCCTTATCGTAGGTTAGCCTCCTTTCCATTTCTATATGTGCCAACCCCTATACTTTTGGGATGATCTCTCCCTCTCGTGGCTCCTAACTCCACACGACACTCCTCTTTGTTGCTACCTCCCTCTGCTGGTACCCTCTCAACTACCCTAACTCACAATTGATTACATACCTTTGTTTGAGGCACAAAGATGGCTCTATTTCATTATATCTACCTTTTTTCCTGTCCATCTTTGTCACTTTCTCGACACATCCCTACTTCTTGCCTTTTTCTCATCCCCGTGCGGTGGTCATGCCACACCAGCAAGCCCAGGTCCATATGGGTGCATTAGACTACCAAGAACGGGTCACTTCATGGAAATACACTGTTGACCACTCTGTGTCAAATACCCCATAGAAGCATACATTTTTTTTAAAGCATTCCCTTGTTTGAGCAACCAGACATCTAGAGATCATCATCATCTTTCAGCATGTTGTCAAGATTGTAAACCCAAATTCTGCAGCCCTGTGGTCCATATGTAAATATGATTCTAGTATTTTTATAAAGCCATGTAGAACACCTAGGTAAGCTTAATATTTTCAGCAAAGAGTTTCACTATAGGGAGTTTTTTAACCTTAACTAATTATTTGTGTTTTTCCTAAACATAAAAAACTAGTGGAGTTTTTCTCCTAGACATACCCCAAATATAGAGTGGAGCTCGATGGTGAAGTCTTAGGTGAGTCCTAGTGTATAAAGTTGATGTAAATTATCATACTAGATCATGTCTTGTGTCTCACAAAATTTGATAAAGTCTAAGTATCTAATTTTAATTATTGAAATTTTCCATTGGTCGGGATTTTAATAATTATTTTGATGTAAATTGTAAAATGTAATGTTTATAGAAGTTGACGAGGGAATGAGTACTCATAATTAGAACCTCTATATCTCAACTCTCTATTTAGACAATTTTTTTAGGGTTGTAATTATGTTTATCCCCCAATTTTTTATTTTTATAACTCTGACAAAAAAATGGCTAAATAATTGGTTGAAAAATGGTCAAAAAATTAAAATTAGAGAAAATAAAAATTCTCTCCAAGTGTAAAAATGAGTTTTTGGAGATAGTGGCTTTCTCAAGGAAGATTAAATTTAAAGGACTCATTTCGAAGGAAGAAAAATCCCACAAAAAATTCGTCGGGCTAGAAAAAATAATTTCTCAAGGAAAATCTTTTTTTTGGTCCAAGTGGTTAATGAGGGAATTTCGAGAAAGAAAAACTCAAAAAAATATTTTGTGGCCCTCCATCAAGGAAAAATGATTTTTTTTAGAGAAAATCGAACTTTTGGATCATGGTTGTTAATTGAAGGGGGGTTTTTCAAAGAGAAAATTTTGCAAAAAAAAATATTTTTTGGACCAAGATCAAAGCTTTTATCAAGGAATTCGATTTTTCTTCCAGATCAAGGGTCAAGATTAAATTTTGGCATCGAATAAGCTTCAACTAGCAATCATTTTTCTTTGGGATCAAATCAAATTTGTGTACTTCGTTGGACCTAGCCATTTTCCACTTGGAGAGGGATCTAAATGTCTCATTTTTCTATATAAGGAAGCCTAAGACTCCTCATTGAAAACATATTTGGATGGTGTAATTGGCTTTAGAAGCTCTGTAATATTTTCTGGAATAATAAAGAAGTCTTTGGGGTTTATTCATGATGGTGTTCCTCTTCCGCTTCTTGTGGTAATATTTTTTGAATAATGTTATTAATGCTCTACTAACTTAAATTTAAACAATTTTTATTTCATTAGTCAATTGTGGATTAACTATTTGCACGGGTATCTTGCATTAGTTATTGGGTTTTACAAAAGCATTTTAATTAGATTAATCTAACATATATCTCTAAATTTTGAAAATTATTGTGTTATCTAACCTCTATTAATTTAACAACTTCATCTCAAGTGTGTAGAGATCTCTTTATATTAAGATATTGGGCATAAGGGGAAATATTTGGTTGGACACACCAACTCCCAAGACATAAATGCTTAAGATCCCATTTTGTTAAGTTCTAAATATTTATCTGAAGATTTGTTTTGCATAGATTCCTGACTATTGCTCATCTAAAAAAATATCATTCAACTCAACTATCTCTTTTTATTTGTGCATTAACTGAATAAATCTGGTAATAAGAGCCATTATTTTATAATCAAGGAACCCTCATTCGTTTATTTAGCAATTGTAAATTTGTAAGTAGATTTGTGTATATATTTTCATCTAACCCTGTATATATTTTTCATTGATTTTTTGTATATATATATATATATATATATATATATATGGGTTTTTGTCTTAACATTTGCTTGTAGATCTGAAAGAGGGCAAGGTTTTCAATCTAGATTTCTTAATTCACTTTCCTACAAGTTGTTTTGATCAAAGATCAAAGAAGAAATCCAAATCTATTGAACCCGATCCCTTCTCTCCATAAGCAACTAGGGTTTGGGAGGAAAACTTGAGATTTTGAGAGTCGTCCAGTAATCAAATCCTCCTCCTTCAAGGCCGCAAGAAAAGAGGCCTATCTTGCCTCTCAAACAAAAGATTTTCACGTTTTTTTTTTAAATATTTTGTGGCTCATAAAATTGTAATGAGGAACTTTAGGATAGTCGCAAGCCTTGTAGGTATACATTTTTCTCTTAAACTAACCCTCAGTTTGTTTCACAGAGACTAATCATTTGTTTGAGGGGTTTCTCAAGAGTTTTAAGGGCTATTTCCATTGCAAATTCGAATTCTCTCCAATTGTTTAAGTCCTATAAATTTTGCAATTTTCTTTGTGGGTTTTGCTTAGGGTTTGGTCATTTATGACCCAACAATTTTTTTTTTGAGAGGCCATAGGCTCAAAAGGCCTATTTTCGTTGTTTGGAAAAGGGTTTAGGGCTTGTTTTCCTTGCTATAAATTTTATATGCACTAACATTTGGTTTCACAATGAAAAGATCATAAATTTGGAGGGTTTTCTCTTGCAGAATTTGTGACAAAAGTTCATTTTTTATCTACCAAGATTTTGAGAGGAGACGCATATAATTGTGATCATTTTCTTAAGGGTCGAGAGCTCCTAGAGAAGCCTTTCTCTCTCTAGTGCAAAAAAGGTTTTGAAGGAGGCCTAAGAGAAAATATTTTGAAGACATTTGAGCCTAATGCATAAGGATTTACCCATAAAAAATTTCATACATTTACAAATAGTTTTTCACTAATTTTTGGCCTAGCCGTGGGCATAGCGAGCTTCCCTTCACCAAGGTTGCGAGCATTTTGTGGACTGCGTAATATCTTGTTGAAGGTCGAGAGCCCTTGAGGGCTTAGATCAACTCCTTTGATCCGTTTTGTGATTACTGTTGGTGGTTGATCTGAATTAATTTTGTAGCTTAAGGAGGTTGCTTGCAAGGTGATCCATCATTTGTAGTATTCCTTGAGCGTGGAGAGTTCCTTTCCCTTAGGACTTCTCTCTTGTAACATATATAACAAAGTGAAATTTGTATTTTGAGGGAGCTTGGGATCTCAAATCCCATGGTATCTCGTCTCCTTATTTAAAAGAGAGACCTTTTTTTGTGTTTTTCTTCTTAGCCTTAGATCTGATCACTAACTCTTGTTACTACTCTCATTTGATTAGTTTGAGCTTCATTGTTGTATATTTTCTTTGTTATCTTCTAATTTCTATTGTCACTGTATTGGCTACTTGATCTAATTTCAGATAAAGTAGCCATTCTATTTTCTTAGCAATCTCATCTTCCATCAAATAATTGTGCTTTACTATATAATTCCTCACTTTGGATATAATTGGCAATAGCATAAGATAAGTGAAGAAGAACATCTTTGAAGCATTCCCTATTAAAGGAATTTTGAGATATCATTTTTTTAAAACCTTTTTCTAGCTGTCATCTCTTGTTTCATTGAGTAATTATTATATGCTTCAATGATTAATTGTATAAGCTAATCTTATTCTAAGTGCTTATCATTATCTTGTGAATTAGTGTCTTTTTTTGAAGCATCTTGATATCATTGTATCTCATTGAAGCGTTTGCACCTTCATTTCATCCTAGAGCTAGTTGTGCATCTAGAATCTACCTCCAAGCATAAGCTTGGTTGAATAGAAAGATAGGCCCACCTTCTCCACCATTCAATTTAAGAGCTAGACCCTTACTCAATGGTTAAAAAAAGTGACCTTGGAGTTCTCTTGTGGGTAATCACTTGTAGGAACAAAGGCACTTGGGTTGTTAGAAGTCCTAGGTAGGTATCATTAATGAGGCCTTAGCCTCTTTCCTAACACTTCTTTCCACAACCTTGTTTAAAACCAGGTTATGACAATTGAGGAGAAGGCATTCAACTTAGAATAGAAATTTAACTAAATTAACCAAGATCTTGCATCTCACCTAGCTTAGTTTTGCATTCATCTATCTAGATTTCTCTCATTGGGAATATTGTTAATTGTGAGCATTTAGTATTTACTTGCAATATTTCATTACTGCTCTTGTACTTATTATTTAATTTTCTTGATACCATGATTCTTATTTGAGCATCTCGTTGAAACAAAGTACAAGTTTCTTTCGTTCTTGTAAGTTATATTTTTCTGCTCATATTTCAATATTGCCCCATGTTTGTACTAACACTTGTCTTGCAAATTGTTGTTATTGTAACTTGAAAGATCTATTCACTTGCAAGTATCTTGATTTACATTGAGCATTGTTTGAAGGCATTGGTCTATCATCTTTTACATATTTTGTTTTCCTTATTGATCTTAATTGAATCTACCTCATATACATTGCTCATAAATATTTACACTTTCTCTAATTAATAATCAAGTTACATTAATAATAATTTCTTTTCCCTTAGGTCTCCTAGACTTGTTGTTACAACAAGTTTTCCTTCATTATTCATCCTTTAGGGACTACTCCCCTTAGCTTACCTAGGAGACAACTTAAACATAGTGAGTAGGGAACATGTGACAACCCCTTCTCTGTGCATTAAGCCATGAAAAGTATATCTTGTGGGGTTGGAAACCTTTCCCACATCTAGGTATACATTTTAGGTGACAACACACGTGAAGTCATCACAAAGTAGAGGAAGCAACAATTTTTTGTCAAGAACTTACCCCATCTTCTATTCAAGAAGAACTAACTCATACTAAGTGGGAAGGAAGCAACCAAAGGCACCTCCTCTCGAACACAAAGGTACTAGAAAAGTTCGATGATTGGGTGCCTGATATAAGGCACACATGTGGGTGTTTCAATTAGTATATGCAAACGATAGACCTATATCGACACACGAAATTCCTACTAGGTAGGGTTCCCCTAGATCGACATGAGAACAAAGAGGACCTCCTACACTCCATGGAGCCTCTGCATCGGTACATGACGGACTTGGATCAGCGAATGGAGCGCATCGAGAAGCACTTTAGCATCCCCCCTACTACTAGTTGTTCACCAAGAAACAACAAGGAGCCGAGGTAGGTTGTAGCTACAAATTCAGACCCCTCTTCCTAGTCTCTTTACTCCTATTATTCCTTTGGTTTCTCAGTTTCGTATCTACTTGTTTTGCTCTTATAGCCTCAGAGGCCCATATATTAGCATATGTAAGCTATATTTTGAATTCCTAGGTAGATTTATGTCTTTTGCCTCTCTTAGAAAGGTACATTTTTGGATATGATCAAATTTCCCTATGGCTGACCAACCTAAAATCTACAACTCTTTCGTGTAATCTCTTATTTTGAAAGAAATAAAAATTTTATTTAAAAAACAAATAAACTTATTTTTAAAACAAGCATAATTTTGACGTAGCTGAAATTTAATTCAAATATATACATCAATTTTTATTATAAAAAACTACTCTCTACTTTCACTCAAACGTCTTTATGATACTACAAGATCCACTAGACTGTCCAGATATAAAGTCAGGTCAACTAGTAGTGCTATAGGACATATACTCAACAAGCTCTTTGTAATATATTAGCACCTTCGGCAGGTTCTTCAGTCAATTCATCTCTCATACTCTTTGACTTGTCAGCACAGGTCCAATTATGAGTACCCATTCGAGTACGTACTAAGATTAAGGGAAGTGAATAAACTTAATAAATCAAAGACCCAGGGGATAAAAGGAAAAACTCAGTTTTTAACTCATTCTTTGTTTCTTTGTCTCATAGGGTTTTCAGTTGAGAAGAATTTGGGGCATAACAAAATGTGTTTGGTTCATCATTAAAAATTTTAAAAATTATTTATATTAATTTCATATTTACTATTTAAATTAAACAATCAATTAAAAAATCCAATCCTTGATTCCTAATTTACGAGGTGCAGTAACTTTGGTAAATTTATGAACTGATAAATATGTTAAAGAAATACTCCTTTCATCCTGATTGTTCAAAACTGTCACCATACAATGTTTTTGTAACACATGTACACTATGTTTTCATGGAATAGATTTAAAGATACAGTATTTTGGAAAGGAGTCACAGAGAATGAAAGTCAACAGTTTCACAATGATCTTCAATAACAGTTTCAAGATAAAATTTACTCATGGAAGAAGAGGAATTTAATTTTACAACTCAGAGTGAGTTCCATGGAAAAGGAAAGATGGAAGAACATAAACCTTGTAATAATTTTGTTGATAAAATGAAATTCAATAATCTCACAATGATCTAAAACAAGACCTCCACGGGAAACCACCTTTGAGTAAGAGGCATTAATTTTCTATCTCGAAGTATCATGGAAATAGGAAAATAGAAGGGATATAAACACTCAATTACAGACATCATATGTGCTTTGGAATCAAGGCCAGGTCTAAGATGGGAAGCAGGTTTGTCATGTCTGACGTATGGAGAGTAAGAATGGAATCTCAATTAAGAGGAGCTATAAACATTTACACAATCTATTGATCTTGCCTCGTATATAACAAGGCCACAACATTAAAGATGTTTCAAAACTTTGGGATGAGAATCTAGATAGCGTTGAGGTAGAGTTCACATCTTTAAACCTTGGGTAGCAGCTCAAAGATATACACAATTTCCTGGGCACTTGCCTGGTAAATAACGAGGCCACTACATTAAAGATGTTTTAGAGCTTTGGGATGAGAACCTAGATAACGTTGAGGTAGAACCTTAAATTGGGAGAAAGTTCAGTTTTTTACACAAATATTTTCACATTTCATTTGAACATAGAAAATAATTATTAAACTTGTCACCCTTCTCTTGACATATCAAAATAAATAGAATTCATTTCAATATAGAAAATAATTGTTAAACTTGTCACCCTTCACTTAACATATCAGAATAAATGGAATTTCATGGGGAGAAATCACTAATTTGGACTGTGTTCTGAGATTTCTGTGTTGGAAAAGTTTTCAAAGTTTTTTTTGGGAAAGATCCACAATATCCATTCAAATTCTTCATATAAAAAAATACAATTCCATTGGACAAACATTAGAAATTTGGACATCTACACGTTCATACATTTTACAGGGTGTTTCAAATTAATAAATTCAATTTACATAAAACATAAGACTCAATTATTAAAGCTGCCCTCCTTTCCAATGGAAAAAACTTAAACTCCAGGGGAAATGGGATTTCCATTGAAAAAGCATTACATTGAACTTCTTGCTAATGATAGAGATGGATCAAGTGTACTGAAGGAGCACTCCTAATTTAACTAATAAAAAAAACAATGAAATACAATCCACAAAATAAACTCAAACACTTAGAAAGCTAAATATGTTAGTTGTATAGCTGAACAAATACTGCAATGGAAAATAAAGAACATAACTGTAGTAGTGTGCAAAGAATTTGTAAAAAGAACAAAGAAGCAAGAGACAAAGTCTTCATAAAATATGTACAAGAGATAACCCTTACACAAAAACACTCCCATTCTGTCAATTAACTAAGTACACTTGTATTTGCATACATGAGTTCGTGTTTCACTGAGTTTCTAATTTCTGATGAAAATTTCAGTCCCTGTGGCATTCATTTACTCACCATCACATTTATGAGAGAAATTGAGTGAGACTTTCCGAAAATAAACCATGAATGCACTTGACATTGTTAAATAAGTTTCCAAGGAAGATTTTATGTCATCATTTTCTCAATTTATGTTTTGCCCACCCATATATTTGGCCGAATAATATGCTCAACTTGGATGGAAACCGAATCGCTCAATTTATTACAGGCTTGCAACTTTAGAAACTTCAAATTTGACAACCTTTCCAACAGAGAAACCTACTTTTAGATGCCAACTGTTATAAATTGTTACAATTTTAAGATCCTCAAACTTACAAATGTAATTTGACAGACTGAACATGAAACCTGTAGATTCTTTGTATTTTGCGCCCCTTGAGAACAGAGTGTAGACAACAATAAATGTTTGGTCTCCAACTGGGTGTCCATTGTGCCATTCTTAATTTCTGACCTTATTTCTCCCAATTATATGGTTACAGGCAGCTCGCTCAGATTTATCAAACGCCTTGAACTTCAAACAATTCTTTGTACATTGGCTTCCACATTAAGGACTTTGCCTTATCACAGAGTCTGCTCAATTAGTTCAGAGATACTTGACATTTTAAAGTGCTCTTATAGGCATTGAAAATGTCTTCAGGAAAATCCCTGATGTAGAACCCACTTAATGTAAACTCAAGCAATCAACTTGAGATAGCTCAAGTTGACTAGAAATCTAGAGGGAAACTCTTATGAGACTCACAAGCTTTAGGCATCTGAATAAACAACAATTCATAAAGGTTTTAAATATGCATCCAATGGTCATGTCCATTAAATAGGTTTTCATTTGCTTCTCAATAGCCCTTCTCCTATTCACTTTTGATTCCTCCGAAGTAATTTGTTGGTTTTCCAGATTATGGCCTGATTATGTTTTAGTGGAACAAAACTACATTGTAGCTCCATCTTAGACGTTGATAGAGAGCTAGATGAAAGGGAAAGTAACTCAAAACAGATGACTTTGAGTTTCCCATTTAAGATAAAGAAGTATCATTGCTGCTAGCCAAAGGCAAGCCTTCACCCTTATGCACAATTTTCTGGCCACACTCTTTGATGTTATTAGAAGCATGATCATTTGAGAAATATAGTTTTCTAAACAATGCCCACCCTTTTATCTTTAGAGACGACTTGTATTCAGGATCTATCGCCCTCCTTGGGAGCCTTTGATCCTTAGTTAGAGAATAGTACTGCGTTATTTTGTCATCACGCCTAGATTTTTTGGGATGAAGTGAACTTCTTGCTAGGTTCTGAACTTGTTCCCATAACACAAGTCCAAATTATTCTGAGCAGAAACACAACATAAAAAATTTGACTAACCTTGTAAATGTTGTAGAGCACATTCAGTGAAGACTTCCCAGAGCCGGTCACTCCAGATACATCGATAACCTAAGGTTACCTGTCCAGCCGCCCACAACATACCTAATTCCTGGCCCTAAAAACATAGGGACTGGCACGTCTTGAACATCTTGAAGCCATGCTTGTGGTGAATATCGTTCCATTCTCTAATTACTTTGGAAAGAGCAGTAGAAACACATGTTGGAATTCACAGGCCAGCAAATCAATTAAAACACACAGCAGAATATCAAACACATATGACACAGTATTTAACGTGGTTCACCCAACCAATCTGGGCTACGTCCACCAAACATAGGCATCAGGGATTTATTAATAAATCAGGAGATTACATCATGAAATCCTCACAAAACTCTCACACTCTCAGCAAACCATCCGAATGGTTTCCTGTTATATAGCATAGAGAATCTAACAGCCTCATTAACTCCCTCACATCAAATATAGGAGGCATTAACTCCCTCCCAACAACCTGGAGCTAATCTAGAAACTGAATTCCTATTGTTGTCACCTACAGAGATTTCTGCCTATTTCACTTCAAACAGAAAATCTCAACAACACATGCATTGTGTTGGGAGAAACTGGGGAAGTATTTGTCCTCTGCAAGGAGAATTTGCAACTATTTCTTGTCGGTCTCCTAGGGCGTTTTATGCAAATCTTACTCGTATTGAGCAGAAGGTCGTGGTTCTGCTCCTTTTGTATAATGCGATTACTCTGATCGATGATTGGAATGACTAAAGAGATTTTACGCCTCTAATAATGAAATCCATGGTTGTCACTGGCAGAGCACAGCATCAGAGAGAAACGAAGAGGGAGAAGTCTGTGGGCATATAGCAGGGAAAGGGCAGATTAAATCTGCACACAAATTTAAGCGGTAGGCAGGTAGATTGGGTGTTGGAAGAAAATCCCCAATTGCATAAACAGTGTTGGGGTTTATGGTACTGGAGAATCGAAAGGTGCCTTTTCAACTGCCCGACCTCTTTTTGTGGTGAAAAGAGGTTTATCTTACTAATTGGTGAGATGGATATTACACGAAGTTTATTTTGAAAAAAGATATCCAAAAAACGATAAACTTGTAATTAAAAATAGTATTGGTTCCATTATTGTCAAGAATAATTAAAAATTTCAAGCTTCTCGACGCTGGGAACTTTGTCAAATAATCAAGACTTTGTTGGCACAATCATCAATCTCTTTGCAGATTGTGTCAACCTCAATTTCTTATCAGACTTTGTCAATCAGGCATGGTCTACTACATGCGGTTATAATTTTTTTTGGGTGGTGAAATTTTTGGGTAAAAAAGTTAAAAAAAATAATTTTTTGATGGTAGAAATAGATTCAATACTATCCAAAATATTGTTGAAACACCCAAAATTTTAAAATTTAATAACTGTAACTTAAATTTCAAAACATTTCTGCTTTATTTTGTCAAAATCCTACACAAAAAATTGTGACATCGATAATGTAACCCAAATTTCCAAACATTTCTGCTTTATTTTCTCAAATCCTACACAAAAAATTGTGACATCTATAGAGTATGGTGGTCGATCATCCATATTTGTTGTTCCATGGTGGGAGTGTTCAGGGCGACTACAATCAAAGCAACAAATAAAAGTCACTGGCCACTTGATACAACAGTACTGACACATGTTGGGCATGTTATAGAGATTTCTTGATAGGCATTGAAGTGTGCCCCAAAAAACATATTTATGATGGGTTAAATTATTTTTGTAAAAATCATTAATTTTCTTATATAGGTTAAGGATGTTGGTAACATGGAGGTTGGGATTAACTCTCCTTGCACGAAACTTTAATTATCCATTGGGCTGGGCCATTATTAGTCTGCCATGTGCTTGTTTTCAAGTTTTTCCTTTATGAATGACAATGAAAAAATTGAATGGCCATTGAATACATTGGAGCGTCTCCAAATTCATAGAAAGACACGAAACCTCTTTTAAATTCTATGTACATGTACAACTTTCCACAAAGAAGGTTTATGGAAAGTTGAAATCTCTTTTAAATTTTATGTGCATATACAACTTTCCACTAAAAACTTAGTAGGAGGTTACAATACCTTTGTTTTGCAAAAGGAAAATCCACCTACTTGATCATCATTGGTTTTTAAATTCATTGTGACTGGTAAGGATTCTTTTAAACCCACGACCAACACTCATTTTCACCATTGATCCATCTTCCTCTCATATCTTTCAATGTAATCCACTCCAAGTCATGCATGGTTTGGAATGGCTATCCCAATCATTGATATCCTTATTACTTTTTAGTGGTTGATTTGACAAAATCAAATATATGGAAAAAGCTCAAGTTAAATAAGTTTTTGTCATGTTGAGAGATATATTCTATAATTCAATATGAATGAGATGTGTAATTTCATTTATACTCAACATATAGTTGACACATATCCGTTTTAAAATAAAAACAAAATATTCTTTAAATAGAAAAAGCAATATTAACCATAATAAAAAATGAACCTCCCACTTTCTTTCCTTGTGCTTACTTTATTTGTTGTTGATATTACAACCTAATACAAAAGAGATGTGATAATGTGGTAAAATATTTCACTTTGAACCTCTGCCATAAATAAAATATTTCTTTATCCATGTGAAGTAACATAATTTATATCAACTTTAAAAATAGATAAAGTGTTTAAGAGTTGAGAAAAATGTAATATTCCCTTTCTAGGTATGGTCAAAATGGACGGAATCTACCCATGGTATTTACCGTGGTATTTTCCCATGTTATTTACCGTGGTATTTTCCCATGGTACATGCCCATGGTATTTTCCTTCCTTTGTTCAAGGGAAAATAATAAAATGGTATTTTCCTTCGTTTTTCAAGGGAAAACAATAAAATAAGGTTTCTAGAGAGTCCACCAAACCTATAAAAGGGGATAGGAGCTAGGCATTGGGACCATCCTAAGTTGTCTATCTATTTTGTCTTTGTTGAGAACTTGGCGATGCTAGTTCTAGTTTGATCCTAGGGATGAAAACCCTGTGGGTGTAATTTATCTGGTGGATTCATCCAAGGTCCACGATTTTACTTCAATGTCATAATTTATTATGCATTGAGTAGCCGTGCAGGCCAAGGCAGGGGCTCTATTATTTTGCTTGTATTTGGCATGTATCGTTTTCTAAGTATTAATTGAAACAAGTGCTACATTTTTCCAGATACCTTTTGTGTTCGGTGTTTTGTTGAAACTATTTTATTAGAAAACTTAAGTGTGCCAGATCTGTTGATTATTTCGTCGTTTGGGGACCTACAGTGGTATCAAAGCTGCGCATCTTACTAGCCTGAGGGTTTTATGCAGGGAACTTCAATGGGATTTATTCTCACCCTAGCCGACATTTCCATCTTTGGTAGTATTTAATATCACCTTAGTTGGTTTGTTTTCGAAATTTTCCTATTGCTATTTTGAGGAACAAATTTAGATATCTATTGGGGTAGAGGGTTTGGCAAAAAAAAATAAAAATATTTTGAGTTTTGGTGTTCTCACTTTTTGGGGTTTTAGCATTGATCGTTGACTTCACTAGTTATCTAATCGCTGCATAAAAGGTTATTAAGGGCAAGTGTTTGATTGGTTGACGCTACAAGTTAAAGATCCACGACGCAACTTTTCAGGATTCACAGTGTAAAAGGTGAAACCAGGGCCGAGGGTTAAGTAGTCGTGGCACAAGTCACATCACCATCGACATTGATTGGATTGGTGTGCCCTTATCTCAGTGAAAGGCTGACTATATACGGTGGGTTCCCCCACTGGTACATTGTCACCAATTAAGCGAGGGCGCATGCGTTTGGGACCGTGTTGACGGTGCTGGACCTGCCAACATTCAAGGGATCTCCTTGGTATAAAGTCCCAACTAGACCCCACACCATTTGGTGTAGGAGTCTCATTTGGTATGTTGGGCCGGTTGCCATTATCTTAGAGATTTGCCTTAGCTCTTGTTGTTCATCACATGAGAGTGTTATGATTGTAACTTCAAGAAAGCAAGGTGAGTATGCTTGGTGAGTGCGTAATGTAACTTTGTGTCCGGGTTCTCTTATTGTAAGCGAGAGGGTAAGAGTACACATCTATATGAGAGGTAGTAGTACCACCCAGGGAGATACACATGCAAAACAACAAGGGTTTGCCCAACATCCAGCAGAATAGTCCACAACGGATGTGACAGTCGTTAAAACCGAAGTGCAAGGGAAAACACACACACCCTCCAGCAGAGTAGTCCACACAGGGGTGACGATTGTTATAACCAAGGAAAACAATAATGGTCTATCTAATGTCCCGCGGAGTAGTCCACATGGACAAGACAACAATGATAAACAATACAACACATCTTCAACAATGTAAGTACTAAAATAACCGAAGTAGTTCAACTATCTTAGTATAGGTTAAGCAAACATGGATTACAAATGTTTAAATAATAATATTACAAATGGATAAAAAAAAATGCGTGAAAACGTGCTGGCCTAAGACAGGCTTTTGAATTTAGAAAAAGTTCCAAGACACATCTATACACCATACATCACTAGTCCCAGTAGTGGGACATTGGAGCCACTCCTCGCTCCTCAAAGAACATACTACAAATTCTCAAGGCTATGTGGGAGGAGCCAATGTGAAAAGTCCTTTGCTCATACAATGAGGGTGTATGCATAGCCAAGGGTGATGCTTGACCCTTGTGACTCTTGGACTTCCCTCATGCCCATTCAACTTCCAATGAATTTGCAACTGACATGACTCTTCAACTTCATATGTGCATCTATTGGACTTTCACATTACATTAAATTTGATTATAACAAGTATGACCCATAGTAGTGATGTGGCTGAGACAACTCATGACACAACTCGACATGACACTTTTGACATGTACTAGATGACTGTGGTGTCTGTGTCACGCTATTATGCTGCTGAGTGATGGATGTGCGCTTGGTGTGTTGTGTCTTCACCTCCGCATGGCAAAGTGTTGTGGGGTCTTTGATGGTTTTGGTCATTGCTTAATTGTTCAAAAACATGTATCCCTTTCACTTGTTGTTCCATGCGCTTGGTACCTTCGTTCAACTAAGAGAAAGTCTGCTAGAATGCGCTCCTTCATCCTGTTCATCATTGCGCCATGTTCCATCAACGTATTTGTTCCTGCAATTCACTCATGACAGGACGACATCAAATCCAAAAATCTCCTAATCTAGCATGATGCATTGTTTTTAGTTTTGGGTCTATTGTTTTTAGTTTTGGGTCTAGGTGACCGGGAGGGAGGACAAGACACTAAAACTGCACAGAGCACAGCTCAGGCCGGGATGAGAGGCTCTAGAGTACTGCCGGGAAAAACTGCGCAGGGTCACTGGGAGGAAAAATTACGCCATCAGGGACAGTAGTGACAGCTGCAAGGTGGGACCTAGCTGGACAAAATTGCGTAATTCTAGGGAGGAAGACAAGGTAGGGTGTCCAGGGGATCTGCTGGACAGTTCTGCACAATTTCAGGAGAGAGATAGAGTTGGGCAGCAAGGACACTGGTAGGAAATTCTGCGCAATTTGCTAGAGTAGAGCATGTCAGGCTGTAGGGAGAAACTGGTCATAACTACACATTTATGAAAGATAGTGCAGGATGGGAACTTACTGCGTAGTTTCTGGAAACAATATAGAACAGGGCAACAGTAGGTGTACTAGCTAGATATGCACAATTTTTAGGGACAGTGCAGAGCAAGCTAGCAGAAGGCCTGACTCAGCATGACTGCGCAATTTCTGCAGGCAGTGCAAGGCAAGTAGTTGGGTATGTCTGCACAATTATGGAGAGGAGGGCAGTGCAAATTTCCGGCTGACCAGAGGGAGGCTTGATAACTGATGTTGTGAGAAATGCGGAGTGGATTGGGCCTGGATACAAGTTCTGCGCAATTCTAGGAGACAGTCAGCTTTCTCACTTCCAGGATTGCACAGTGCAACTACCCGGGAGGACAACCTCAAGCACTTTGCAATTCTGAGCAGTAGAGCGGGGTCACAGAGAGCTGAGACTACGCAGTGTAGCTCAGTCGTGGTCCAGTTGAAAGGGTTTGTCCGATCAATAGATTTTCAGGAAAAATGGCTAAGTGCGAATGCAAATGAACTTGTGTAGATGTGACATTATGATCAGACACTTAGCATGACTCAACGAAAGGACACCACAAACCAACAACATAAACATGTGCTCACAAGATTATCTTAAGGTTAAGAGCGACAAGTGTGACACTTGAGATAGATTATCGAAAGATCGTGACGACACATCTGCGACAATGTTTACAACTTTGTGTTTGAGTACGACTGATGTTCACAGAGCGAAGACAAATAATGCACACAAAGACCAACCTTAAAAATCACCAGGACAAGATCACGAGCATGAAAAAACAATCAACATGGCAAAAGACGATCGTTGGTCAGACAAGAAAAGGGTGTAAAAGACACTACAAAAACTCATGGAATGAGCTCGAGTGTTTACAACCATTAGTGGAAAAACCAAGGAAGGCTCCAAAATTTGGATGCAGGCCAAAATTTTGGATGGTGTTGCAGCTGCTACAACACTTGGCAACACATTGGTTAAATACCAACTTCTCTATTTTGGTTCATTTTCAGTGAAGGGTCTTGGCCTTTCAGGGAGGATTGATTCGTTGTGCAGGTTACTTCGACTTCCCCACTTACCCCATGGACATACATGGTTTACCTTGTACCAACTCAGTCAAACACAACAAAAGATTCAGCCAGATCATAGTGTTTCAAAATCGGGAAGGGTAGTTTGGCTCGCGAGCTTAAGATTTTCAGAGTATAATTTTTCATCTCTTGTGTTGCTCCACTGCTAGTATGCCTGGAAAGTACCCTGACGGAGTCACGTAGGAACCCAAGCATTTCTCCACTTCCAATGAGCCTGGTTAGTACCCTAGTGGAGTTGTCTACTTCACCTTTCTGCGTAGGAAGCCTTTCTCTTCTTTCGTGTTTGTAATTTTTTTGTTTTGAAAGAGAACTATGCATATGCAATTTTTCATTATTGGAGCAGAAGAGGGATCCCAAATTATTTAGAGCAAAAGAGGTTGTTCCTTCAGAGAAGCATGTAACACCTATGATTTAGGTTTTCTCATTTATATTTTCCCCTTCTCTGTTTCTACTAGTTGGATGAGCTTGAACACACAGAGCAGAAGATTGAGTACAGGCACAGGATTTCCCATTTTCACCAGAGCTTCCTTTATAGACGGATCGTATTTTCCGTCAAGACTTCATTAGCCAAAAGTTACAATCAAGAACAGAGAGCACAGACATAGGATTGGCCAAGAACTATAGTGTCACAAGACTTCTTGAAATTCAGCCACATACTTATTCAAAAGCCAGAACATAGTGCAAGACAACACTTATTTACAAACAAAATGGAAAGAAATCAAAACAAAGCAAAAATAGCAAAGCAAAGCAACAGAACAACAATAAGCATGCTATATACATAAGGCGGGGTGCGACCCTAGATCATTGAAAATAAAATTTTAAATCTTGGCCAATGACATGAAGGTTGTCAATCCCCGCGTTAAGTGATTGTAGATGATACGTGTGTTGGCCAAGTTTTTCGTGAACTGTGAAAGGACCAATCCACAAGGATTGGAACTTCGTGTGTTTTCCTTTATCCTCATGGGGTTTATTCTACTTCAAGACTAAGTCACCCACAACAAAGCTGGTATTCCCTGCAGAATTTCGATTGAACCATCTCTTGATATGGTTTTGCTGGAGTGTAATATTTTCTTTTGCTTTCATCCGTTCTTCCTGTAACTTGTCTAATATGTCCATCCTACGTTGAACTAGTAGACACAACTTGCCTTGGGATTCTTGGGATAACTGGAGAGCGGGAAAGTAGATATTTGGTGGGAAGATGGCTTCTTTTCCGTATATAAGGAAGTATGGAGATGCGTTCAGAGAGGGTTTTAGTGTAACTTGGTCAGCCTCAAGAGAATTCACCAGAGTGGAATGCCAGTTGCGCTATTCAGAGTAAATGGTCTTTTTTATGATGTGAATGAGATTTTTGTTTGTAGATTTGGTAAGACCATTTCCCTGTGTGTAGTAGTTAGCTAAATTATTAAGCACAATACCATATTGCAATGAAAAATCATAAAGTTTTAACGAAGAGAAGTAAGTTGCATTGTCAAAAAAAAGTGATACAGGAATTCCAAACCTCGAAATGATGTTCTGATGAAGGAAGATGATGAGTTCCTGGTCATTCACTTGTTTGAATGGAACTGTTTCTATTCACCGCGTGAAGTAATTTATAGCAGTCGGGACATAGCGGTGCTGCTTTGATGAATATGGGAATATTTCCCAAATGATGTCTAATTCCCACTGTTGGAATGGTTTGTCCATTGAAACAGGTTGCAGTGGGGCTGTTGACCTTCAAGTTCTGTCGGTGCATTGCTAACACACCAGGCACTTGCGGGCATAAGCGTGTGCATCTTTGAACAATGTGGTCCAATAGAAATTGACTCTCATGACTTTATGCGATGTTGTGTTATCCAAAAAGTGACCCTTGGCTGGTCCGTCATGTAGATCATGTAATACTCTCTCTGAATCCTAAGCTTCCAGGCACATGAGCAAAATTCCATTGTGGTGCTTCTTGTAAAGCACTTCGTGCACCAATTGGTGAGATAAGGCTTTGAGTCATAGCGCCCTCTTTTGTCACATAGAAAAGTGAGAGGGCATGGTGTCATGCTCAAGGTACTAGTGTACTTCTTAGTACCAAGGGTTACTGTGCGAAGTGGGTGGTGCTCGGTCTACATTATACATGTCAATTTCTTGCTTCCAACGGACGAGCCCTTCTTCTTCCTCTTACGCGTGCACTGCTTCCGTTGCAAGCTTACAGAGATCGTGACCCTTGATAGTGTGAACTTGCTTGATATCAAGAGGATATTCTTGTAGCCCTGTCATCTAATTCGCACGTCTTTCACCCAACTCTTGCTAAACAAGCAACGATCTGACTGTTAGGTGCGACAAAAAGACTATGTGATGAATTGTTAGCAGGTAGGGTCTAAAATGTTTCAGTGCCTTGTATACAACATATTCTTGTTTATCTAGGGCAGGATTGTTGAGCTTGGGTCCCTACATGCTCGCGCTCATGAAGGATATGGGATGTTCGTCATTGAGCTCATCCTTCTGAGTGATCATTGCAGTGAGTGAAGTGTCAGAAGCGAATGTGTAAAGCAAGAAATATTTGTTGAAATCTGGGTTGTACAATGCAGGTGCTTTTGCTATTGCCTGCTTGATATGGATGAACGCATCCCTTTCCTTCTTCCCCCAGTTGTAAACCTCATCCTTCTTGATCATCTCTTGTATAGGTTTGAAAATATGTGCATAATCTGAGATGAACATTCTGAGGAAGTTGATCTTTCCCAGGAAGGACTACATAGCTTTCTTGTTCATGGGATGAGGAATCTGCGTGATGGTCCGGACTCAGTCTGGATCTACCTTAATCCCACTATTTGCAATGATATGACTAAGGAGATTCCCCTCAGATACTACAAAGAGGCTCTTATTGGGATTCAAGGATATCCCATACTTGCAACCTTGCTCAAATATCTTCTTGAGATGGCACAGGTGGTCCTATCGTTTTTTGGAAAAAAATTGTTACGTCATCAAGGTATATCACCATGCTTTGTCTGATGAGCCCACGGAAGGCGACGTCAATAGTGCGCTGAAAATTTGCGCCTGCGTTTAGCAGCCCAAATGACATCCTTCGATAAGCGAACATACCCCACTTGGTACAAAATGTAGTTTTTTGTCTGTCATGTTATTCTACCAGAACTTGGTTATATCCCAAAAAACCATCTAATAGAGAAAACAATTATGCTCTAGATACTGTCTGCAAGATGTGCTCCATAGATGACACAGGGTAATTGTCTTTGTCCGAGGCACGATTCAGATTTCAGAAATCAATGCACAGGTGGATCTCCCCAGAATTCTTTCTAACAGGAACTAAGTTTGAAACCCATGTAGAATGACGAACTTTGTAAATGATCTGAGCATCCAACAACTTAGTCAACTCTTTCTGAATGAGGGGCTCCAGTGACGGATGTACTTTCCTGAGCTTCTATTGGAATGGTTTGGCCCCTTCTTTGATTGGAATGATGTGTTGGATTATTCACATGTCATATATTTTCAATTCATTGTATGTCCATGTGAATACATCATGGTACTCTCTAAACAAGAAGACAAAGGCTTGCCACTCTTCTGATGTGCAACATGTACCGAGATTCATGAACTTCGGATCTTTGTCTGTTCCCAGATTAATTTATTCGTGCATCAGTGTGGAGCTATGGGTTTTAGTGCTCCTTGACCCCTTGAAGTGGTTATGCAAGTCATAAATCTTCTTGCGTGAAACCAAACCATTGGGGATGAGGTTTCCTTTACTGTCATCAGTTGTGTCGTGCAGAGACTGCTCGTGCACGTCTTCATTTCTCACTGCAACCTTGAAGACGTCAGCATTGTCCATGAAGTATATTATCTATTCATCATCATCAAAAACACATAAATTAGTGACGTTTTCATGGATAGATGGATTATACAAAGTTTCAACAGAAAATCTATCCCTAAGCGGTGTCATCCTAGCAGTTTCATTTGCAAGAGCATTTGCAGTTGCATTATGCATTCTTGGTACAGAGATCATATTGAAAGCTTGGAAATTAGAGGTAAGCCTCTATACCTCTTATTGGTAACTCTTAAGACGAGGTGAAACAAAGTGTATGGTGTTACAAACCTGACGTACCACAATCGCTGGATCACCTACCATTTTTAGCACAACAATGTTGAGGCTGATGGCTTTTTGTAAGCCCAAAACAAGTGCTTCATATTCAGTAGTGTTTTTCATGCACTCAAACTCCAAGCGGATTGAGACTAAGTGTTTCCTTTGGCTTGGGTCTATCAAAACACACTCGATCTAGAGCCATCATGTGCCTTGGATCCATCGAAATAGTAGGTCCATAAGTCATATATACAAGTATTTCTTCCTGCGCTAGTACTACTAACACCACTACTATGTATCTGGTGTATCTGGGAAAGGAAGGAGACCCAACTATGTATCTGGTGTACAGGGGATTCACTAGGGGAGCAATACCATACCACGTGGGTTCATATTGGGGGATATATATTGAGGAAAAAATGACATAATATATTGGGGGAAATATAGGGGTCAAAGGGTTTTTATATTGGCACGTATAAAATATGGAGCTCAAAGTTAATGGAAAAATATAAAGGGGTATAAAAAATGTTAATGAAAAAATGGATACCTACAATATCTAGTAAAAGTAGGGGTTTTTAAAATTAGGAAGGTGTATTTGGTTTGTATTGGTAGGGGGTTAAATAGAGTGATTTTTAGAGGTATTTTCCAATATGTAGTCAAATTAGGGGTATTGTTTAGTATGCCATGAATGCACATGATTCATTTAGTGAAGTCCTTGTGATCTGGTGGGGTGTGGCTCGGCTGTGCAAGATAACACCCCAATTGGGTTTCTAGAAATACATTGTCAAACAAAAGTTCTGCAAAAGCCAACTGTTCATTTTGACCATTCAAGGGAGTAACGTTATGTTTCATACATCTCTCTGAAAACACTTGGATCTGTTTGTTTTTTCCCTGGTATGGAAGACATAAGTGTGAGCAGTCTGTAGCAAAGTATCCTCGCAACTTGCTAGACCAGTCTCTACTGAGCAATAAGCCATATGCTTTCGGGATGTCCACAATCACAATGTTAATGCACTGATGAACTTGTCTATCAGACGATAACCAGATGATCACATCCAAAAGTTCACCAATGGCTGGTACACATGTTCGGTCAAGTTGGATGATCTACACAGTTGTACTGCTCCATTGTGTATTGATTTGTTTAAAGATGGAGAGTGGCATGACATTGATTGATGCGCCAAAATCAATCAAATAGTTGTGGACATTGAAGTTGAATATTTCAAATGATAACAAAACAGTGGGCAGATCGAGTTCGCTTCTTCCATGCGAAGCATGTTGATCACATATGTGAGTGATTCAGGAGACTTGCTTGGTCCCTTGCTAGAAGAGGCAACATTGTCTGTGGAGGTTTTCTCCAGTGCATGCAAAAGAATATCCCGCTGACCTGTGAGCTTGGTTAACTCATAAAGAGAGATGTTCGCATGGGTATTTTTCATATATTCAATAATATTGTAATCCAAAGCGGGAGGAATCACCAAGTTGTCTGGGGGGAGACTTGTGTTTGTACTATTCGATGGAGTGTTTTGGAGTTTGCTGCTCATGGATGTATCTTTTGTTGTAGCTATCTTCCCCAGCTTGCTTTATGTTTTTTGTGTTGAGGAGGTCGGTGGATCAACTGTTATGAATAGTTGTCTAAATTTTTCTTTTGGTATCTCAAACACAGTGGGATCCCCTTGAATTCTCAAGTTGTATTGATTGTTCTGCTTTGGGGGCTCCTTCTCGGTGGTTGTTTTCTTTTGGGCAGCATTAAGACATTGATACATGTTAATTACAACCTAGAACTTGGAGCTTCATCAGATGCATCATCCTCTTCTTCATCTTCATCCTCCAGCTGAACCTGCTCACTGGCTTTAAAATTATCAGGCAACCTTGAAGCCGTAGTGCTTATAACTCGGTTCCATTCTAGACAAGAGTTCTCTGAATGTCGGTCTTCATGGATTACACAATAGTGATCCTTCGTAATTTGGTCCATTTGGAACACAATATTGGAGCTCTACGCAGATTTAGCTGGATGGATACTAGCACTGCCTGATGTCACATTCTTCCTTTGTGCAAATCTGGAAGGTCTGCTGCTCACAACTCTGTCTTGGTCATCTCTTGCTTAAGTTCAGATACTTCAGTTGTCAAGTATTTGTGGAGACAAGTAAGGTTCTCAATTTCACTTGCTTCATTTCCCTCTACCTTACTCGCATCAGTCTGAGACATCTTGCCCGTGTCTTTGGAGTCCTTAGTTGGTTCATCATCTACAATGACTCCAATAGAGTGTAGGTCTTTCTACATCAATTACTTCTTGGAAATTTTCTAAAAGTGTTGGTTTCGTAGCTCGCTCAACGAACTGCACATTGCTGGTCAACAGTGCAGATGTGTAATAGTAAATTGTGATAGAGTCATGAAGTTTAGTGTCTATAGTGAACTTGTTCAAGATACGGTTAAACCTCTAGTTAAATTTTTTCACTTTTTCTTTCTGCTCCATCTTGAGACTACCCAACTCTTTCAACAACATGGCGGGGGTTTTTCCCTCAACAGACTTCTCCAATAAAATTCTCTTGAACATCCCCCAGTTCTGAATGGAGTTGACAGGAAGGCTATGGTACCATGCAACTATTCTGCCATCCAAGGTACACAAAAACAGTCTACATGCGACATCATCATAATGTACCTCGAGTGTCTACAAATGTAGGTAGAACACGTCTAGATGGTCTTCTGCCTTCACTGTTTTGTCAGGGTCATACTTTTTTAACAACTTATCTGAGTGTCTTGGCATCTTGTGCAAGAGGGCAGGGAGTGCCATTGGGCCCTGTGTCATCCATTTCATATTTTTATCAACCATATTGTCTTATTCTTCGTCCTCCTCCTCTTCTTCTAAATCTGATGGTTCAACCTCTGAATCTATTGTTTCATCTCCACTTCCGCCTCCTCCGCTGCCTTCCCCTCAGCTACCTCCACCGACACCTGATCCCAAGAGTAAGTTGTTATCTTCTTCTCCTTCTAGGAAAACATGAGGTTCCTCTTTATTCTCAACAACTTCTGCCAGCTCTTCAAGAGTGGCAAGGATTACTTCTTCAATAGACGAGACTACCACTCTTGTGGGTGTAGTCTTTTGTTTCCTCTATGAAAAGGCAAGAGTTTCTACTCCTGGAATTAGTCCAACATCTTTGGAAAAATTATGGGTGATGGGAAAGACAACATGGATGTGATGATATGAAATTTCTTTTTCAGGTTTGGGAGGTGAAGAGTAAACAATTTCAGAGTTGCGCGTGGGAGAGAGGGAGTTCATGTTACTGCCACTACAACAAAACCAGCGATTAGCGTCCCTTTTTACTTCTTTTTTTGCATCTAGAGCCCATTTTTGGTGCTATTTGCATCCATTTATCAAATATGGTGCAAAACTTGACACAAAATTTGCATCAAGTTTTGCACCAAATCTTACACCAAGTTTAGCACCAGGTATTGCAATAGGTTTTGCACCACGTTTTGCACCAAATTTTATGCCAAGTTTTGTGTCATCCTTTGCACCAGGTTTTGCATCAATTTTGGCATCTATTTTTGTTTGACATACTTTTGCATCCTCATTTGCATCCACTTTTTGCACCTACACTTGCATCAACTTTTGCATCCTTTTTTGCATCCTTTTTTAAATCATTTTTTGCATCCATTTGTGCATCACTTTTGCGCCACGTTTTACATCGAGTTTTGTGTCTAGTTTTGCATATAATTTTGCATCTACTTTTGTTGCATCCACTTTTCCATCTTGTTTGGCATCCATATTTACATCCTCTTTTGCATCTATTATTGTACCCACTATTGCATCTAATATTTTTGTGCCACAATTGGCGCCTAGTTTGGCACCTCCTTTTGCACCCACTTTTGATTATAATTTTGCATCCACGTTTGCATCCTCATTTGCATCTAGGTTTTCATCAACTACTACATCTATTTTTGCATCCCTTTTTGTATCCAATTTTGGACCAGGATTTGCATCGGGTTTTGTGTCTCGTTTTGCATCTACTTTTGCATCGACTTTTATTGCATCCACTTTTGCATACAATTTTGCATCCACTTTTACACCCATTTTAAATTTCACTTTTTGCATCCCTTTTTACATCTTCATTTGCATCATACTTTGATTCTTTTTTTCATCTATCATTACATCCACTTTTGTTATGCCATAATTTGCACCATGTTTTGCACTCACTATTGTATCCACGTTTGCTTCGAATTTTGCATCCATGTTCACATCCTCTTTTGCATCAAATATTGCATCTATTTTTGCATCCACTTTTGTGCCAGGTTTATGCATTGGGTTTTGCATCTCGTTTTGTATCTACTTTTGCATCTACTTCCATTGTATCCATTTTTTTCATCCAATTTTGTTTTGCCTGTTGCATCAATGTTTGCTTCCACTTTTACATCCATTTTTGCATCTTATTTTGCATATTTTTTGTCTATTGTTACATCCACTTTTGTTGCACCATATCTTGCGCCTACCATTGCAACCACATTTGCTTCCACGTTTGCATCCACATTTGCATCCTCTTTTGTGTTCAAGTTTGCATCAGATATTGTGTATGTTTTTGCATCCCCTATTGTATCCACTTTTGTTTCATCCATTTTTGCATCTACTTTTGTGTCCGTTGTTGCATCCACATTTGTTTCACCACAGTTTGTGCCAAGTTTTACACCTACCATTGGACCCATGTTTGCTTCCACTTTTGCCTTCATGTTTGCATCCAAGTTTGCATTGACAACTACATCTACTTTTGTATCCACTTTTGTGTTAGGTTTTTCATGTTGTTGTGCATCTACTTATGTTGTATCCACTTTTCATCCAATTTTACTTCTATTGTTGCCCCCATTTCTATGTTCGCTTTTGCATCCCTTTTCCAACACTCATCATATTTTCTGCATTGATGATATTCCTTATGGCATTGACAATTATGAACAATTGATGACAATGTCAATAATATTGACAATGATGAAAATGAAGATGATGGCGATGACATGAATTGTGATTATGATGATAAAGACGATAGTGGTTACAATGACATTAATGATGATGATGGCAATGATTATGATGGTGACGACGCTAATGACCTTGGCGAATCTTCCCAATTTTAGATGTTGTCATTGTCATAATCATAAGCATTATCTTTGGTGTCATCATCATCATTTTCATCTAGGTCATCAGCAAAAACAATAATGGCATGAATGATGATGACGATTACAACAATGTTGATAGAAATTACATTAATGATGATGATGGGGATGATAAAAATGACAATGACGATGATAATGGTGGTGATGATGATGATCATCGATCATCTCTCAAAAATAGAGTTGTTATTTCTCTTACGTATATCAATGTGTCCTAAACAACCCTTTTCTAGCACTGATCACATTTTTTGGGTTGATGATATTTCTTACAACGTCTATAATTATAAACAATTGCAAACAATGTCCATAATGATGATGATGGCATGAATGGTGATTATGATGATAATGTAATGATGGCAATAACGATGACAAGGATGATGGTGATGATGATGACAATGATTATGATAATGAGAATGAACAATTACTAGTTTCACTACCATCTTCTGGATACATATTACTATCATACTTTTTAAATTTTTTGTCTCTCTTGAGGTATCTTACTATAATGGTGTTGTCAACACTAGAAAGATATCTTGTTGTAATGGTGGTTCTAATGTTAGCACTAGCAAAGTTTTTGTTAAATTTTGGTTAAAAAAAATCGATTTATGCAATTATTTTGACAATCTATGTAAAAAAGTAAATAACATCCAATTATTTTGACTGTAGTCCCATTGATTATCATGAATTCACCAGTATGAAGACCATCTTCTACATACATATTATTATTAAACTTTTTGCATTATATCCCTCTTATATCTTGTTGTAATGGCGGTATTAGCACTAAAAAAATATCTTGTTGTAATGGTGATGTTAGTATTAGCACTAAAAAAATCACTAAATTTTGGTAAAAAAAAGTTTATCATTTATTTATTTTTAATTTGGGAAATTTTTGTTTTTATTTTTTTTGTTTTTAATTCTATTTTTATGCAGTAATATTTTTTTTGGTTGAATTTTGGTAGTAACTAGTTTTTGGTCGAATCATATGTATTAACCATGTTCTTTATGCTACAAGTCTAATTGTTGGGACAAAATTGCTCTTTCAAATAAGTTGCAAAAGCTATTTTACATCCATTGTTGCACCCATGTTTACACTCACTTTTACATCCCTTTTTGCATCCTATTTTACATCTTCATTTGCTTCTTTTTTTGCATCTATCATTACATCTACTTTTGTTGTGACAAAATTTGTTCCATGTTTTGCACATACTGTTGTACCCACGTTTGCTTCCAATTTTGCATCCATCTTCACATCCTCTTTTGCATAAAATATTTCATCTATTTTTGCATCCACTTTTGTGTTGGGTTTTGCATCTCATTTTGTATCTTCTTTTGCATGTACTTCCATTTCATCCATATTTTGCATCCAATTTTGTTTCTCATGTTGCACCCGTGTTTGCATCCACTTTTACATCCCTTATAGCATCTTGTCTTGCATCTAAGTTTGCATATTTTTTTGTGTCTATTATTACATCCACCTTTTTTGTGCTATTATTTGTGCCATATCTTATGCCTATCATTGCAACCCACATTTTCTTCCACTATTGCATCCATATTTGCATCCTCTTTTGTGTCCAAGTTTGCATCAAATATTGTTTATGTTTTTTGCATCCCATTTCAAATTTACTTTTACATCCACTTTTGATTTGTCTAGTTTTGCAACTAATTTTATGTTCACTATTGCACCCATGTTTGGCCCATGTTTACATCCCTTTTTTCATCCAAGTTTTCCTCCTTTTTGCATTCAAGTTTGTGTCCCTTTTTTTTTACATTCATTGGAGTATCCACATTTGTTTCACCACAATTCATGCTAAGTTTTATGCCTACTATTGTGCCCATGTTTTCTTCCACTTTTTCATCCATGTTTGAGTCCTATTTTGTGTTCAAGTTTGTATGAACTATTGCATCTACTTTTTCATCCACTTTTGTTCAATTTTTCTGTCTTGTTCTGCATCTACTTATGTTGTGTCCACTCTTCATCCAAATTTACATCTATTTTTACCCCCATTTTTTGGTTTACTTTTGCATCCATTTTCCAACACACATCATATCTTTTGCATTGATTATATTTCTTATGACATTGAAAATTATGAACAACTGATGACAATGTCAATAATTATAACGATGATGATAATGAAGATGATGACGATGACATGAATTGCGATTGTTATGATAATGACAATGATGATAAAGACGATGGGAGTTACAATGACAATGATGATGATGCTAATGACCTTGGCCATTCCTCCCAATTTTTAAATGTTATCATGGTAAAAATCATAATAATTATCTTTGGCGTCATCTTCCAAGTCATCATCATCTGATCATCATTATCATTATTTTCATCTTGGTCATAATCAAGAACAATAATGGCATGAATGATGATTATGATGTTCATGATGAAGATGACAAAAATTATGATAAAACTTATATTAGTTATGATGATGGGGATGATGACAATTATAATGACGATGATAATGGTAATGATGTTGATGATCATCAATCATTTCTAAAAAATAAAGTGGTTATTTTTCTTTCATATATCATGTGTCCTAAGGTTGGTGATATTTCTTATGATACCTATAATTATGAACAATTGACGACAATATACAAAATCATGATGATGATGATGATCATGAAGAAGACATGAATGGTGATTATGATGATAATGAAATGATGACAATAATGATCACATTGATGGTGGTGATGATGGAAATAATGAAGATGATGACCCTCCCTCTAAACTAGCGAGGTACTCATAATGAGACAAAAAAGTACTCTCAAGTTGAAATATTCATATAAGAAGGGATCTAGATTGATAAGCATCAATGATGATTTACATCATCATAGCCAAAATTTTCAAAATAGTAAGGCCTTGACTAACAAGTTTATCTCTCCATTAGATCAGAGCACAATGTTGGGAGGCATAAATTTGGACACCACTGCCTTTCAAGGCACTTACCCCACCAAGATGTTTACCAGGTATGTCCTCACATGATCATTTCCTAATCCACTATCATAATATTTGACACCAGAAAAGGTCAATCCTCATGACTATTCTTATCTTGGATTAATGTACTTGACTTATGGCGATTAGTCCTAGTCAATGTCCAAATTCTCAAAGAATATTGGTCCCAGATGTTTATCCAATCCACCATTATCCCTACTAGTGCCTTTACTAGGCTTACGATTGTTAATCCTAGCCATAGTACATGACACATGGATAACATGGTGTCTACCCTCACTCCCTGTCAACCAGGGAGGAAACATCCACAAGCATAAGATTTTCTCAAGAATACCCATCATTTTCGTAGAGAATAACATCATTAATTTGTTTTCATCACATGACGACTTTATGATTAAGCATTCATAGATTTGTGGCAAAATATTTCCCCTTTTGTATTTGTGATGAAATACAATAAAAAAGTGAAAGCCAAAATCAGTAAACATACACTATATTGATTTATCTAAGTCTAAACTCTAAGGTTGAAGTGAAAATTCATGTAAATCTTATATCTATGAGTTGTGCCAAACTTATGAAAACCTTATTCCCTAAGTCCTATATATAAGAAAATGAAAAAGAAAGAAAAATAAGGGCCAATAAATGGTAACTCATGTATTCACTCCATCTTTGGAAAATATATGAATATATACACTCCTAGTCACACTTGATCACATGTATGTGATGGTTAAATCATGAATTCTTCTTTTCTCCTTGCATTTTCACTTCATCATTTAAGCACCTAATTGAGGATCTAAGGAATGTTTGTTTCCTAAGGCTTTCATGTCTACTCTTGGTTTACTTACGTCACACTACTGTCAATTTATGTGACAGAGTGAAATACATAAGTTTGTGGAGTTATTATAGAGGTGTATTGAGTTCGTAACCACACACACATGTATTACATCTCATTGATCCACATGTGTGGGTTGGAGACGCATTTCTTGACAACTTTAATGGAGACTACTTTGTGGCTTTAATGGTATAGCTTACAAAATATCTTGTTAAACATTTCGATTGATTCTTTCTTTTCCTCGAGACACTTATAATATTGAAGTCACTCCCAACAATCCATGGAGATGGGGAGTATAAATTACTTGTGCTAGAAATAGAATTGAGAAATAGAGGTTTTCCATTTGCGATATTGGAGTCATAGACATTGGATACATGGTAGTAGTCCTCAATGTCAATTAACTAAAATTGTATTGTCATAATGCGAAAAGAGGTAAACATATTGGTAACCTTGATGTCTTAATCATTTCAAATAATAACCATTCCACCCAAGTATCTCTAAGCATCAATCACTACTACTTGGAAATTCCTCCCCCATTTTCTAATTATATGAGGTTGAACCTCACTTAATATTTTTGCTTCTTATATCAACATTATTTATGGGTGCTTTGCATACCATTTTTCTTTTAGGAGTTTGTTTTCGCTTACTATTAACGCCCCTCATGTTCCAAGACTATTTTCATAAAAAATTTACATAGAAAGAAAGTATAAAGTGACTAAAAAGAAACATGTCTCAAGATTTAAGTGCTTGGACAATTCCACTTCATGACTCCTATATTTCCTTAACCTGGGACCAAATGGTGAACTTGATGGCCTTAAGGGAAATTGATCAATGAAAATCTAAAAAAGAGGTGATTTTTGACTTTATCACATACAATTTAATATACTAAAAAAAATATCCATAACAATTTCATCAATCAATGAATCATTAAAAAAAATATCCAAAACAATTTCATCAAGCAAAGAATCATTGCATTATAAAATACAATCTATAAACATTTTGGGAAAGTTTTGCTAAAACATGCTTAAAAATCAGCATATTTAATATTAATATTTAACAATAATATGGACAATAACACATTTTGATAAATTAAATAACATATTATCAAGCCTAAAAAATGTCACTAACTGAAAACTACAAAGCATGCAACTAATGGAAGTGACCACTCAAGACCACCACAAGACAATTAATCTATTAAGACCAAGATTAATGGGGACAAAGATCTATAAAGGACAAAGGAAAACCTATTTTAACTTTATTGTTTTATTAGCCTGGTTCAAGATGAACACTTCAAGATATCATGAAGAACATAATTAGTTTTATTGCATTAAGAAAACCCAAGCACATTCTATAACTTAGCAAGAAAGAGATGTATAACACCCATCTCAACAACACGACACATGACATTAAGTTACTTTACTATATATAATTTAAACTCCTATCATAAAATCACAAATTTAGCATGAATGGAATGTTTAAAATCCATTTTTATAAAAACAAAATATAATTTTTCTTATAGAAAAATATACCAAAAACTAAATATATTTTTCTAGAAAAAAAAAATACTAAAACTAAATATATATTTAAAAAAAAACTAAAACATAAGCAAACTAGAATTTGAATTTGACATTCTTGGTCACTTTTGGAAACATATGGTGGAATGTAATCTCTTTATCCTCATCTTTAGCTTTTTCCTAAAAAATAAAAGCATACAAAAGTGGGAAAGAGCCATAAAGCATGGGGAAGCTTTTTCCTAAGCACAAAAGCATCTAAAAAGTGGAAAATTCCTTTTTTATATGAGGAAACATTATTCACCCAAAAGATTTTTTCCAAATTGAACTAATGAGGAATTTTGGAAATCTTCATAGCCTCCACTTTCCTATATATTAGAGGCTTGGCCATTGAAAAAATGATGGGAATTTTGTATTGTCACACTCTTGAGATCTGTCTTGAGAGGGAGAGTTTTGGAGCTATGAGTTGGGGGAGGTGATGTTGCAACTATATCTGATTGTTGTAACTTTCCTCCAACTCCTTTATTCATATAGATCAGTTGTTCTTCCTTCCATATGTTTCTATTCATTCTTTACTTCTTCTATTTAACTAATGTATGCATGGGTTTTTGGTTTATATTTATTTATTCAATAATATTTATATGTTTTTTATAGTTTTGATTATTAAGATATTATGTTGTGAAGGTTGCTTTATTCTCTCTCTTATGTGTAGGACCAAGCTTTGGAGCTAGCTAGGAGCGCTTCTTGGCTATACGAAAAACTCCAAGAAGACCTGCATGCGAGGACTCACAAGAATTCATTCTCTTTTTCTTAATCTATACTCTACATCTTGATCTACTAAGAATCCTAAGCCTTAGAACAACCTTTCTCTTAATTGGTTTGTCCTAGGTTTCTGAGATAAACTGAGAGGGTTTTGTTTTCATCTAACCATGCATTAAATCCTACAGCAAAATGATATTTAGAAAATTTAATATATTTCACTATGTAAATGAACTTAGTAAAATGAACCCATAGAGGTGGTCATAAATGGAAATAAAATTAAAACTCTAAACAAGAAGCCAAAAGTGGATTTAACCATGGATGAAAAATTGGGAGTAGAATTGGATGTTAAACTAGCCATCAAAACAATATGTAAACAATGACACAAAAAGGTTTTTAAAGTAAAATTAAAAAAGGGTGCAACACTAGACACAAAGAAGGGAACAAAATAGGGCATATGAAAGGATACCAAATTGGGTGCAAACAAGGATGCAAAAATGGACACCAAAATGAGGATGCAAAGAATGGTGTAAAATTAGGATGCAAAAAGGATGTAAGAAAAGACACAAAACAAGATGCAAAATGGGACTAAAAAATGGTGAAACCAAGGATGTCAAAGATGATGCATAACTAGATGAAAATTCCAACTAAAATCTAGGTGCAAAATGAGATGCAAATGTGGACACAAAATGTGGCAGAAAAAAGGATGCAAATTTGGAAGCCAAAAAGGATGAAAAACTAGATACCAAAAAGGATGCAAATTTGGACATAAAAAATGGTGCAAAATTGGACACAAAAGAAGAAAAAATGGTGCAAAAATGGGCATAAAAATGGCTCAATTTTGGATGCAAATTGAGATGCAACATTGGATGTAAAATGATGCAACAAATCATTCAAAACTTGGTGCAAAAACAAATGCAAAAGTAGACGAAAAATGGCTCAAAAGTGAACGTAACAATAGACACAAAATGGGATGCAAAGGTGGATGCAATATATGGTTCAACATAGGATGCAAATTTAGATGCTCAAAAGGATGAAAAATTGGATGCAAGAAATGATGTTAAAAATGATGCTAAATTGGATGCAACAAATGATGCAAAATTAAATGCAAAATATGGTGCAAAATAGGATGCAAAAAAAGGAGATAAATAAAATGCAAAAGTGGATGCAAAAAATGGTGCAAAAATGCATGCAAAATTTGGCACTAAATCAGATTCAACATATGGTGCAAAATTGGATGGAAAAGATGGTGTAAAAAAAAGCAAAAAAATTGGCACAAAAATAGATGTAAAAATAAGTACAAAATTAGAAGAAAAAGATGGCATAAGACCAGATGCAAAAATTGGCACAAATTGGATGTAAAAAAATGCGCTAAATAAGATGTCAAAGATGGTGTAAAAATCGATGCAAATTATGACACAAAAATAGAAGCAAAGAATTCCACAAAAGAGGAAGCAAAAAATGATGCAAAAATAGATGCAAAAAAAGGCACAAAACTAGAAGCAAAACCTGTTATAAAACCAAATGAAAATCTTGGTGCAAAATATGATGCAGAAAATGATGGAAAATTTGGCGTAAAAAAGATGCAAAATTTGGTGCAAAAAAGGACGCTTTAAAAATTGTACAATAGAACCAGATTTAGCGCCAGGTTGCTCATCCCAATTGAGAAAAAAATGCACTAGAATCTGGTGCTAAATCTGGCGCAAATTGCCTGTTTTGTTGTAGTGTGCCTTAACCAGATGATATGTAAGTGGGTTTGAGAGGAAATTCAGCCATAAACAACTGGAAACCCTCCTTCTAGTGCCATAAATGTTGGCAGTGCTAGACCTGCCAACTTTCAGGGGATCTCCCCAGTATGAAGTCCCAACTAGACCTCACACCATTTGGTGTAGGAGTTCCAATTGGTATGATGGCTTGGTTGCCATTATCTTAGAGATTTGCCTTAGCTCTTGCTGTTCATCACATGAGAGTGTTATGCTTGTAACTTCAAGAAAGCGAGGTGAGTATGCCTGGTGAGTGTGTAATGTAACTTTGTGTCTGGGTTCTCTTACTATAAGGGAGAGGGTAAAAGTGAGCCTCTAGATGAGAGGTAGTAGTACCACCCAGGGAGAGACACATGCAAAAACAAAAAGGGTCTATCTAGCATCTAACGAAATAGTCCACAATGGATGCGGTAGTCATTAAAATCGAAGTGCAAAGGAAAACACATACACCATCCAACAAAGTAGTCCACATGGGGGTGACGATCATTATAACAAAGGAAAACAAGAATGGTATGTCTAATGTCCTATGGAGTAGTCCACACGGACGAGACAATAGTGATAAACAATACAACACATCTTCAATAATGTAAGTACTAAAATAACCGAAGTAGTTCAACTATATTAGTACAGGTTAAGCAAACATGCATTACAAATGTTTAAAGAATAGTCTTACAAACAGATACAAAACACGTGTGAAAATGTGCTGGCCTGAGACAAGATTTTGAATTAAGAAAAAGTTCCAAGACACATATGTACATCATACATCACTAGTTCCAGTAGTGGGACATTGGAGCCACTCCTCGCTCCTCAAAGAACATACTATAGACTGTCAAAGCTAAGGTGAAAATTCCTTTGGTCATACAATGAGGGGGTATATATAGCCAAGGGTGATGGTTGACCCTTGTGACTCTTGGACTTCCCTCATGACTGTTCAACTTCCTATGACTTTTCAATTGATGTGACTCTTCAACTTCATATGTGTGTCCCTTGGACTTTCATATTACATTACATTTGATTACAACAAGTATGGCCCATAGTAGTGATGTAGCTTAGAAAACTCATGACACAACTCGACATGACACTACTGACATATACTAGCTGATTGTGGTGCCCTTATCGAGTTTCTATGCTGTTAAGTGATGGATGTACTCTTGGTGTGTTGTGTCTTCACCTCCGCATGGAAAAGTGTTGCGGGGTCTTCGATGGTCTTGGTCTTTGCTTGATGGTTCAAAAAAATGTATCCCTTTCGCTTGTTGCTCCATGTTCTTGGTACCTTTTTTCACCTGCGAGCAAGTCTTCTAGCATGCGCTTCTTCTTCATCTTGTTCATCATTGTTCCATGTTCCATCAATGTACCTGTTCTTGAAATTCACTCATGAAGGGATGACAACAAATCATAAAATCTCTTAGTCTAGCATGATGCATTATTTTCGGTTTCGGGTCTAGGTGATTGGGAAGGAGGACAAGACACTAAAGATCTAGGTAATTTTCAAGGATAATGTAGAGCAAGCTAGTAGGAGGCTTGACTCAGCATGATTGTGCAATTTCTGTAGGTAGTTAAGGGCAAGTAGCTGGGTATGTCTGCACAATTTTGGAGAGGAGTGAAGCCCCGGGTCACAGTGTAGATTTATGGTTGACTAGAGGGAGGCTTGATAACTGATGTTGCGGGAAGTGTGGAGTGGATCGGGCCTGGAGAGAACTCTTGTGCAATTTTGGGAGACAGTCAACTTGCTCACTTCTAGGATTCCATAGTGCAGCTGGTCGGGAGGACAACCTAAAGCACTGCACAATTCATTGGTAGCATAGCGGGGTCACTGAGAGCTAAGACTGCGCAATGCAGCTCAGTCGGGGTCTGGTTAAAGGGGTTTTTCTAGTTGATAGATTTTTAGGGAAAATGGCTAAGTGTGAGAGAAAGTGAACTTGTGTAGACATGACATTGTGATCAGACACTTAACATGACTCGACGAAAAGACACGGAAAACCAACTAGACAAACATGTGCTCAACGAGACTGTCTTAAGGTTAAGAGCAACAAGTGCAACACTTGAGATAGACCGTCGAACAACCATGAAGACATGTGCGTGAAAATGCTTACAAATTTGTGTGTGAGTATGACTGATGTTCACAGAGTGAAGACAACTCATGCACATAAAGACCAACCTTGAAAATCATGAGAACAATATCACAAGCATGAAAAAGAAATCAACATGCCAAAAGACGACTGTTGGTCGGACAAGAAAAGGGTGTAAAAGACTCTACAAGAACTCATGGAATGAGCTCGAGTGTTTACAACCATCAGTGGAAAATCCAAGAAAGGCTCTAAAATTTGGATGCAGGCCAAAATTTTGGAGGTGTTGCAGCCACTATAACGGACCATCATATTAGCATGTCAACATGGGGGCGCAAGAGATACATTTTTTTGAACCTGATCTTGATATATGAACCATTGGGTCGAGGGTGAAAATACTTTAATAGATCATTTTCATTTTTGGCATTTTAACAATTTTGGCAGAAAACTTTGATAATTTTTTTTTTACAAAAGGCAAGAAACCGATGCACCGAGTTTAATACAAATCATGAGGGGTCGGCAGATTATGTGATAGGCCACTATATCGCACATAGGAGTTAGGGTCGACTGGGGCAATAACACCATTGAGGTTCATCTCTGATAATAAGTGTAGAAATTCCTTGTAGATTGAAACTGCAGATTGTAACATGCTAAAACAATTGAATTGAATCTACTCTACTAATCAACGGAAACAATAAACGATCAATGAAATCAAGAAGCATATAAGAGAAATATTTCAATCACACATACACAATGATTTTCTAGGGAAATACATAGCCAAAAACCCCTGTTATATGTATAAAGCATTAATAAGAAAATATGAGAATATTATAATGCTTTGCTCAAGCCTGAGCAACCTCTGCACTATCTCTATCTATGTCACTGCTTCCCAGGAAAGCTCAAGCCAATACTTAGCCAAATTATTTCTTTCCCAAGTCCCTATTTCCTTGGCTTGTTCCATTGGGAATTATCCCCTATTTAATTGGGAATTTCCATAATTATGAATTACACGATCCTCATAGGCCTTCCTCTGATTGCATGAACCATCAATTTAATTTTGATGATTTTACAACTGAGAGTACACTATCTCTGAACTCCAATATCAACCGAGTCTTTCTCTAATTTGACATGCATGAGTTAATTATGAGTGAATCTTTAGTTTACTGGTTGATCACTGCATGCTACACCCCACTATTGTAGGTTACACCCCACTACTGCAGGTTACACTCCACTACAACACTTTACACCCCACTACTGCAAGTTACATCCCACTACAACAAGTTACACCCCACTACTACGGGTTACACCTTACTACTGTTGGTTACACCCCACTACTGGACCTCGCACTAATTCCCCCATCAGTTGGAACAAGTTTGACTTAATTTTACTCAGTTGGACTAAATTAAATAATTACAACTCAAAATAAACTCAACTAGTGCTCCTAATTGTAGGATACACTCTACATGACTCTAGCTAAACCCTCAACTCGAATTAACTAAGTTAACTAAGTCAAATTAACTTAGTTAACTATTACAAGTTGTCATGAGATGTGCCATTACAATTTAATTCAAGGAAAAATTAAATTAGGATTTTCTTGTTGCATTTTCAACATTGAGGGCATTGGTTTCTCTGATTTATCTATAGGGGCAAGCTTAATCTTTCATTGTGAAGGTTGGAAGGGCACTTCTCTGGTTTTATTTTTCACACTAGTCTACTGCAGGGAATTGTTGGTCAGGCACGTCGATTGCACAAGAGGTAAAGGCTAAGGTCTCACCGTGTAGGAGTATGACATTATTGCATTAGTGCCAATCAGCATGCCAGATATCGATCAATGTTAGGTGGGAGAGAAGAAAATGACAAATTGATGAAACCTTGACTAAACTGAGGGGGGGGGTGAATCAATTTAGTGTACTCATGGACATTAATATTATTTGCTTAAAACTCATTAATTGAAACGTTACATGAGAAACTTAACAAATAATGATTAGCATATTGAATATGTGAACAACAAGTAATAAGCAAACCGAACCATCACATGAACACATAATAACAACACACATTGACACCAGATATATGTTGAAACCCATAAAGGCAGAAAACCACAATTTTATTATTGATGTGATGCAAAGGCAAACTCCTACTCCTTATTACATCTGATTTTATGTAGGCCCCAACCTACAGGAGACTGCTACCTCAATTTTTTACAAGTTGCAACATGCAAGGAAGCTCCAATTCCCATATGATTTCTGTAGGCTACAACCAACATGAGGTTCCTACCTCAACCAACTCCAACTGGATATTTATCAAACTTCAACTTGAAAGGAGACTACCATCCCCTTATGCAAACATGGAATAACAATGTACTAGTTTACCTAGTCATAACTTTTGCATATCTCCATCTTCATTTCTACATCTTCTTCCCTTCAAATCTGCTTCACATTAGCTTCATAAGTTCTAGGTAACTAATGCATAATATTTCAATCAACTCTCACACATTCATCCATTCTCTAACTTCTCGTGCCTTCCAAAATCACATCTTTTATAGAGATGATTTTCTGGCTGTTTGTATCTCACATGGGAATATGAAGTGAATAGGCTTCACTCTTTGCCTTCCACTTCATTCATTTCCAAACTCTTCATATCTTGAATATTGGAACAAAAAAATAAATAATCCATCCAATATTAATTTCAGCCATATGTAATGATTAAATGTATCAACCTAATGCCAACATCAAATGATAATATTTATCATTAATGCATCATAACAATCTTTGCAACATATTTTCCTTTGCCTTGGAGTCTTGTCTTTGCATCACAACAATTAAGCTTAATCAACAATTTCACATCATACATTCTTCAATATAGAAATATCTACAACATTATCAAAACATTTTAATGTATCACAACTCCTCCTCCTTCTTTTTCTCCTTTGCCTTCTTTTTTTGCTTGCTTCTCCTTGTATTGTTGTTGCTCCTTCCCTTGCTACTACTCCTTGCATTGCTGCTCTTTGTGCTGCTCCTTTGCTCCTTTGCCATCAATGACAATAATGCCAACAATCTCCCCCTTTGACATTGATGGCAACACACTGATCATCCCCCTTTTTTCCTGAGAAGTGTCTTCCTTCCTCTGATTACCTCCCCTTTGACATGAATGGAAAGGGGGTTACAAATGGTAAGATGAATTATTAGAGTTTCTCCACTCCATACAGATTATTAGGGCTGCTCTAGTTAAATGAATGTTACTCCAAAATGACATATAAACATTGTTCCAAATACGATTTAGGATTTTCTTGTGAAATATTGCAAGATACTGCTGAGAGAACACTTTGTAGGATATTATAATTTTCATACAGATAAAAAATAAGTTTTGAATAATACTCCATAACCCTGTATGTAATAGGAAATAAATATGGAAGAATGAACACTGCTCTAATGTTCATAAATCAATGTGTATGTTATTTAAGCCACTTCCAAAGCTGCAAAACTACTTCCACTTCCAATTGATAATAACTTCAATGCAAAACTCAAGCTAACTTATTAAGGAGTAGCCAAAAGAATTTTCAAAAAGGTTTTCCAGTTATGAACGAGAAACATGATATGTCTATTACTTGAACCATTGCAGCAACCACGAACATCCATTTCATATCAATCGTGAATTTTGAAGCTTCCATAGGGGCCTTTCATCTGAAGCATATCTATTTTTTAGTTTATTGAACCCAGAGCAGATTGTCCTTCAATGGTTGCAAGAGAATTAACATTTTTGCTCCAATTTAGAAGGAGGCAATATAAACCACAGTTCTTTAATTTTGAAGCAATAATCTAAAAGAAAACATTTGTTTAAGAAAAATATATAGTGCTTCATTGATTCTAAGAAGTTCCCTAGCATTGATAGCCACAAAAATTGTAATTGTTGCTCAGTTGAATATGTTGTCTTGCATGAACAATATATCAAACATTATGCCATGTCAATAGCCCTATGCTTCCTCCATTATGCCACGTCAATAGCCCTATGCTTCCTCCATAATCTTAACACAATGGGTGATCTCTGATTTCATTGGGTAATGAATGAATGTTGCTACTACACAATATGAACGTTGCCTCTAGCTGCCTCTATATGGTTGGGGATGTATAACATTCTTCTTTCCATTTTCTTTTCTTCCAAAATTTTTTAGAGTATCAAAAACCCAAATGGATGCTACTATATCCCCAAACATTCCAGCGAGGAATTGTCAGTGCAGTTACTTCGAAAATAAATATTGGCTTGAGGACCATGGAAAATAGGAGGCTATGCACATAGGAAGGTTTTGACTATTATAGACTTATGGTTAAAGGTCAAGTCTTTCTGGCTAGTGCCGAGACCTTTAATAAGCAAGCATTATTTCCTGTCATGAGCGCATTGTAGTTTTATCAATAGCTTTCAAGACTCTTTGTGCTGAGAGTTGGCACCTACATACCAGGTTTCTTTCTTACCAAGCTATTCAGGAAAGCTTCAATATTCCTTTACTCCATTCACAACATGATCAGATTAACATTCCATTCTCTGTAACTGACTCGCCCAAGGCAAGACTAACTACAATTACACCCACCATTACGGTAACAACCATTGTTTATTGCCTGGACTCTCAAAGAATTCTAGTCTGTGGAGGCCTAAAAGGAATTGCCAAAATGGAAGAACAATGTTACGTTCCCACGACAGTTCAATTATATCTGAAATGGATTCGATAATGGAGCCATGATAGCAGGGCGAGAATTATGTTAGAGAGTTGGTAATGGTGAATAAGCGCAGGAGAAGGCCACTCACCTCCAATTTTTTGATTCTGAATTGCTAGCTTTTCCATGCAACAACGATCAAATTGAACGGATTCAGGCACAAATTCCCCATGGTATGTAATCCTAACCACACCCCTTCATATTTTAATGTCAGAGAGATGTGCGATGAATCTAACAGAATGCTCAGAGAAGAGGATATTGTGGACATTAATTACACTATAAACCATATGCAAAATTCATCACTACAATATGCCAAAAATAATGCAGGTTACCAATAATATATCGACTTGTGACCGAAACAATAAAGTTCAAGTCTACACACTATTTTAATGCTTCTCCACGATATGATTTGAAATGAAATATCATTGCAAAACTGCATTGGTAATATATTGCCATGTTGTAGCATCAATACCATCTATAATGCTATCACCATTTAATAGCAATGCCAGGTCTCCCATAGCCATTGAATAATTGTCCAATATATTTATCTAATACTGTAAAGATATACATGTAGCATCATAGTTCAAGTTGTGAATATATTATACCACTATCATCACACTGATAATGCTCAAATGCTGCAGAGATATACACATTGCAGCATAATTCAGATTTCCATAATGCCGTAAAAATAATAACGCTCAAATTCCATGCATGTAGTTGGTTGACATATGAAGATTCGAGACTGTTGGAATATTAATCGCTATGATTATCTTCCAACGCATTGGTTCCTCCATCGTTTTCCATTGCCATTTTCTCCCTCTATCAATCTGGTACCTCTGTCCATCATAATTCTCCTCATCGTACCTATGAAGTTTACCTTTGCCTTATATCATAGCTGCTCAGGTGTACAGTTAGAATACTACTGATCTGATATTCACCCTATGAGTGAAATCAATTAAATATTTATTAAACTAAGGTATTACAGACTCATGTGCTGGTGTGTGTTCTGTGTTATTGAAGCAACAGATCGATCAGATTGCCAATACACAGACAATAAAATGGACAGAGAGTAGAGAAATACAGTAAGAAAACACAAAGACACAAGCAATTTTAATAAGGAGTTCACCCTATTCTCTAGGGCTACATCTCCGGTCCAACTTTCAGTGGTGGCCTTGTTTTATTGTGCCTTTGGGCAGAGAATTTACAATACAGGGATTCAATGTGAGTTCACCTGAAGCAAGCTTTGCTTGGCAGGGTGGTCCTTGGATTCCCCAAGCCACTAGAGTACATAAACTCTTCTTCTTCCTACCAGCTCTGTGACCTTCTGGTGTACAGTGGAAAGAGCCAAATATGATGCTCAGTCCAGACAGATTCCTCTAAGGGATGGCTTGAACCTTCAAGCTGTCTGGTGCTCAATGCTGCTGCTAATCAGCTCGGCCCTCTATCTCTTCTGCCTTGCTTTATTGTTCTCTGTGTTCAGTCCTCCCCTCAGGGTTCATTGCTCCACTTCTTCGTCTCTCGACTCTTCTTGTCGATGACTCTATCTTTTCTTTGACTATTCTCTTCCTTTGTTCATGGCTTTAGCCATTCGAACCCTATGCATGTTCGGTTCCTCTTCCGCTTGCCGATTCACCTTCTGCAGCTGCGCTTGGAGTTCCCTATTCGGCGTCATTATGAATGCTCAGGGAGTGGCCACTTGTCCTCCTCTAAACTGCGCCAGCATGCTTTGTCAATTCATTTCTTCAGTTATGTCGTGGATGAATCTTCCTCCACCGTGGCGGTCAAACGGATTCCAAATCCCTTCTAAGACGCGACTTAATTCTCTGTCGGTTCCGCTTCCTCCATCGGGCGCGATCTCATCCGTCCGATAAGGGCCCTCCAGATCCGATGCCATACACACGTTTCACGCGGTTGACTTGCTCGACTGATAGCGCACGATCAACGACGATTTTCTCTCACCTCCGCTTGCCACACGTCGATTGTTGTATGGAATCGCTCCGCTCTCATCCAAAACCTCTTACCATTTAAGGGCACCCCGATCAAAACTGCAGGTTTTCCAGAGCGTTGGTCCCGCCTTGTACGTTTAGCGCTTTTTTTCCCTTTTCCGCCCGCGGTCCTCCGGTTCCCCCACGCGACCGAGTGCTCGGGCTTTCCATTTTGGCCCTGTTTTAGCATCAAAATCCACCTCCGTTCCCTGATCCAGGGCTCCTAGGGGCTACTTTGGCCTCCTGCATGGTCTCCATGGTCCTTGGTCAGTGCGCTTTAACCGAGGTCCTCATCATTCCATGTCGGCTGCCATTGCCACTGGTTTAGGGTGTCTTTGATCACTGTTTTGGATTTCTTTAGAGATTTGTTCAACCTGATACAATCATGGTTCTTTGACAGTCTTCTATGGATCCAATTCGGATCACGACCTTCCTGAAAAGGCTTTTGGACCACCAAAAGTTGGTTTTCAAGCATCGACTAAGTGAGGATACTGTTTCTTCACTTGCCCAATCTCAATCCACTTTGCACTGCTCGGCTTTGAACCTTTGAGCCCAATCCTGAGGTACTCAACATTTCCCCTACGCGTCATCCTTACCTTCCTGTCTAGCACTATGTCTTCCTGCAACTCATTAAGATATTCAGGTAGCAGGTCATCAATAGAAGGCAATTAACTTTTCTCTTCAGGTCCTCAATCATTGAAGGTTCAAACAATCTCAAGCAATCTGCATTTATGACTGAGTAGATGTGCATGTAAGCTGGTAAATCAAGGCGAAAAACATTTTTCCCAATCTTCTTAAGTATCCTAAAAGGTCCATACCTGATAGGCTTTAGCTTTTTACCTTCACCTTGCACCCTGTCCTTGCTGATATACAACCAGACTTGGTCTCCAACTTGAAAACTATGCTCCATCCGATGCTTATCATGCCTAGTCTTGTACTTGGCCTAGCTCTTTTCCAGTTGTTCCTGTACTACCTGGTGGATCTCTTGGATTTGTTCAATGAACCTAGTTTCCTTGTCCACATCACTATGGCCTTCAACCATGGTATCTTTACCAAAGACAAAATCCAAAGGAAACCTTGGTGTGAAACAAAAATAGGTCTCAAAAGGAGATCTATGTGTAGAAGAGTGTTTGGCTCTATTGTAAGCATGCTGCACATAACACAAGTGTTCATCCCAAAGCTTAAGATGTTCACTGTAATATCCTCCCAGTAACTGGATCACTGTCCTGTTTACTACTTTTGTCTGGCCATCTGTTTGTGGATGAAAAGTTGTGCTTTTCTTCAGTTTGGTGTCCATCAGTTCCCACAGACTAGACCTAAACTTCCCCACAAATCGGGTGTCTCGATCAGATACAATTGAAGTGGGTAATCCAAAATGAACCCAAACATGTTCAAAGAACAATTTTTCTGTTTGTTCAGCTGTAATCTGTTTACTACAAGGTATCAAAATACACATTTTGCTGAACCTATCCACAACAACATATAGATAATCATGACCTTTCCTAGATTTAGGCAGTCCTCCAACAAAATCCATGAAAACACTTTCCCAAGGGTGAGAAGGAACTAGCAATGGAGTGTACAAGCCTAGTTTTCTATTGCTGGGCTTGCTTTTAGCACATGACACACCCTCTTACATATCTAGAAACTGTCTCCTTCATTTTCGGCCAATATCAGAATCTTTGCAGCTATTTTACTTACCCCAAAGTGACCTGATATCAAAGAAGTGTGTGCTTCCCTAATTATCTTATCCTCTTAGTTTGTGGAATGCAGAGCTTCCCACAATGATATAAGAGTCGGTCCTTTATATGATAGTCCAATTCTTCTACTCTTTTGCCTTGACTCAAAGTTGCATATACATCTTTAAAGTCCATATCTAAGCATATTGTTCAATGTAGCTTTCATGTAGCACTAAATTATGCTTAAGTATGGTAGATGCATTTATAATGGGTCTAGATAACATGTTTGCAACCTTGTTATGCATGACCTTTTTATATCTGATGACTAAATGAAACTGTTGTAGAAACCCCATCCATTTGTAATGTCTTGATTGCTGCAACTTAGTTTGGGAGTGTAGATATTGAAGTGGCTGATGATCAGTGTGTATTACTGTCTCTTTTCCCATTAAGTAATGTTTCCAATTTTTCACACTCTGAACTAATGCATACAATTCTTTATCATATGTAGGATAGTTAACTACTGTAGGATTTAAAGTCTTAGAATGATAACATATGGGTTTACCATGCTGTGTCAACACTGCTCCCATGGCATAGTCATTGGCATCAGTTTGGATCTCAAATGGTCTTTGTAAATCTGGCAGTTCTAGTACAGGTGCTGTACTAATTTTCTCTTTCAAGGTGTCGAAGGCTTTCTGATGTTTGCCTCCCCACTGAAACACCTTATTCAATCCTGTTAAAGCATGTAAGGGAGCTGCAATCAAGGAGAAGTTAGAGATAAACTTCCTCCAATATTGTGCTGCTCCTAAGAAGCTTCTCACTTCTGTAGCAGACCTGGGTTTAGGCTAGTTCACAATGATTGCCACTTTAGAGGGATCTATTTTCAATTCACCTCCTCCTACTATATGACCCAAGTAGTTTAGAGATGTTTTTCCAAATTCACATTTTGAGAGTTTAACATAAATTTTTTCTCTTTTCAAAACATCTAATGTCTGCTTAACATGCTTTAAATGTTCTTCCCACGTTTTACTAAAATCATAATGTCATCCAGATACATAATAACAAAATCATCAAGAAAAGGTCTGAGTACATCATTCATTAATCTCATGAAAGTAGCAGGAGCATTGGTCAAGCCAAAAGGCATAACCAACCATTCATACAATCCCTGCTTTGTTTTGAAAGCATTCTTCCATGCATCTTTCTCTGCAACTCTGACCTGATGGTATCCACTGTGCAAATCTAGCTTGGTGAAATAAACAACTTCTTTTAATTGATCAGAAGATCATCTATGCGAGGAAGGGGATAACGATTTTTTATTGTTATCTTATTTAGTGCTTGGTAATCAATGCACATTCTCCACAAGCCATCTTTCTTTCTCACCAAAACGATTGGTGACCCAGATGGTGATGTTCTAGGCCTGATGAAGCCTTTCTCTAGCAACTCTTACACCTACTTCTTGATTTCAACATTCTTTAAAGCAAACAACATGTACATCCCAATGTTAGGCAATGGAACATCTTGCTGCAAAATAATATCATGTACTATTCCCTTTTTGGGTGGCAGACCTTTAGGTTCCTAAAACAAGACATCATACTATGAAACAACCCTTTCTATATTAGCTTGCTGTTCAGCATTACAACCCTCAAATACATTGGTTTTATCAGGTTTCTTTTCCTTTACAACCATTAGTAAGAATTGTTTGCATGAATTAATCATTCTTTTCATCTGTCCTGAGTTTATGAGAGTATAATTATTCTTGAGCTTATGAGCTCTTACAAAGTATTCGATTCCATCTTTAACAAGTAGATACTTGTTCTCAGCTCTATAGAAATTAGCCTTTCTATTATACAAGTAAGGGCTTCCTAAAACAATTCCACATATATCCAAAGGAATTATGTCTAACTCAACCTCATCTACAAATGCTGACCCAAAAGAAAACTTGAGTTTGCACCGTCTAGTCACTTGTAGCTGTGCTTTATCATTCAACCATCCTAATGGGTATGGTTTCTTGTGAGGTGTAGTTGCTAATCCCAATTTCTTTACAATTGCTCCAGAAATTAGATTTACTTGTGAGCCACTATCAAACAAAGTGTCAATCTTTTGATTTTTGGAAATAACTCGAATATGGAAAAGCTCATGTCTTTTTCTCTCATTTTCTTCATCAATAACAGATTGAGTAGAATTACTAGTAGATGCTTCAGAATTCTTACCTTTTATAGCTGTGGCTGCTATAGTTGTTTCATCTCTCGAGTCTGACCTCAAATCTTTCTGAATAGCTACAACTGTCTTCTTCTTCTTGCCCTCAGACTTCTTAGGTCTTAGCTTTGGATGCAAAATCCAACAATGCTCATCATCATGCCCCTCCTTTTTATAGTGAGTGCATGAAGCTTTAGCTTTCTGTGCAGTGTTAGCCTTCCTTGCTTTCGACTTTTGCTTTCTTTTCTCTTTACTCTTTCTTACAGTGGGTTGGAATGGTCCCCCAACTTATGGATTTCCATTCTTTCGTCTAGCTTCTAGATGAGTAGCTTGTACAGATACCTCATCTATACTAGTGGGATTAAACACGAGGATGGTATGCCTCATGTAGCTGTGTAGACCACTAATGTACTTCAAAAGAGTCTCTGGTGAGTCTAATGAGATACCCAACATCAATGCTCTCTTTCTGAACTCTTGAGTATACCCTTGCACACTTTGCCCTTTCAACTGCTGAAGAGTTTTCCAATTCATCATGGCTTGTTGCATGTAGGCCAATGGATAGAACTGTTTTTTGATTGCAAAAACAAAGTCACTCTAGACAGAGATGGTCTTACCATGTTTTTTCATATCAGCTTGGGTTCTGCCTTCGCACCAAACCAAGACAGTGCCTCCTAGGCGTAGGCTTGCTAGCTGAATCTTACTCTTGTTTGAGTTTATGTTCTGTACCCTGCAATACACATCAATTTGTCTAATCCAATTGTCCAACTTTTCAGCATTTAGCTCTCCATCATATATAGGCAAATCAAATTTAACATCTAACTTAATCAAAGATGCTTTCTTATTATGCACAAGGCTATTAGGAAGTGTGAGAAAGCTTTCCTCTTTCCCCTTTCCTTTGGAGTTGTCATGGAAGTGAGACTCATCTTCTTCTTTATCTTGTTTAGAGCCTGATGCATCTTCCAACTTTTGCTTTCTAAAGTCTCTGTACATTTCTTCAACCATAGACTTTATAACTAGGAAACTCTATATGAATTAAGGGTCTGGCCCTACAGAACCTTTTTCTGACATTGTCCTTCGAGAATAGACTCTCCCAATTTTAGGACTAGTTTCCACCAACTCTCTTTCTCCTAATTTGAGCTTTGATCTTGTGAACATTCATAGCTAAACCAACACAAGCTTGTCTAACTTTACAACCTAGAGCTCTGATACCACTTCATCTGATATTCACCCTATGAGTGACATCAATTAAAGATTTATTAAACTAAGGCATTACAGACTCAAGTGCTAGTGTGTGTTCTGTGTTATTGAAGCAACAGATCGATCAGATTGCCAATACACAAACAATAAAATGGGTAGACAGTAGAGAAATACAGTAAGCAAACACAAAGACACAAGCAATTTTAATAAGGAGTTCACTCTATTCTCTAGGGCTACATCTCCGGTCCATCTTTCAGTGGTGGCCTTGTTTTATTGTGCCTTTGGGCAGAGAATTTACAATACAGGGACTCAATGTGAGTTCACCTGAAGCAAGCTTTGCTTGGCAGGGTGGTCCTTAGATTCCCCAAGCCACTGGAGTACACAGAATCTTCTTCTTCCTACCAGCTCTATGACCTTCTGGTCTACAGTGGAAAGAGCCAAATATGATGCTCAGTCCGGACAGATTCCTCTATGGGATGGCTTGAATCTTCAATCTCTCTGGTTCTCGATGCTACTGCTGATCAGCTCGGCCCTTTGTCTCTTCTACCTTGCTTTACTGTTCTCTGTGTTCAGTCCTCCCCTCAGGGTTCACTGCTCCACTTCTTTGTCTCTCGACTCTTCTTGTCCATGACTCTGGCTTCTCTACTGACTGTTCTCTTCCTCTATTCATGGCTTCAGCCATTCGAACCCTATGCCTATTCGGTTCCTCTTCTGCCTGTCGTTTCACCTTCCGCAGCTGCGCTTGGAGTTCCCTGTTCGACGTCATCATGAATGCTCAGGGAGTGGCCACTTGTCCTCCTCTAAACTACGCTAGCATTCTTCTTCGGTTCATTTCTTCAGTTACGTCGTGGATGAATCTTCCTCCACTGTGGCGGTCAAACGGATTCCAAATCCCTTCTAAGACACGGCTTAATTCTCTATCGGTTCCACTTCCTCCATCAGGCACGATCTCAGCCGTTCGATATGGGCCCTCCAGATCTGACGCCATATGCACGTTTCTCGCGGTTGACTTGCTCGACCGATAGCACGCAATCAACGATGGTTTTCTCTCACCTCCCCCTGCCACGCGTCAATTGTTGTATGGAATTGCTCCGCTCTCATCCAAAACCTCTTACCGTTTAAGGGCGCCCTGATCAAAACTGCTGGTTTTCTAGAGCGCGGGTCCCGCCTTGTACATTTAGCGCTTTTTTCCCTTTTCGCCCGCGGTCCTCCGGTTCCCCCACGTGATCAAGTGCTCGAGATTTTTCATTTTGGCCCTATTCTCCCATCACGCATCAAAATCCACCTCTGTTTCCTGATCTAGGGCTCCTAGGGGCTACTTTAGCCTCCTGCATGGTCTCCATGGGCCTCGGTCAGCGCACTTTGACTGAGATCCTCGTCATTCCACGTCGGCTACCATTGCCACTGGTTTAGGGTGTCTTTGATTACTGTTTTGGATTTCTTTAGAGATTTGTTCGACCTGATACAGTCATGGTTCTTTGACAGTCTTCTATAGATCCAATTCAGATCAACTACACTAGTGGAGTCCACTCGAGCATACAGTTCGCATACTATTTTCTTGAGCTCCTTTCCTAAAATGCCAACTTCTCTATAAGAGATTTCATGATCTCCCTTTGGTTGCCTTATGCATATGGATCTCAGATTGAGCTGCTCAATCTGTTCTCATTGAATACTCTCGAATAGAAATTGCCTTTATGTCGTTATGGGTTGCACCACTATTAATCCATCACAATGACTGACTGTCTATAAAACTCCTATTCTTTGTCATATAGTCATAGTCAAAAATATCATAGAGGGGGGCACACTCGATGATAGTTTGGTCCAACAAAATTCTCTTCTTTGTTGTGGAGATATTTATGAACTATAAAGTGAATTGCAAGTCCTTTTTGTATGCCCATTTCACATATAATGACTTGCGCAATCCACTCATTATGCAATATTTTTATTTTATTTTTGGCACGACAAAATAACCATTAAGTGTAGACTTCTTGACTATGTCAATTTCTGCATGCTGAGAGTACTGTTGAACGTCATTCATTATGTAGATTTTCTTTTCAAGGTTGGCCTAACCACACTTTCCAAATGGTGCAGTTCCAACTACAACATTTCTACTTTTATATCTACTTCATTTAGTGTGAAATTTGTTTACCTTCTTTGTAACTACTCATTCATTGTTAGCTTGGTCAATCTCTATTTTGCGCAAATGTTAAGTATAAGTCTAGTTTTATATAGCAATTTCAATATAGCACTAAAAGAGAAGGACAATATATTATATACAAGAAGAGACATTTTCTTTGCGAATGTATTTTGAATAACCATCTCTTTTCTAACGTTACCTAGCAAGGCAGGAGTGGAAATTGTTGTTATTCTAACCATAACATAGGTCATCTTCCTTCATTATTTTGAAAGAATTTGAAGGCTTTTGAAATTGGCCTCTTTTATTAACAAGTAACATAAGAGTTGAGGAGGAAGAGGTGTCTTGCTTCTTTTCTTCTGTGAAGGTAACTCTTCATTGTTTTACTAATGACAAGTAAACCATCACATCTTTGTTATACTTTATGTACAAGATTGGTGTTGATCTCTTGTGGCATTTGAATATAGAAGAGAGTATGCAAACAAACTTTCTTTCTTAATTCTAACATCCCAACCAAGGCTACCATAAAATGCATAATGTATCGAGTTTGTCCTTATGATGTTGCCATTCCCCCTGTGATGATGTTGCTCTTCTAACATTGACTGTGTGATCTCCATGCTTTCTAGAGTAGCTCCCCCTGAAACCATGATTCTTTCATTGTATTATTGAAGTAACAAGTTGTTCCTTTCTCTTCTTTTTCCACACTTTCATAGACTAATTTCACTTGTTTGCATTTCTTTCATAGTTTTCTCTTCATGAAGTTGCTTCCATTTTCTGTCTAGTGCTCTTTAGAATATATGGCAACTTACAATCCCTAGCTTTGTGGCCACGATTATTACACACAAAACATCTTATGTGTCCAAGAAATAGAGAAAAGGACATGTCTCTTTTTGCATTCATGTTTTTCTTCATATACACTTTGCAGTCAAACACTTTATGTCCAAATTCATGACACATATAACAATAACCATAGAGAGAGTTTATGTACCTGGCTGCTGAGGTTCTCCTTTGTTTGCTTGTTGGATAGTACCTTCTTGTTTGTTGTATGTTTTTCTGAATAGTCTCGATCTTCTTGTACTTACAATCTACTGCCACATGTCCATGTTCATGGCAAGAAAAACAAGTGATGATTTTCCTAGGAGCAAAGAATCTCCTTTGAGATCTTCTAAACTAGTTCAACTCATTCATTGGATTTGATATTTCTACTTGTTTTTGTTTTCTTTACAAAGCATGTTGTTGTTAGAATCTTCTTCTATAGGTCCTTTTAGAGCTGCTTCATTATCATATTTAATGTTTTCCTTTGCTAAGTTCTTCATGGAGGAAAGGTTGTCTTCTAGTTGCTTACACAACCTATTATTGTCTTCTAACTTACTTCTAGCTGAATCAACCTCAACTTCTAATCTTTTACATTGTAGGTATCTCTCCTCGAATTTACTGCTCATCACCTCTTCTAGTTTCCTTGCTCCTTCAAGTTGTGTCTTCAGGCTCACAATTTCCTCCTTGTACTCATGCTCTTTCTCATCACATATCTGTACCAGTTTCTTCAAATCTTTGTTTTCATTCTTCAATCTTTCTATACTAGCTAATGATAGGTCAAGCCTAGCTTGATTTTCATTTGCCTTTTCTTCAAGAGAGTTAGGTACATTCACACAGGTAGAGGTTTCATTCAACTAAATACTTTCCCTTTGACAAGTTTTTTCCCCCTTCCTCTTTGTCTTTCCTTTCTCTACATTGTTGCTGCTAGCCTCTTCATACATGCGATGCAATCTATCCCAGATTTATTTTTCATAAGTTAAATCTATTATTGTATCAAGATCCTTATTATGAAGATTGTTATATATAACACAATTTTCCCTAGCATTCCATTTTTTTCCTTGCACAGAGGGAGAGTTTTTACAGTAACCTTCGCATACAAGCTTCCATACACCAGGTCCATAAGCTATTAATTCGATTTTACCTTATCTCTCCACTCATGAAAGTTTGTTGCACTCAACGCAAGTACACTTTGATAGTGCATGACTCAACTAGATCTACCTTCAAGCTGTTAGGCTTATACAAAAGGAACTGGCTCTGATACGAACTGATGAAAACTTGACTAAATTGAGGGGGGGGGTGACTCAATTTAGTATACTCATGTAAATTAATATTATTTTCTTAAAACTAATTAATTGAAACATTATATGAGCAACTTAACAAATAATGAACAACATATTAAATATGTGAACAACAAGTAATAAGAAAACCAAAGCATCACATTAACACATAATAACAACACACATTGACACCAGATATATGTGGAAACCCATAAAGGGATAAAACCACGGTTTTATTATTGTTGTGATGCAAAGGAAATCTCCTACTCCTTATTACATCTGATTTTCTGTATGCCCCAACCTACAGGAGGTTGTTACCTCAATTTTCTGCAAGCTGCAACATGTAAGGAAGATCCAACTCCCATATGATTTCTATAGGCTACAACCCATAGGAGGCTCCTACCTCAACCAACTCGAATTGGATATTTATCAAGCTTCAACATGAAAGGATACTACCATTCCCTTATGCAAACATAGAATAACAATGTACTGGTTTACTTGGTCATAAATATTTCATATCTTGATCTTCATTTCTGCATCTTCTTCCCTTCAAATCTTCTTCACATCAACTTCATAAGTACTAGGTAACTAATGCATAATAGTTTAATCAAATCTCACACATTCATCCATTCTATAACTTATCATGCCTTCCAAAATCACATATTTTAAAGAGATAGTTTTCTGGCTATTTGTATCCCACATAGGAATATGAAGTGAATAGGCTTGACTCTTTGCCTTCCACTTCATTCGTTTCCAAACTCTTCATATCTTGAATATTGGAACACAAAAATAAATAATCCATCCAATATTAATTTCAGACATATGTAATGATTAATTGTATCAGCCTAATGCCAACATCAAATGATAATATTTATCATTAATGCATCACAACAATCTTTGCAACATATTTTCCTTTGCCTTGGAGTCTTGCCTTTGCATCACAACAATTAAGATTAATCAACAATTTTACATCATACATTCTTCAATATAGAAATCTCTGCAACATTATCAAAACATTTTAATGTATTACAACTCCTCCTCCATCTTCTGCTCCTTTTCCTTCTTTTTCCACTTGTTGCTCCTTCTATTGTTGCTGCTCCTTGCATTGCTTCTACTTTTCTGCTTGATTCTCTTTGTTTTGCCCTTTGCTTGCTGCTCATGTGCTACTCCTTTGCTTCTTGTTCTTTGTGCTTCTCCTATGCTCCTTTGCAACCAATGACAATAATGCCAAAACAGAGGGCCTAAGATCTCTTGAACTCAACGACCTAGATCTATGACAATGAGAGATGAGAGTGATCCCAATTCTACATGCAACCAGTAAAGGGGAAAACAGAAGGCTGAGAGGCCTTACCACGGAGGTTGCCAAGTAGCGAGAAGCTATCTTCCCTGAGGATCTTCATGAGTGAGAAAGGGTCGAGAGGTCGAAGAAAAATTTATCTCGACACATAAAGGTTTCTCAAATATCACTCGTGGCGACGAAGCCAACGTGTTTTTATTTTTAGATTGGTGTTGACCTATTGGCCAGATATTTTGCATCACTCAGGCAAGGTGGATCCTTTATGGAAATAGGTAAATTATTTCATCAAAAGTGAAGAGATTCATGGTGGGCCGCCATAATCAAATAAATAAATACCATGCCTTTTTTTTAATACAGTATGTGATCCATATTTAAATAGGAACGCACAAAATTACCGAGATAACCATAAACATAAGATGCAACGGAAATAATAATTCATTACATTTATGTGAAATACTGAAATATGCTTACAAAAAGAAATGGAAATAAACCAGCTAGGGCAATGGTAGCTTATCTTTGAGAAGAAATGTGGAGGCTACATGCCTCTGAACTGTGTTACAATGAGGCTCGAAGGCCTGTTTATTGTTGAGAAACAATGGAAAACCCTTAACATCCCAAAACCTAACCCTAGAAGATGAAACGCCAAATTGTGGGCCCCGTTTTGGGTAAGTTGGTACATCAACTTCCTGGGGTTGTAACTTTGGCACCTGATCTTCATTTGACATGTACAATAGCTCATTTAGGGCCTTAAAATAGCTCTGGAAGTTCAAGACCCGAAAAATTGCTAAAAATAGTAAATTATGCTAAAATTATGGAGACTGAAAAATAGAAAGAGACAGTTGTTGGGGTCCAAATGGGATAGGTGGGTGGCCACAACCATCCACCTGGATCATTCCTCCCCCCTTAGGAAGCAATGGTCCCCATTGCATTGAGTTCCTCCATTTGTTGAACTTGGTCCCTGGTGAGCTGTTCTGCAATCTCGAATGTGTCCAGTAAAGGTGGGAAGTATGGTCGAGGGCGGTGCAGGCGAAGGAATGGAGGAATGCTGTGCTCCAAAGCATTATTTCCCACAGCCTTGGTAATCGTGTAAGGACCATGTCAATGTGGTCGGAGCTTTTGATGGGATCTTGTAAGGTGTTATTTCTGCAGATGTAACCAGACTTTGTTGCCCACTTGAAGCTTGTGTGGTACCCCTATGGGTGAGGGGAAGTTGTTCCTGTGTTCTGTCATGACCGTATCCCTTTGCGGTTGTTGCTGCGTGGAGGAACCCTTCATGGGGGTCATGGATGTGGTGACGATCTTCCCCTTACTTTGGGAGCGAACGAGACAGAAAATGAATTTCCTAGTCTAGGAGATGAACTTGTTGCTTTTCTTGGTAGTGATAAAAGAGGTGGTGGTAGGTGGGGCTACCTCAGGTATCCTGTATAATGAATTACACAAAGAAATAATGACAACACGAGGCCTTGACTCATACACAACATGTCGCCTCCACAAGTATGGCTAGCCTAATAGTACATCACAAACATCCAGAGGTGTAACACCAGACAATACCTCATTTGTGAAGGGCTTGATTTTGTAGGGAAGGCGGCACTGATGGTGAACTTTGAGATCTTGTCCTTCATGAAGCCACACGATACTGTACAGATGCGGGTGTGGTGTAGTCGGTAGGCCCAACCGCTTCACGACCTTTGCTCAAATGAGGTTTTTTTGGTTGTCACTGTCGACAATGAATTGCAGCGGTGAACCCTTCACCCACATCTGTGAGTGGAAAAGATGTTCCCCCTCCTCTAGTTCTTCGGGCTCATTCTTCTAGATCTTGGCAGTGGCAATAGTGACGCTGGGCTCCGCATCAATGATCTGCTTCCCTTTGCCATTCCCCTTATCGGGTTTTGACTCAGGGTCGGAACATGCATCTGATTCTGAAGCCTTCAACTTAGCCACCAGCGACTGCTTCGTCTGACACTCACTTATGTTGTAAGTGGGGCTCTTGTGGAACTCACACCACTTTCCTGTGTCCTTCCTCGACTTCGTGGTGTTGTTCTTTTCTTGCGGCTTCGACGGGTTGTCTTGGGTTGCCCCATCTTCGCTTTTTCCTTGGTGCTGCGATTTGGGGAAGCCTTTCCCTTGCTTCAGATTCGCAGATCCAAAGTCCCGCTTCTTCTGTTTAAACTTCTGCTCGATTTTGACAGCGTATTGGTATGTCGTGCCGAGTGAGGAAATGTTCAGAAACTCCATCTCTTCTTGGATGTACCTATGTAGGCAACCATGGTATTTGAGTACCAGATACAACTCAGAAACCTTGATACTCAACTGTGTGTGAAGGGTATGAAAAATGTTTGTGAATTCTGGCACATCTTGGTCCCTTCCCTGTCGCAGCGTGGTCCACTTTATGTATTTGTCCTCATAGCTTTTGACAGGGTAATACTACTCCTTAATGGCATCCCGGAATGAATTCCAAGTGGGTGTGGCTGAAAATAGTGCGCCCGTGTTTTCATCCTTATGCTCGCAGTAGGTTTCCCACCAGTCCTTGACGTGGGGTGCTGCTTTGAGAAGTGCGAAAGTGATCTTTTACTGGCTGGAAAAGTCATGAAGAAAAAAATACCATTCTAGCAGATTTAACCATTTACCTACAACATCTTCTTCTATTTGACCCTCGAAGATGGGGATTTCAAAATTAACTTGTACCTTAAACGGTGTGGTGTTTCCAAAGTAGTTGTTGGAAGCTGATGCGTCGCCCCTGGGTAGCCGCTGAAGGATCTAGGCAAAGTTGTCCATCATCACATTCCTTTGTCGTTCGAGGGCTTCTTCGAGCAAGATTTTGATAGGATTTCTTGCACCCTTGTCTTTCTTCTCATTCGCCATGGGAGGCCTCCGGGATTTGCGAGGTTGGTCTTGCAAAGGTTCGACCAGTTCAAGCCCTAACTCCTTATATCCCGACCTCGCTGGGGACATGCAAAGAAAAACAGAGAAAAAGTAGACCGCTCTAATACCACTGATCCGAATTTAAACAGGAATGCAAAAAATTACAGAGATAACCATAAACACAAAGATGCAGCGGAAATAATACTTCATTTCATTTATGTGAAATACTGAAATATGCTTACAAACAGAAATGGAAATAAACCAGCTAGGGCAATGATAACTTATCTCTGAGAAGAGATGTGGCGGCTACATGCCTCTGAACTGTGTTACAATGAGGCTTGAAGGCGTATTTATTTTTGAGAAATAATGGAAAACCCTTAACATCCCAAAACCTAACCCTAGAAGATGAAACGCCAAATTGTGGGCCCCGTTTTGGGTAAGTTGGTACATCAACTTCCTGGGGTCGTAACTTTGGCACTCGATCTTCGTTTGACGCGTACAATAGCTCATTAGAAAGATCTATCCAAGCACTACAACTTTTGGAAGAGCAACATCAATCCATGGACCCATGTTGCTCCCAGATTTCCCAAAAAACGTCGTTTATGGCCTCAAAATGGCTCCAGAAGTTCAGGACCTGAAAAATTGCTAAAAATAGTAAATTGTGCTACAATTACGGAAACTAAAAAACTGAAAGAGATAGTTGTGGGGGCCCAAATGGGATAGGTGGGTGGCCACCAACATCCACCTGGATCATTCCTCCCCCTTTAGGAAGCAATGGTACCCATTGCGTTGAGTTCCTCCATCTGTTGAACTTGGTCCTTGGTGAGCTGTTCTGCAATCTCGGATGTGTCCAGTAATGGTGGGAAGCATGGTTGAGGGCAGTGCAGGCGAAGGAATGGAGGAATGATGTGCTCCAAAGAATTATTTCCCACAGCCTTGGTAATGGTGTAAGGACCATGTCAGCGTGGTTGGAGCTTCTGATAGGATCTTGTAAGGCGTTCTTCCTGCAGATGCAACCAGACTTTATTTCCCACGTGAAGCTTGTGTGGTACCCCTGTGGGTGAGGAGAAGTTATTCCTATGTTTTATCATGATCGCATCCCTTTGATGTTGTTGCTATGTGGAGGAACCCTTCGTGGGGGTCATGGATGTGGTGACGATCTTACCCTTACTTTGGGAGTGAACCAGACAGAAAATAATTTCCTAGTATGGGATATGAGCTTGCTGCCTTTCTTGGCAGTGATGAAAGAGGTGGCGGTAGGTGGGGCCACCTACGGTATCATGTATAATGAATTACACAAAGAAATAATGACAGCACGAGGCCTTGACTCATACACAGCATGTCGCCTCCACAAGTATGGCTGGCCTAATAGTACATCACAAACATCTAGAGGTGTAACATCACATAATACCTCGTCTATGAAGGGCTTGATGCTGTAGGGAAGGCAGCACTGCTGGCGAACTTTGAGATCTTGTCCTTCATGAAGCCACCCGATACTGTACGGCTGCAGGTGTGGTGTATTCGGTAGGCCCAACCGCTTCATGACCTCTGTTGGAATGAGGTTCTTTTGGTTGCCACCGTCGACAATGAATTGCAGCGGTGAACCCTTCACCCACATCTGTGAGTGGAAAATATGTTCCCCCTCCTCTGGATCTTCGAGATCATTCTTCTGGATCTTGGCAGTGGCAACAGTGACGTTGGGCTTCACATGAATGATCTGCTTCCCTTTGCCATTCCCCTTGTCAGGTTCTGAATCAGGGTCGGAACATGTATCTGATTCTGAAGTCGTCAACTCAGCCACCAACAACTGCTTGGTCCGACACTCACTTGTGTTGTGAGTGGGGCTCTTGTGGAGCTCACACCACTTTCCTGTGTCCTTCTTCGACTTTGTGGTGTTGTTCTTTTCTTGTGGCTTTGACGAGTTTTCTTGGGCTGCCCTGTCTTGGCTTTGTCCTTGGTTCTGAAAATTGGGGAAGCCTTTCCCTTGCTTTGGATTCGCAGATCTAAAGTCCCGCTTCTTCTGTTTAAACTTTTGGTCGATTTTAACAGCGTATCGGTACACTGTGCCGAGTGAGGAGATGTTAAGAAACTCCATCTCTTCTTGGATGTACCTATGTAGGCAGCTACGGTATTTGAGTACCAGATGCAACTCAGAATCCTTGATACCCAACTGTGCGCGAAGGGTATGAACGATGTTTGTGAATTTTGGCACATCTTGGTCCCTTCCTTGTTGCAACATAGTCCACTTTATGTATTTGTCCTCGTAGCTTTTGATAGGGTAACACTGCTCCTTAATGGCATCCCAGAATGAATTCCAAGTGGGTGTGGCTGAAAATAGTGTGCCCGTGTTTTCATCCTTCTACTCACAGTAGGTTTCCCACCAGTCCTTGATGTGGGGGGTTGCTTTGAGAAGTGCGAAAGTGATCTTTTGCTGGCTGGAAAAGTCATGAACAAAAAAATACCCTTCTAGCAGATTTAACCATTTATATACATCATTTGTGTCTATTTGACCCTCGAAGATGGGGATTTCAAAATTAACTTGTACCTTAAACAGTGTGGCATTTCCATAGTAGCTGTTGGAAGCCGATGTGTCGCCCCTGGGTAGCCGCTGAAGGATATGGGCAAAGTTGTCCATCATCGCGTTCCTTTGTCGCTCGAGGGCTTCTTCGAGCAAGATTTTGATAGGATATCCTGCCCCCTCGTCTTTCTTCTCATCCACCATGGGAGGCTGTCGGGATTTGTGAGGCTAGTATTGCAAAGGTTCGACCAGTTCCAGCCCTAACTCCTTATATCCCGACCTCGTTGGGGACATGCAAAGAAAAACAGAGAAAAAGCAAACCGCTCTGATACCACTGATCCGGATTTAAATAGGAACACAACAAATTACAGAGATAACCATAAACACAAAGATGCAACAGAAATAATACTTCCTTTCATTTATGTGAAATACTGAAATATGCTTACAAACAGAAATGGAAATAAACCAGCTAGGGCGATGGTAGCTTATCTCTGAGAAGAGATGTGGCGGCTACATGCCTCTGAACTGTGTTACAATGAGGCTAGAAGGCGTATTTATTGTTGAGAAACAATGGAAAAACCTTAACATTCCAAAACCTAACCCTAGAAGATGAAATGCCAAATTGTGGGCCGCGTTTTGGGTAATTTGGTACATCAACTTCCCGGGGTCGTAACTTTGGCACCCAATCTTCGTTTGACGCATACAATAGCTCGTTAGAAATATCTATCCGAGCACTACAACTTTGGGAAGAGTAACATCAGTCCATGCACCCATGTTTCTCCCATATTTCCCGAAAAATTTTGTTTAGTGCCTCGAAACGGCTCTGGAAGTTCAAGACCCGAAAAACTACTAAAAATAGTAAATTGTGCTACAATTATGGAAACTGAAAAACTAAAAAAAATAGTTGTGGGGGCTAAAATGGGATAGGTGGGTGGCCACCAACATCCACCTAGATAATTCCTCCCCCCTTAGGAAGCAATGGTCCCCATTTTGTTGAGTTCCTCCATCTGTTGAACTTGGTCACTAGTGAGTTGTTCTGCAATCTCATATGTGTCCAGTAATGGTGGGAAGCATGGTCGAGGGCGGTGCAAGTGAAGGAATGGAGGAATGATGTGCTCCAAAGCATTATTTCCCATAGCCTTGGTAACGGTGTAAGAACCATGTCGGCGTGGTTGGAGCTTCTGATGGGATCTTGTAAGGCGTTCTTTCTGCAAATGCAACTAGACTTTGTTTCGCACCTGAAGCTTGTGTGGTACCCCTGTGGGTGAGGAGAAGTTGTTCCTATGTTCTGTCATGACCGTATCCCTTTTCTGCCACTGCTGCATGGAGGAACCCTTAGCGGGGGTCATGGATGTGGTGACGATCTTCCCCTTACTTTGGGAGAGAACCAGGCAAAAAATGAATTTCCTAGTTTGGGAGATGAGCTTGCTGCCTTTCCTGGCAGTGATAAAAGAGGTGGCGGTAGGTGGGGCTACCTCCAGTATCCTGTATAATGAATTACACAAAGAAATAATGACAACACGAGGCCTTGACTCATACACAACATGTTGCCTCCACAAGTCTGGCTGGCCTAATAGTACATCACAAACATCCAGAGGTGTAACATCACACAATACCTCATCTATGAAGGGCTTGATGCTATAGGGAAGGCGACACTGCTGGCAAGATTTGAGATCTCGTCCTTCATGAAGCCTCTTAATACTGTACGACTGTGAGTGTGGTGTAGTCGCTAGGCCAAACTGCTTCAGGATCTTGCTGAAATGAGGTTCTTTTGGTTGCCACTGTCGACAAAGAATTGTAGCGACGAACCCTTCACCCACATCTATGAGTGGAAATGACGTGCCCCCTCCTCTAGATCTTCAGGCTAATTCTTCTGGATCTTGGTAGTGGCAATAGTGACGCTGGGCTCCCCATCAATGATCTGCTTCCCTTTGCCATTCCCCTTGTCGGGTTCTGACTTAGGGTCGGAACATGCCTCTAATTCTAAAGCCTTCAAATCAACCACCAACGACTGCTTGGTCCGACACTCACTTGTGTTGTGAGTGAGGCTCTTGTGGAACTCACACCACTTTCCTGTGTCCTTCTTCGATTTTGTGGTGTTGTGCTTTTCTTGTGGCTTCAATGGGTTGTCTTGGGTTGCCCCATCTTGGCTTTGTCCTTAGTTTTGCGATTTGGGGAAGCCTTTCCCTTGCTTCGAATTTGCAGATCCAAAGTCCCGCTTCTTCTGTTTAAACTTCTGCTCGATTTTGACAGTGTATCAGTACGCCGTGCCGAGCGAGGAGATGTTCAGAAACTCCATCTCTTCCTAGATGTACCTATCTAGGCAGCCGCAGTATTTGAGTACTAGATGCATCTCAAAATCCTTGATACCCAACTGTGTGCAAAGGGTATGAAAAATGTTTGTGAATTCTGGCACATCTTGGTCCCTTCCCTGTCGCAGCGTGGTCCACTTTATGTATTTGTCCTCATAGCTTTTGACAGGGTAATACTGCTCCTTAATAGCATCCCGGAATGAATTCCAAGTGGGTGCGGCTAAAAATAGTGCCCCCGTGTTTTCATCCTTCTACTCGCAGTAGGTTTCCCATTAGTCCTTGACGTGGGGGGCTACTTTAAGAAGTGCGAAAATGATATTTGGCTGGCTGGAAAAGTCATGAACAAAAAAATACCCTTCTAGCAGATTTAACCATTTATCTACAACATCTGCATCTATTTGACCCTCGAAGACGGGGATTTCAAAATTAACTTGTACCTTAAATGGTGTGGCGTTTCCAGAGTAGCTGTTGGAAGCCGATGCGTCGCCCTTAGGTAGCCACAGAAGGATCTGGGTAAAGTTGTCCATCATCGCGTTCCTTTGTCACTCGAGGGCTTCTTCAAGCAAGATTTTGATAGGATCCCCTGCCCCCTTGTCTTTCTTCTCATCTGCCATGGGAGGCTGTCAGGATTTGCGAGGCTGGTCTTGCAAAGGTTCGACTAGTTCAAGCCCTAACTCCTTATATCCCGACCTCATTGGGGACATGCAAAGAAAAACAAAGAAAAAACAGAATGCTCTGATACCACTAATCCAGATTTAAATAGGAATGCAAAAAATTACAAAGGTAACCATAAACACAGAGATGCAGCGGAAATAATACTTCATTTCATTTATGTGAAATACTGAAATATGCTTACAAACAGAAATGGAAATAAACCAGCTAGGGCGATAGTAGCTTATCTTTGAGAAGAGATGTGGCAACTACATGCCTATGAACTGTGTTACAATGAGGCTCGAAGGCGTATTTATTGTTGAGAAATAATGGAAAACTCTTAACATCCCAAAACCTAACCGTTGAAGATGAAACGCCAAATTGTGGGCCTCGTTTTGGGTAAGTTTGTACATCAACTTCCTGGGGTCGTAACTTTGGCACCCGATCTTCGTTTGACGCGTACAATAGCTCGTTAGAAATATCTATCCAAGCACTACAACTTTGGGAAGAGAAACATCAATCTGTAGACCCATGTAGCTCCCAGATTTCCCAAAAAACGTCGTTTAAGGCCTCAAAACGGCTCCAAAAGTTCAAGACCCGAAAAACTGCTAAAAATATTAAATTGTGCTACAATTATAGAAGCTGAAAAACTGAAAGAGACAGTTGTGGGGGTCCAAATGGGATAGGTGGGTGGTCACCAACATCCACCTGGATCATTCTTCCCCCCTTAGGAAGCAATGGTCCCCATTGCGTTGAGTTCCTCCATCTGTTGAACTTGGTCCTTGGTGAGTTGTTCTGCAATCTCGGATGTGTCCAGTAATGGTGGGAAGCATGGTCGAGGGCGGTGTAGGCGAAGGAATGGAGGAATGCTATGCTCCAAAGCATTATTTCCCACAACCTTGGTAATGGTGTAAGAAACATGGCGTGGTCGGAGCTTCTGATGGGATCTTATAAGGTGTTCTTTCTGCAGATGCAACCAGACTTTTTTGCTCACCTGAAGCTTGTGTGGTACCCTTGTGGGTGAGGAGAAGTTGTTCCTATGTTTTGTCATGACTGTATCCCTTTACTGCTACTACTGCATGGAGGAACCCTTCGCGGGGGTCATGGATGTGGTGATGATATTCCCCTTACTTTGGGAGCAAACCAGATAGAAAATGAATTTCCTAGTCTGGGAGATGAGCTTGCTGCCTTTCTTGGCAGTGATAAAAGAGGTGGTGGTAGGTGGGGCTACCTATGATATCCTGTATAATGAATTACACAAAGAAATAATGGCAGCACGAGGCGTTGACTCATACACAACATGTTGCCTCCACAAGTATGGCTAGCCTAATAGTACATCACAAACATCCAGAGGTGTAACATCACACAATACCTCATCTGTGAAGGGCTTGATGCTATAGGGAAGGCAGCACTGCTGGCGAACTTTGAGATCTCGTCCTTCATGAAGCCACTCGATACTGTACGGCTGCAGGTGTAGTGTAGTCAGTAGGCCCAACAAATTCACGACCTCTACTGAAATGAAGTTCTTTTGGTTGCCACTGTCGACAAAGAATTGCAGCGGCGAACCATTCACCCACATATGTGAGTGCAAAAGACGTTCCCCCTCCTCTGGATCTTCGGGCTCATTCTTTTGGATCTTGGTAGTGGCAATAGTGACGCTGGGCTCCGCATTAATGATCTGCTTCCCTTTGCCATTCCCCTTGTCGGGTTCTAACTCAGGGTCAGAACATGCATCTGATTCTGAAGTCTTCAACTCGGCCACCAGCGACTGCTTGATTCGACACTCACTTGTGTTGTGAGTGGAGCTCTTGTGGAACTCACACCACTTTCTTGTGTCCTTCAATTTCGTGGTGTTGTTATTTTCTTGTGGCTTCGATGGGTTGTCTTGGGTTTCCCCTTCTTGTCTTTGCCCTTGGTTCTGCGATTTGGGGAAGCCTTTCCCTTGCTTCGGATTTGAAGATCCAAAGTCCCGCTTCTTCTGTTTAAACTTCTGCTCGATTTTGACAGCGTATCGGTACGCCGTGCCGAGCGAGGAGATGTTCAGAAACTCCATCCCTTCCTGGATGTACCTATGTAGGCAGCCGCGGTATTTGAGTACTAGATGCAGCTCAGAATCCTTGATACCAAACTGTGTACGAAGTGTATGAAAAATGTTTGTGAATTCTGGCACATCTTGGTCCCTTCCCTATCGCAGCGTGGTCCAGTTTATGTATTTCTCCTCATAGCTTTTGACAGGGTAATATTGTTCCTTAATGGCATCCCGGAATGAATTCCAAGTGGGTGCGGCTGAAAATAATGTGCCCGTGTTTTCATCCTTCTGCTCACAGTAGGTTTCCCACTAGTCTTTGACGTGTGGGGCTACTTTGAGAAGTGCGAAAGTGATCTTTTGTTGGCTGGAAAAGTCATGAACAAAAAAATACCCTTCTAGCAGATTTAACCATTTATCTACAACATTTGCGTCTATTTGACCTCGAAGATGGGTTTTCAAAAGTAACTTGTACCTTAAATGGTGTGGCGTTTCCAGAGTAGCTGTTGGAAGCCGATGCATTGCCCCTGGGTAGCCGCTAAAGGATCTGGGCAAAGTTGTCCATCATCGCATTCCTTTGTCGCTCGTTGGCTTCTTCGAGCAAGATTTTGATAGGATCTCCTGCCCCCTCGTATTTCTTCTCACCCGCCATGGGAGGTCGTCAGGATTTGCAAGGCTGGTCTTGCAAAAGTTCAACCAGTTCAAGCCCTAGGTCGTTATAACCTGACCTCGTTGGGGACATGCAAAGAAAAACAGAGAAAAAGCAGACCGCTCTGATACCACTGATCCGGATTTAAACATGAATGCAAAAAATTACAGAGATAACCATAAACACAGAGATACAGCGGAAATAATACTTCATTTCATTTATGTGAAATACTGAAATATGCTTACAAACAGAAATGGAAATAAACCAGCTAGGGCGATGGTAGCTTATCTCTGAGAAGAGATGTGGCAGCTACATGCCTCTGAACTGTGTTACAATGAGGATCGAAGGCCTATTTATTGTTGAGAAACAATGGAAAACCCTTAACATCCCAAAACCTAACCCTAGAAGATGAAACGCCAAATTGTGGGCCCTCTTTTGGGTAAGTTGGTACATCAACTTCCTGGGGTCGTAACTTTGGCACCCGATCTTCGTTTTATGCGTACAATAGATCGTTAGAAAGATCTATCTAAGCACTACAACTTTGGGAAGAGCAACATGGGTCCAACCCATGTTGCTCTCAGATTTCCCAAAAAACGTCATTTAGTGCCTCAAAATGGCTCTGGAAGTTGAGGAATGGAAAAACTGCTAAAAATAGTAAATTGTGCTACAATTACGGAAACTGAAAAACTGAAAGACATAGTTGTGGGGGTCCGAATGGGATAGGTGGGTGGCCACCAACATTCACCTAGATCAGTATGATTCATTGTATGATTATATAGTTGAATTGGCTTAGAGAGTAGCCATCATCAAGTAAAGTCTTAGGCCATTTTATTGATATCATTTCATTCTAATCTATACATTTGAAACCTCGCAACATCAAATTTATGGCCGCACACTATCCAATAATAGCTCACAAGAGAAGGATTATTGAGTCCACAAACTCTTGATTGGCATATGAAGATCCAAAACTTCGCATGGCAAGATCAACAGAGTAAAGAATTTCCTTTCCATCTAGCTATATTTTCTGCTAAAAAAATCTTACAGTATGGAAATGAGATGTCTTTGGAGTGTGAAAGACGGTGGGTTATGGACTTGGAAAGAGGTCTAGATCGAAAATTTAAAGCTATGTTTATATTTTTGAAAATTATGATAGGGTTTAATATTTCGAGAGGGGTTTGATTGTCAATTTTAAAAAATAATAAGAGAAAGAAAATAGAAAGGGAGTGGTAAATGCACTTAAGGAAGGTATAAGAATATATAAAGGAGGTTTTAGTTATATATATAGCAATAAAATAAATTAAAATAATAATAATAATAAGAATAATAATAATAACAATAATAAAGAGATGAAGAAGAAGAAGAGGGACAAATCATTTCTAATGAAGCTTTCAACAATTATCTTCCAAAATCTGTGGCTACAGTGTCTTTGAACCAAAATTGTTTTTGAAAGGCTTAGTGTATTTTCATGCTGGGTATTGGGGAAGATGGGCCTTGAACAGATCCTAGAAAACACCTAGAAACTTATCGATGAACTAGAGAAAATATATGTTCCTATACGCACCAATACCTAGGAAAATTTTAAGAACCCCCCTAAATTTATATGTATAATAAATGGGCGAATCCCCATGATGCATATCAAGAATGGAAGGTGGTTTTATCAATAATATAATATGTATATATAATTTTTTTAGTGAATCTCTCACCAAATTATATTATCTTGTAAAATCATGGCAAATATTTCACTGAATTATAAAATCTTGTAAGATCGTGGTGAATCTTTCACTGAATAATAAAGGCTTTGTAAAGGGCTAACAAAGTTCATAATGAGTATTTATTGTAATGGCTTCAAGCCTTGTTAAGAGATCCATCAAGAACCAAAAAAGTATATTCCTTATATGGAATACAAAGGTATTTCTCATGGAAAGTCAATTAGGTTTAGCGCAAGTGGTAGGGAGAAATCCGACATGTGACAATGTGTTGAAGTCATAATGAGTATTTCTTATAATGGCTATGAGCCTTGTTGTCTAAACAATCCCTCGAGGACTGAAATATGTATATTCCTCATAAGGAATATAAATATATTTCTCATGTATTGGAATATAAATATATTAGCGAGGAGCGGGAAATGAGCCACAAGAATTACTTAGAAAATTGACAAGAAGAAGATAAGTGCAAATGAAAAAATGGCAAAGAAACACAAGGGAAAAATGGTGAAACAACAAATTCATAATCTATGGGAGGAACAATGATTAGATATAGTGAGGGAAGATGTTCCCTTAGCCTAGGTGTAACAAAGGCAAACATTGTAACTCTCACTTATGCAATTGTAGTTAAACAAACATTAAGCTCTATGCTAGTCATGAGAGGGAGGAAATGTGGGAAATAAAAGCTAGCACAAGAATTTAAATGGAACAAAGCTTTGGGATTACAATCCTTACTTTTCGAGTTTGGCCACTTCCTTTGAAGCCTATTGAAAAATTAGGTATGATCTATCTATGTATCTTGTTATCTAATTAGTTTGTAAAATAGTTTCTAAGTAGCTATGTTAGAGCATGGAGTTTGTGAAAAACGTTTTCACTGTCCTGCCTATATTGAGATGGAGATGGATGGATATGAGTATTGGAGATAGATTTCTCCCATTTTTTTGTTGTAACAAGTTGTATAGGTATAGCTACAACCCCCTAATTTTAGTTCAAACAATATCCATTGGTGTGAGAAAATATGTTTGAGGTTTGCACCTTGCCTTTTTTATCCCTATCGATGTTTAATAGATCCAAGGATAAGATGGATTTATGTTAGTTTATAGTTTCTTAAAATTTAAATATAGAAATTGAAATAAATATGATGTCATTTCATTTTTATTTTATGTTGAAGTCTTTAAATAAATAAGATGTCGGGTATTTTTTTTCATTTTATTGTATTAGTGACATACCCACACATGGGGATCTCCCCCACCCTAGGCTATCAAGCACCCTGCTTATGTTGGTGCAAAGAATAAATATGGCATGAGAAAAGTTTGGTTCTTACCCATTTTGAACTTGGAGGCAAGTTACAGTTAATAAACAAACATTCAAGCTCTTCTAGTTGATTATTTTTCTTTCATCAACATATTTTCTTGTTATAACACCATTTGGTTACTTTTTAAGCAACCATAAAGACTATGACTGATATCTATGTGAAATGAACTTTCCAAAGGTAAATGATAGGAATATTATCGTATCTTATCCACACCGTTCAATGATTTAAGTCTTTTAAGCTCAACCTAAACTTTTGATATGTTTCATTAATATGATCTTTTGTTCCCAATATTCCATCCCTCCACTTGACATACTTCAATGATATTCTTTGTGTTGTTACATAGTTAGGCGTTTGTGCTTCAACCCAGATAGCTAATTTTGTATTTTAAGGATATGTATTCTTTTCAGTTACATTTTTATTGTGCTCCAACCTTATTTATTTTTAATTTTTTTAATATAGGGAAAATTTTGTTGATTTGGGATGTTTTCGATGTGGAACCTTAGGTCCACATGTCACCCTAAGAAGTTGAAACGTCACCTCCTTGGCCAACTTATTTGAATTGTCATCACTCAATCACGCTTCTCTCTCTCTCTCTCTCTCCACTCCTTTTTCTTCCTTCCCTCTTATTTTATTTTCCTTTTATCATAGTGTGTACACTTTTTTGTGGGGCCCACTTATCCTGGCCACCAACCCACCATTTTTGTTACAAATGGGACAAGGGTCCCACATCCTCTATCACTCATCCACCTATCCCCTATTCATAGGCTAAGGTGACAGGCAAGGCCAATCCCACATCCTTTTCCTCTTGGCACATAACTTTCCCTTGCACTTTATCAAATGATGGATATTGAGTGAAAATTGATGGTTGTGAAGCATCACAAGGGATTGAGTTGCAAGGAGGTTATCTTGTCCTCCAAGTCCCAATACCACTTACCACGATGGTACCATACATCACCATCTAATTGGTCATAGGGTTTTGTTTATTTTTTTCAAAATGATCACTCTAAAGTCCTGACACCACTTATGCTATGTGACCCCTACAACATCTCTTGGCTCCATTAGCATGCACCAGAAGTTCATTTTTCTACCTTTGTGGCCTTCGCCACATGTACCCTAAAATTTCCATATTCCATTGGGGTTGTCCACATCACTTGGTGCATAACCTTCATGTCAATATGTATGGAAGAATTTTCAAAATTTTCCAAAATTTCAAAATTGCTTAGTTTTAAAATTTCTCCCTCAGCCACCATGGAACTTTGTAATTTGGCTTCCCTAGCCAAATTTAGCCTTACAAACAATGAATTGCTCTGTATTCAACTCTTTGAAAATGATGGCCATGATTTCAACCTAAATTCACTATGAAAAAATAGGATTTTTCTAATTTCCCCAAATTCATCGATAATTTGGGGTTTTTCCCTTAATTTTTACCCAATTTCATCCAAGGAATTTCCTCCAATTATTTGGAAGCATACTATCCATTCCTTCTCCTTGTTCTATAATTTTAAATTCAACCAATTCTAGGCTTGTAATCACTCAAGCATATATTAACAACAAATATTTTAACCCTTGAATTCCATTTCCTCTAATTTCACAGAAATTTCCCCCAATTTTCTCACAAGAAACTTTGACAAATTATTTCCAAGTATCCTTGAAAGATTTCATCTATGGTTTTTACCTATGTAGGTCCACTGTTGTAGCTTGAATTTGATACCACATTGTAATACACCCAAAACTCACTTCCAGGCATATGTCACAAAATTTCAACCTCTATAAAAGATGAATTTTTAAAATTCCTTTTTAATATGGCTTTGCCATACTTTGACACTATAATTACTTATGCCCAACAGGGCTTTGATACCACTTTGTGACATGCATGTCCACCACTGTGCCTACTAGGATGGAGAGGCATTAAAAATTTCTCACAAATTTCCGTCATTGCAACATACTATACATCTCTAATATCATAATTGTTTTTCCTTCACAAATAATAAAACATTACACATACAAATAGATGAACAATTACTTGCAATTCCTAAGAAAACATTGTAGATTTGTAATAACTCATAAATATTTAATGTTTATAGCATTTTCAAACACATCATAAAATCCATAACCAAAACACTTATCTTTTATAAAGAATGTACAATAACTTTCTAGGGACATGGGACATTCCTCTTAGCCATAGGCACTATTGAACCGAGTCTTTCTATAGCAGGCCATCCTTGTATTGAGGCTATGAGTTCACAGTTGATCTTTTGATCGACAAGGAACCATTTTATCTTATGTGTGCTTGATTTCTGTATTGTGTGCTTGATTTGAGACATTATCAACTTCTTGGTTATACTTTGTAGATGTGGTGAAAGGATACAAAATTGAAGGTCTTCTTTAGTTCTTCTTTAAACTAGAGGCACTCATGTAATTGGACACTTTCTAATTTTTGAAGGCTAGAGCTCTGCATCCAGTCAATAACCAGTTTTGAGTCCCCATATATATTTAGGTTTCGAAGACCTCCTCCTCTTGCCAATTTCATTAGGAGGGTGGTAGCCTCTACTTTTGTAAAATATTTGTGGCAGCACCTAATCCACATTCAAAGTTCATTACAATGGTGGTAGCCTTTACTTCTACAAAATATATGTGGAAAAACCTAATATACATTCAAAGGAGATTGGATTTGTGTTCAGATTCTATGGAATAATCAAAATTCCCCCACCTCCACTATTTTTTGAGTCTCTTCTTGCTGCCTCATCGAAGAATCCATGAGGAGTATTAAAGTTTAGGAGATATGTAAGGGGTTTCTATATTTCTTTAGTTTTTCTTGCTTTGAGACTTTTTGGTAGCAAAGGTAGGCTCTCTTGAATTTAGGGAAGGTTCCCAGCAGAGACTACTTTGTCTTGGAACAAGGTCTCATTCCTTGTGAGCCAGATTTCCCAAAGGACAAAAGGTGTCAGAGAATGATGGATCTTTCTAGCCTCAATGTTTTAGAACCAGGTTTCCAGGGTTGCTTCAATTGATTCTCCTTCCCAAATTTCTTCCTTTTCCACCATTGTGAGATTTTGAGGTTGTCCAGACTCCACACTTCCTTGGTAAAGGGACAATTTAAGAAGAGATGCATGACAATTTTTGAGCTTTCCTTACATAAACAGTAAATTCCAGATCTGTGGATTTTAGTCACCAAGTTTTAGATTTAAATTTCATGAAAAGGATCTATGTCACATCATAGTAGGAGGTTCACCTTTTTGGTGAAGATAATGATGTCAAAAATAAATTTTAAGCAAACTCATTAGATGTAGATTCTTGTCGATTTTAGTTTAAATTTCATGAAAAGGATTTGAGGATGAGAGCCCGTTATGAGTAGATAAAAATTATTCTACAACACTTTCAGGCTTAATCAAACTTCTTACAATCTTAACAACATCTTACAAATGGACATATCTTTTTCAATTCAACTATGTCTTCAACTTCACTCCATTTAGGAGTATATATATATATATATATATATATATATATATATATGTGTGTGTGTGTGTGTGTGTGTGTGTGTGTGTGTGTGTGTGTTTGTTGAGAAAAACAACTAGATACTAAAAAAAGGGTTGATTGGAAGGTCAGCTCAAGGCACATCAATCCACCATACAAGAGGAAGAGGCATCCCACAAAAATAATAAAAAATAAATAGAACCAGAATGTGACCCAAGAATAACACAATTAGGAGACAAACTGGAGGCTAAAATTCCAATTTCTGTTGATTAAAGAAAGTGAGAAACATCATACCCTTGCAACACATGGCGAATCCCCGTAGAATTCAAAAAATACAATTCCCTTAGTCACCCTCACAAAATGAATTCACCAATTTAATATATGACTTGCATTAAAGATGAAGTATGTAATAAAACATCCCATATAGACACATTCTTCAGTAAGAAAATGAAAATTACTCAACGTTATTCTAGTGCATACAACTCTTGGAGGTATCTTCAAACTCTGGTAGGTTGTTTGTATATTTCCCTTTGATAGCTACTACATTTTATGGTTACAATTCTTCATCTATAGATACACTACAATACACTACCCTACACTACACTTCTCAATGCAATAACTAGACAACAAAGCCTCATGACTTCCTTTAAATGATAGAAGTGATTCAATGAAGTTACTATCAATAATTCATCCATGATGATGAGATCAAGGATATATATACCTCATTGTTCTACATATATTCCTTTGTCATCATCTCTTTGATAGAACAATCTCAAATTATACTGCCCTGCATAAGATGTTTCACAATTGGGCTGTAAAAATGCCCTATTATATACACTAAAGGGAATGTGAACTCAAACTCGATTCTTGTTTTGAAGGCTATGCTATAGAAAAATAACTCATATATGTGCTGTTATCAAGAAAGTGAGATTATAGATGTGTTATGAATTGTTACCATATATGTCTGGAAGATCTGCTGATGTCTTTGTTAAAGACTTAATAGGTCCATTATTTATCTGTAACTTTGTTCTTGGTGATTTGGGGGATAACAACTACTTTTGTGTAAGGGATTGGTGAAATTTTTTCACCGGGATATATGTATCTCCTTCTTGGAACAAACTAATAAATCTAATATAAGATAGAGATCCAGTACTTCTCTTTGAATCAAATTATCCTATAGTTCAACAACGTAAAGGGCATCACTGAACAATGCTTTTAATATCGGCTATAAATTAAGATAAATGTCACAAGTCTATGCCACATTTATTGTCATTAAATGGACATGTAGTAGTGCATACAGAAGAGGAATGATATCTAAAAGCACAGGGATTCCTCTTGAGATGGGGAGACAAAGTGGTAGCTGCTTCCTTTCTAATTCGTTCATCTATGCTGTAGAAAAGCAACATTTTCACAACTTCCCTCATGGAAGGCCTGTTGATGGGCAGAGTGCTAGTGCATAACAGAGCCACCCTTAACACCAACATCATTTCTTCTCTATATGAGTTTTCTACTTGTGCATCCAGGACGTTATTGATATCGATGTGAATCTGATTCCAAACCCACCTAACAATGTCTGAGTAATCTCCAAATTCTACATCATTGGGCTTATTGCCAGTCACAAGCTCCAGCAGGACCACACCAAAGTTGTATATGTCACTTTTCTCATTCACTTTGTGGGTGTAAGCATACTATGCACACATGTCCATCAATTAAATCAGTTCATATAAAATTGTTTATTTTCTGTTGACTGAGGCATATATATACACACATATATTCATAGGCATTAATAATTCAATTGTAAATTCTTACCTGGGGAAATATATCCATATGTTCCAACAACACCTGATACTACGTTTTTCTGACCCAACTTCTATACAATTCTAGCTAAACCAAAATTAGCAATATGTGCCTCCAATTCAGAATCCAACAATATATGATTTAACATCCCTATGCATTATTGGACTTAGAAGCACCAAAATAAATCTTATAATGAGTAGTCTAATCCAATGTTTCCCCTTGAGAACTATGAATCCACTCATACACGTTACCATTTGGCGTGTATTCATACACTAACAAATTAGAATGTGAACTAGATATGCATCAAAGAAACTTAACAATGTTGGCATGTCTAATCTTCCTTAGAGTCTCTACCTCTACTTGAGATCCCTTGTCTTAAGAAAACTACAGTTTTCTATTGTTCTAGATCCTTTTCACAACAACAATATCCTCATTTCTCAGTGTTGCCTTGTACACTTTGCCTGCACCTCCACTTCCAATAACATTATCTTCTGTCAATCTCTTCAGAATGTCTAACTCATCAAATTCTACCCTATGAAAGGCTGTGAGATTCCATGACTCTGTACTTGATTTAACTCGAGAAAAAATCTTGTATGTCTTATACAAGAAACCTATACCAATCAAGCAGAGTAATACTATCACAACAATAACCAAATCAATACCCTATATAGATGACTTTCAGATCTACCTTTCTGTTGGAAACATGAAGGTAGCATTAATGGCCTGCCTCCACAAAGGCCCAAATTGTCAAGAAAACCTTTATCATAGGCCAGATTATTGTAACCAAGAGGAACAGAGCCAAACAAAAGGTTGTTAGACACATTCAGAAAACTCAACTTGAGATTGTCTAATCCAGGAGGTATATTCCTTGAAAGAAAATGTTTTAAGTAGTCAATGCTGTTAAGGATAGGGAACAACCCCAGCGATGCAGGAATTGATCTGGTGATGCGGTTGTTGGCAAGGTTAAGATGTGAGAGATCTTTCCATGATATTATTGTCTCAGGAAGCTCCCCATACAACATATTGTGATCAAGAGAAAGCCTCGACAGTGAGGATAATCTAGTGAGTTCCACTGGAATAGTCCCTGATATATTGTTGTGACTAGCCATAAAGCTGTTGAGATTCCATAGTTTTCCAATGCCAGAGGGAATAATTCCATTGAATTGATTGTTTGATATCTCCAATGCCCAAAGATTGGCCACTTTAGTGATTTTAACATGAATTTGGCCATGGAAAGCATTGTTTGTCAATAATTTATACGTTTAACTTGGCACATAGCCAAATACAGGTGTTTGATTAGCACTATAATCATGTTAATGTTTCTATTTTTGTGTGGCAGAAAAATGCATTATCATACCCTCATCAATACAAAAACTATCAATTCCCATTGTGACAAATCCTATGATCAATCTAACTCTATATGAAGTTTCAACAACTACTAAAGAGCTACCAAGGGATATTAGCTACCAAAATTATAAAAAAAAGCCAAAGATAACGTCAAAATATTTCTAATACATATGATACCGAGGTCATACCTAGAGAGCCTTGTTTAGATATAGCTGAAAATAGAAATAAAAAATAATAATTGATTCAGTCCATATGATTATAAAGCCATACTTGCATATCATTATGTAGACAATTGATAATAAACACAATGTTTGCAATCAGTCTCCTAAGAAATATGTTATAAAAAGGATGCTTCTCTCATCTACTACAAAAAATCATGTTAAAATGTTGCCACGCCGATGGACAAAGAATCATACTCATAGCTAAAGAAAATTGTTATGCAACATGTCACGATTGAAAATGTTTGGTCTAGATGTAATAACCGATATTTTCTTATGACTGATATTTTCTCAAGCCTTGTCAACATCTTCAGTCAACAAAGTCTGTTATGAAGCTAGCTCACAAAAAGATAGAAAAAAGAGATAAACGCCTTAGAATTTAGCCTCTTCGAGGTGGCAACCTCCTTTACATTACACAAATGAACAATTCTTGGATGATACAAATGACAAGACCTCCTTTCTATATATAGGAGTTAAGGGGTCATAATATAATCAGAGTCGACATAACAATAATAATGTAAGGGCACAATAATAACAATATGGGGACTACATGGGCACAACAATATAATAAGGGGGTTGTACTAATAACAATAAGGGGTTACACTAGTAGTATAGAGACCTAACATGCCCCTCTCCTTCAAAAAGTGTTGTCCTCAATGCTTGAGTAGTTCTTGATGCTTCTGTACAAATCCTTGTCCTCCCATGTGGAATCTTCAACGGGTAAATTCTTCCACTTAATGAGATACTCTGAAATTGATCTATTTCGTAGCTTTCGATTTCTCGGTTTTGTGACTGCTTCAGGTTCCAATATGATTTTTCCTTCCTTATCAAGTTCTTGCAATACTATTTGAACTGGGATCTTCTGCAACTTTTGAATGAGTTCCCACTCCTTTGGGCATATGGATATATGTAAGACCTGATGTTTGGAGGAACACTTCCTAGAATAAAATGAATAGCATGATCATGATCACAAATATGTGGGAGGTCTTTGGGAGTCTCAAATACCTTGGAATGATTGTCCAAAACATTTTGGAGATCTGGAGAAATACATGATTTCGATGTGGGATCCTCTAGTGAACATAACTGTGCAATTACACCCCATTGTTATTTATTTAGAAGCTTTATCATGCTGTTAGAGTTAATTATCTTTCCAGGTTTTCCTTCAATACCCCTCAATTCAACTTCCTTTCCTTCCCAAAAAAATTTCAAGAAAAGTTCTTGAAAATTAAAATCTATCGTACCCAAAGATTGTAGCCATTAGACTCCTAGTAAAACATCACCACCACCCATTAGAATGGAAAGCATTGGGATATTCAATACATATTCTCCCATGGATAGCTTGATATTATGGCACTTTTCAGAGCAATTTATTGTTCCTCCACTTGCAACCATCACTTGACACTCCGGTGTTGGATATAGGAAGCAATTCAATTCCTTGGCTATCTTACAATCAATAAAATTATGGGTACTACCCGAATCAATCAACACTCTTACCTTTTTCTTCTTGATATGTCCTTCTATCTTGATAGTTTGAGGAGTGGTAATTTCTTCCAATACATTACAAGATATGGTCGGATTGATTTCTTGAGACTCGATGTGATATTTCAATTCTTGAAAATTTTTCTTCTTGATATGTCCTTCTATATTGATAGTTTGAGGAGTGGTAATTCTGTCCAATGCATTACAAGATATGGTCGGATACATTTCTTCTTTCTTGATGTGATCTTTCACTTCTTGAACCTTTTTCTTCTTGATATGTTCTTCTATCTTGAGAGTTTTAGGAGTGATAATTATTTCCAATGCTTTACAAGATATGGTCGGATTCATTTCTTCTTTCTTTGGGGTTGGTTCCTAGTGTATATAGTCTTCTTTTGATGTTTCTTGATCCTTTTCTTCCTCCTCTCCACAATCAATGTAAAATAATTTCTTCTCAACAAACTTATGACCTTTAATGTATTTGTTATCACAATTGTAACAAAGCCCCTTTTCTCTTTTTTCTTCCAATTATTGTGGTGTAACCCTTGTAGGTTGTGGAAGGCTAGGAGAAATAACACTTCCATATTTATAGTTGTGAGGGGTAGACTTCCTTCTTGCCATAATTTTGCTTTCCACTTTGGTGTTTTTCTAAAGAAGGTGTTTCTCTTTATATCCTCATAATGTGCTATCATTTCCTCCGTGAAAATTGACCACGTAACAAGTTGTTTGCGAGAAAAAAGCCCTTTATACCATAAAAATTGACTCGGTTCTAAATATGAAGATGCAATACATACCTTTTGTAATAGTGGTACACCATGTAGATCAAAATATTGCTCCATCTGTAGTATCCAATTTACTAGATCCTTTCCATCAAACTTCCTCATATCGCTTTTTCTTGATTTCAGGAGCTCGATCTTGAAATGACTGTAAATCTGTACTTTCATATCTAAAAGTTCTGAAATTGTCTCCTGCAGTAGCCCTTCGAGTCCTCTTTCTAACCCCGCAAGTCTGATCAGAATTTGATTCTCCAAGAAAGAGTTATGCCCAATATCCTAAGATGACCTAATTATATAATGTTTCAATAGAGCGAACTTGTACGACGTGCCATGTATCACTATTTCGACCTTCGGATCTGAAAACTATGCAGAGAAAACTACAATCCGTCGTCTTTTTGTAACTTCTTACGAAATTTCAATTTGTTGCTTAGAGAGAAAGTTATGACGATTTTCCCAAGGTCACCTGTTTAGGATGTAATTCGGGAGTCTGCATAAACCCTAACTTCCTCTGATCATATATCCAAAAATATAGCGAGACAAGATCTGAAATTCAGATCCGAGATTTAGAATGATTTCCTCTCAAATGGGTTTTTTCTTTAGCTTCTGAAACTTTGTAGCAAAAAGGTTATAGTGAAAATACCACGATGACCTGTTTTAGATGAAATTATGGAGCTTGCAAGACAAGATCTAAAATTTGGATGCGCGGTTCAGCAAGATTTTTTTTAGCTTCTGAAATGTTGTAGAAAAAAATTTATAGCAAAAATACCATGATGACCTGTTTGGAGCAGCGAAACCCTAGAATCCAAATCTCTGATACCAATTGTTATGAAACCAGCTCACAAAAAAATAGAAAAGAGAGATAAATGCCTTAGAATTCAGCTTCTTCGAGGGGGCAACCTCCTTTACATTACACAAATGAACAATTCTTGGATGATACAAATGACAAGACCTCCTTTCTATATATAGGAGTCTAAGGGGTCATAATATAATCAGAGTCGACATAACAATAATAATGTAAGGGCACAATAATAACAATATGGGGACTACATGGGCACCACAATATAATAAGGGGGTTGTACTAATAACAATAAGGGGTTACACTAGTATAGGGGTCTAACAAAGTCTCTCCAAAAAAAATTAGTGTAGTGAATTCGTAAATAACTGCACTGGAACTCTAAAAAACTGCTAATTATTCTAGAGGATGATCTCGGGAGGGTTCTCAATGAGATATTTTTTTTTCTTTTGTGATCTCTGTTTCCCATTCTTCTTGAATTTTACATGTGACTTCGTTACTTTCATGAATTTTTTCTTTGATTTTCTTTATTTCTCTTCCATTTTTTATCAGATGATTGATCTCCCAAGTCTTCACTGTCATCTACATAATCACCAAGACCATCATTATCATCATATTTTTTCTTCTTTAGAATTATCATCCTCTTCATTAGTCATTGAACCATGTGTATGAGACTTGGATTTAATTATGGATTTAGAGATATCCTCTGTGTGAGACAATATCAAAGAGAATTTTCAGTAGACATTCATTCCAGCCATGAATTTGACTAGATATTTATTCTCAGTAGTTTTTAATTTTAGATTGAAAATAGGATTGGAAGCTATTTAACAAACTATTCATTTGTCTTCTTAAGAAATAAATGATAGGGAGTCGAATGTTCTGGAATTTGAACCATTTAGAAGATAATCAAAAGCATATTTACAGTAAAACAAACATGCTTTCTCACCTATTTGACTTCTTTTCAGGTATCCAATCCTTACTGAATACTTCAGTACCCTCTTCAATGTCACCATAGTCATCCTCACCACTAGCCATAGAGATGCCCTTTGCTGAGTGTTTGGTTTCTTCATTGGTAAATTGAACACTGGAGAAATGATATTTCTAGTAAATTACTTGGAATTGATGCCATTAGACCTTGCAAAAATATTGATGTTGAAACCAATTGCTCACCACAAGAAAAAAAAGAAGAAGAAAAAAGACTAACCTAGATTTTCGCAAACTAGCTTTACATTGTTCAACTCTTTGTCACAGACTTAGAAGATATTGAGAAAGAAGGTTTATGCCATATTCTTTCTTAGCCTACGAATAGAGTGAATGTTGGCTAGAGAGAGAATCCATATGTGAACTAGAAAGGAAAACAAAAACCAAGCACAATAGAACTTAAGATACTTGTAGGCTAAATCACTTGTATTAGATATATCAAGATAACATAACGAATAAATTACAGATGAGAATTGTGTATATATAGTATATACATAAGGGTGGGGCACTTTCCCTAAGAGGAATTATGGGCCCACATTGAATTGATTAGGTTAGCCTTAACCAAGCCTGGAAATACAATATAAAATTACAATACATGGTACAATAAGAGTCAATGTTGGCCACAGGTCAAGATTACACGATCCTCGATAGGCCCTTTACAACATAAATGATAAATACAAATGAAGGTAGGTTTCTAGATACCAAAATCAATATAATTTTAGTCATGGGCATAAATAGGAGTGGATTCTTTGACCTAAATAAGGGTCAATTATCCCCATAGTAAAAATTAGAGCGAGTTTATGAATACCCAACTCAATACAAATGAGAGTGGGTTTATTAATTCTTGGCTTGATACAAGGTTGGTCATAGCTAGAATACAAACAAGAGTAGATTTATGAATACCCAATTTAACACAAATGAGAGAGGGTTCATGAATACTGAATTCAATACAAATTTGACTGTGGCCAAGAAAGAATATTACAATCCTGCACTCAAAAGGCCCCTTAATCTAAACGAGGGATCTTTGAGAGAAGACATTCTGTCACAAGCTACATCTCTCCTTAATGTTGAATAGTATCCAAATAGATAGTTCCCCTAAACACCATATATTCCACATCCACACAATTCCACAATCTAGTAAGAGGTTTTATGAAGATGTGACAAGTTGATCTATTTAAATAACAAATATTGGCACAAGTTATCCTTAAGAATGAGGTTATCAAATGTAGTGGAGCAAGTCTGTAGGATGGAATCCAAATAAGACATGAATAAGGTACTCATCATATGTCTGCCTAGGCACTAGAGAAGTAGTAACATCATAAATAAAAAAATAAACAAAAACATATTACTATATTGAAGGTACAAAGATCGGCTTATGTTGTTCCTGAATCATAAGAATGGAACTAGCAAACAAAAACCATAATGGACCAAGTTAAAACAACATAACATGGAAAAGATCCTAACAGATCATAAATATGAACTTCATTAAAAAGTGAATCTCCACAATTAAATCAATTGGTGAGTGAAAGCTTATATAGACAACATATAAGAATATGGGGCCATGTACTTGATAAATAAAACCTGAAGTGAAAATATAATGAAGTCATTTCTTGATCATCAAGAAGAAGGGTTTTCTCCCTATGTATCCACAACCACTCACTCTAAATAGTAAAATGGTTTTCTCTAACTAAATATCATAAGTAACCCTATTCAATAAGGCAAATGTGCACTATGAGCCCATAGGTAAAACAAATAGAGAAGAATCCTGCATAAGTCTTCCATAATTCACCTTTATAGACTAAAATGACAGAGAGGTACTAGCTTCTTTGGGGGAATCTGCAAAAATGTTACCTGCCTAGAAAACAAGTATTGGCCTTGAAGGAGGATTTAAAGCCTAGGAGTACCCTAAAAGGAAGGTGTTGGCATAAAAACTTCAGGACAACTGCTAAAAATATGAAATCTTGGTTCCCTAGTCAGAAGACGGTCATGATGCCACCAGACAAAAGCCTCAAATCAGCTGTAGAAAATGGACTGAAATAAATCTGTTAGGTACCTATACTACTAGTGTAACTTCTTATTTTTATTGGTGAAACCCCCTTATTATATTGTTGTGCCCATGTAGTCCCCATATTGTTATTATTGTGCCCCATAGAAGCCCACTATTATTATTGTTGTGCCCTTATATTATTATTGTTATGTCGGCTCTCATTACATTATGACCCCTTAGACTCCTATATATAGAAAGGAGGTCTTGTCATTTGTATCATCCAAGAATTATTCATTTGTGTAATGTAAAGGAGGTTTCCCCCTCGAAGAGGCTTCTTTTGAAGGCGTTTATCTATCTTTTCTATCTTTTTGTGAGCTAGTTTCATAACATTTGGTATCAGAGCTTGGATTCTAGGGTTTTCGCTGCTCCAAACAGGTCATCATGGCATTTTCGCTATAACATTTTTTCTGCGATGTTTAAGAAGTGAAAAAAACCCATTTGAGCCAAAATCTCTCTGAACCATGGGTCCAAATTTCAGATCTTGTATCACTATATTTTTGGTGATATGACCAGAGGAATTTAGGATTTTTGCAAGCTCGAGAATTCCATCTCAAACAGGTCATCGTGGAATTTTCGCTATAATTTGTTTTCTACGAAGTTTTAGATTTTGAAATTAAAACCCATTTTATCCAAAATCATGGTGAATATCGGGCCTGAATTTCATATTTTTCTTCGCTATATTTTTGGAGATATGGTCCAAGGCGTTTAGGGTTTTTGGAATATCCTGAATTACATCCCAAATAGGTGACCTTGGGAAAATCGTCATAATGTTCCTTCTGAGAATTAGATCTAAGTTTTGTAAGAAGTTACAGAAAGAGGACGGCCTGTAGATTTCTATGTATCAATTTCAGGTCTGAAGGTCGAAATAGTGACACGTGGCACTTCGTACAAGTTTGCTCTACTGATCCAGTCTGTAATCAAGTCATCGTGGGAGATTTGGAATAACTCTTCCTTGGAGAATCCAATCTTGATCAGACTTGCGGGGTTGGAAAGAGGACACAAAGGACTACCGCAATTCGCAATTCTAGACCTTGGAGGGCCGAAATTTCAGAGATACAATAGATTCAAGATCGAGATCCTAAAAGAAAGAAAAAGAATGACTCGAATCAAGAAAATAGAAACACCTAGTAATCAAAATGGGATGGATGATTTGAAGAATGCAATCAAAGCTAAGATAAATAGTTTTATCTATGCCATGGAAGCTGATATCGATGGTATGAAAGCATATTGGAAGAAAGGCATGGAAGATTTGAAGAAAGACATGGAAGGTTTGAAGGAAGGTGGGACAAAGCTGCTACAAGAAAGGCCTCCTAATGACGAAAAGGTAGTAGAGGAAACTCATGATGAGAAAACAATAAATTTTAATCATGATTTCATAGAATCTAACATTGGATTGAAGACCCACCATATTCCAAAGATCAATATGAGGAAGTTTGATGGAAAGGATCAAGAAACATCAAAATAAGAGGATATACACCAGGAACTAACCCTGGAGAAAGAAGAAATGAATCCAACCATATCTTGTAAAGCATTGAAAAGAATTACCACTCCTCAAACTCTCAAGATAGAAGGACATATCAAGAAGAAAAATGTTCAAGAATTGAAAAATCACATCGAGAAAGAGGAAATGAATTCGACCATATCTTGTAATGCATTGGCCAGAATTACCACTCCTCAAACTATCAAGATAGAAGGACATATCAAGAAGAAAAATGTTCAAGAATTGAAAGATCACATTGAGCATCAAGAAATGAAGCCGACCATATCTTATATGCATTGGCAGGAATTACCACTCCTCAAACTCTCAAGATAGAAGGATATATCAAGAAGAAAAAGGATAACCTCACTTTCGCCCAAAATCGAATGAAACAACAGGCATATCAACATTGCAGCAAAAGAAGTTTTGATATAGGCGACTGAGTATTTTTATGAATGCAACCATACAAACAAATGTCCCTCAAGCAAGCTAAGAACGATAATAAATTATCACCAAAGCACTATGGTCCTTACAAGGCGCTAGAAAATATTGGTACTATGGCATACAAATTGGAGCTTCCTGCATCTTCTTGAGTGCCCCGAGTTCTCCATGTTTCATGCTTAAAGAAGTTTATAAGTGACAAGATCCCAGTTCAAACATTATTGTCGGAACTTGACGAAGAAGGAAAAATCGTATTGGAACCTGAAGCAGTCACGGGAAAAAGAACCTGACAACTACAAAATCGATCAATTTCATAGTATCTCATTAAGTGGAAGAACTCACACGCTGAAGATTGCACATGGGAGGACAAGAATTTTATACAGAAGCATCCAAAACTACTCAAGCATTGAGGACACCACTTTTTGAAGGAGAGGGTCATGTTAGGTCCCTATACTACTAGTGTAACCCCTTATTGTTATCTGCGCAACCCCCTTATTATATTGTTGTGCCCACGTAGTCCCCATATTGTTATTATTGTGCCCCATAGAAGCCCACTATTGTTATTGTTGTGCCCTTACATTTTTATTTTTATGTCGTCTCCGATTACATTATGACCCCTTAGACTCCTATATATAGAAATGAGGTCTTATCATTTGTATCATCCAAAAATTATTCATTTGTGTAATGGAAAGGAGGTTGCCCCCTTGAAGAGGCTTATTTTCAAGGTGTTTATATGTCTTTTCTATCTTTTTGTGAGCTAGTTTCATAACAAAATCAGCTAGTAAACCCTCAAGCTCCACACTACAACCTTATATGCAAGACCTCCAAATATGCCCATATAACAATGTAACCTTATATGAAATACCTCCAAATATTCCCATGCAACAATGGTAAATAGCCCAAAATATGGTGCCTTTCTCACACCAATAACACTATGAAAAAACAGCCCCAAAAAATCGCCAAGTTAGGCACTCTTCCACATGCAAATTCTGATCATCAAAGAAAACCTTGACCAACAGCAAAATGAGCAAGGGTGGTTCAAAGTTCAAACCTTCTCTCATACCATGTTAGATCCATTGCAAAGTGAAAGGATCAAACGGAACCAACCATCAAACCTTAATTGCTGTAATGAACAAGGGGAAAATAGTGTTAAAGCAACACAACATAAAACCCTAACTATGTTAGAGTTGATCCGTAGGTGCATTAGAGTGGGAATCCATAAGTGAGAACTAGAGAGAAGATGAAAATAAAGAACAAGAGAGATTAGGGTGACCATTAGCTAGATCATTTGTATTAGAGAGATCAAGAAGATCGTGTCATGAATGAATTACAGAAATCAGGGTTGTTTATATTATATGCACAACTTCAGGGTGTCTCCTCAAGAGGGGTTATGGGCCCACAATTGACTAGGTTAGCCTTAAACAAACCTAGAAATATAAAATTATTATTAATAGTACAATAACAATTGGTCATAGCTGCAACTAAAGCTTACACCATTCACAACAAACACAATTCATAGAATTGAAAAAAAAAACTAGCATATAAGCTACAACCAATGCGGGAATCCTTAATACATATTTGAAGAAAATTATATCTAATCAAGTATAATCTTAAAGAGAGAGAGAGAGAGAGAGAGAGAGAGAGAGAGAGAGAGAGAGAGAGAGAGAGAGAGAGAGAGAGAGGATCTGACTGAACTATATCAGTGCAGCAAAGAGGCAAAAGATGGTGTGTACTACTGAGTATTAACTAAATGCTAGCTACATTGGAATTAGTACACGATACCCAGTCTCTCAAGAGAGATGAAATACAAAGAAATAAATAATAAGTTGAGTAACAAACATCTAGCTAACATGTGTCATTGAATTCACCATCGCCTGGTTAAGGATGTTCATACAAGAAAACTCAAGCGGGGAAGAAATCATGGATGTTGAGTTTCTCTCCATCGTATCCAAATTCCACAGTGCTAGTTGTGTTCCAGGTCTAAAGATGGTGGTATACAGGGCCCTACATCTAGTAGAGATCCATGTCAAATATTGAATTTTATAAAAAAGTTAACAATATTGAGGACCTTTTTCTCTAGTGTAAGAGAAAATAATCAATCATTTTATAAGTTGAAACTACCTCTTTATGTAAATACATCTTCAATGTTTATAAATGAGGAAAAATGATCTTCAAAGGGCTAGGATAGTTGTTACAAGGCATGAACCATGAATTTTATGCCAACTAGAACACTTTTTTAAACATAAGTATTAAAATGAATTAAAACCTAAAACGTTTTGCATGCTAATCACAAATAAAAGTCCCCGATTCACAATCTACAGCGCTGCAAACCATTAAATAAAGGCTAATATGCAATTTAAGGAAACAAGTATTATTCCTCAATATCTATTTAGAATTTCTGTTGAATAAGTAAAATATGCGCAATTTACATGGTGTTGAAGCAATGCACACTGAGCTAAAACTATGTTATTGAATGATACTTTTGATATACATGTCATGCAAGAAATATAAGAGAATCTGGCCAATGACCGAACCTGACAAAGAATATACAAGTCCTATACGAAAATTATGCAATTTTAGCAAGGTTTTGAAAAAAGCATTAGAAAGAGATCATCAATAGGAGACTTTTATTTAAAATTTGCCCTGACAATAATATTCCAATATTGCATAATGAATATATGAAAATAAAGAACATATCCCATAAGGCAACATCAAAAAAATCAACGACAACTGCAATCTTCTGTAAATTAAGCATCTAACCTTAAACATAAAATATTGAATCCCTTCAATACAGATGTCCTTGTAATTCAAATATTTAGTTATTACAAAACGAAAAATAACATTCCCATTGCAATAACTTTATAACAAGTGTAGCCTGAATGTAAGTAAATAGTAACGACTAATAACCTTTAAACATGTAACAACTTTACGATATTAGCTCATCGCTGAGATGTTCTTGGTAAAAGGGCTAAAAACAACAAAAAATTATATCATTTTTGATAATACAATAACTACCGAATTTGTAAGCTCATTTAGTTTCTATTGCCTTTATTAAGATCATATTGAAGTAGATTTGATAACTCCCTGGTCTAGTTATCTCTATAAACCAATTCCAGAAGGTAAAGGAAATGGCACACTAATCAAAGACAATGAATTTTTTTTTTCAGAGAGAAAAAGCAATATAGATTATATTAAGAGCATATAATGATCAAGTATACATAGAGAGTTGAGAAAGGCCTCAACCAATAGAGCAAAACATTTGAGCAAAATCATTTGTGTATGGGGAGAAAAGATCCCCAAAAGTTCTGTAGATGCTGTTCAGAATGTAGCAAAAAGGTTCTATAAAGTAGCATATAGACACATGCGCTGAATGACTCTAAATAGCTGGAACATATGCTGAATAAAAAGAGAGACTTATAAGAAAAAACATGAGGGGGCTTGGTTAGACCAGAGTAGGCAAGGACCCCGAAATTGTAGACAAAATGGAGTCAAGCGGCAAACGACAGTCCTGGAAAATATGACCATTTCTCCACTTCCAGATATGCCAGCAAGTTAGAATAAAAAGAGCATGCCAGTTGGGGCATTGGGTACCCCACCATGAGAAAGCTTCCTGTACAGAAGAAAACAATCGGTGAGGAAAACCATAAGTCAAGGAGAGCTCATACCAGATAGCAATCAAAGACAACGAATACTTATTACCAAATAACGAATACTTATTACCAAATAACGAATACTTATTACCAAATAACGAAACAAGTATGACAAGAATTTATACGCTTAACCTGGCACATAGCCTGATACAGATTGCTATTAAATGACTTGGAATTGATGCCATTAGACCTTGCAAAAGTATTGATGTTGAAACCAATTTCTCACCGCAAGAAAAAACAAAAAGAAGAAAAAACACTAGCCTGGATTTTCGCAAACTAGCTTTACGATGTTCAACTCTTTGTCGCAGATTTAGAAGATATAGAGAAACTGGGCTTGTGCCAGGTTCTTTCTCAGCATACCAATAGAATGAATGTTGGCTACATCATAATATTTATCGAATAAAATTAAACCATATTTCAAAATACAAAATTTGCCAAAAAGAAGAAACACCAGAAATAAACCTGAAGAAATGATGATACAGGAACATGATCCTTTGGTGAGAAGGAGATTTATGTCCGTTTTTTTCCCAACATACTCAATGTTGGACTCAATCTGCAATTGTCAATAAGGTATTTAAATATTCATGCAAAAAAATAAAAAGGTAAGCATCATATTTATGAATTGATTGACCGATATTCCAGTAAAATACAAAAGGTGAAAATACCATAAAATTTTGAACTAATATGATCTGTAATCTCAACAAAGGATGAAACAAATCAAATCAACATGGAAAATGAAGTGTTCCATCATAGTCCAAGATATTAGACAACTAAAAATGGCACCAACTTGACCCCTACCAATCAACTACATGCTTTCATGCAAGTGCCAATACAATCTATGAGGAAAAGTCATACAACTACAATCTACTCTCTAAGTGTAGGTACTTCGGTATGTAAAATTGTTAGTATAACATAATGATGACTTTTATCTAAAAAATTATCTAGTATATCCGTTGAAACTACAACAAAAACACAAATTAGAAAATCATAAAGGTGATTGGGATAAGTTTTGTCCAATTTAATCCACACAATTTGTCATGTAAAGAAAACAAAGCCAACCATAGAGACATAATGTGAAGGGAATGTCTCAAGACATTCTTCAATCGACTATTGTAATTCCATTCCATAACTACATAGTGCAAGTAAAATAAGGCAGATGGCCTAGACCATACCGCACAGTAGTATACACAGACAATGTTGATCCTGTTATCTGAACTATCTCTTGCAACAAATTTTTGTATGCCCCATCTCATCCTATTTAAACCACATGTGGTGACCATCAAAGGCAATAGATCATCTAGAAAATAAGTTTCAAAACACCACCAAAACAAAAGCCATACCAGGATTCTTGCAGCAAGAGCTCGAGAAGGGCCTCTTTGGTAAAGAGTATAAAGTGCCACCTTTACAGCGACATGTTCAACATGTCTCAATGTGCTATAGTATTTTGGGCTCTCAAATACTTCTCCATTGAAATTAACAGTAGATTTGAATATGGGCGCATGATCAGGCCCCTCTCTAATACAAGATTTGAATGAATTCTTTTAAGCGCCACATAATACATAACAAGGGCTTAGAATACTACCATCACTTTAACCTAGAAGCCTATCCTTTTGATAATGAGGGAAAGCCTAATTCTACTTAGCCTTAGACAAAGGGTAAGCGAATCTATGATATCGAAGTAAAGGTTGTCTCATGTTTCGATTGGTTGATTGGGAAATCGAGACCCAAAGGTAGTTGTTTACTAAGAAGCCATTGCAGTAGTTGTAGCTTCGCATGCGTCATAGTCTTTGAAGGTAGAGTAAAGTGCCTCTGCATCGGAGTATGGCTCTTGATCTGTATCAATTGGAACTGATTCTTTGATTGGATCCTCTATTGGTGGATCTACAGGTTCTGCTGGGATTGATTTCGTAGTGAGACTGCAACTTTCACTCTTTTAGGCCTTTTGTAGTCACTGGCAGATTGAGCAATAGGGAAAAAGAGAATTTCAGGAGCAATAGGCCATCGCCCGGCTCTGTCACTCCACCCACTATGAAGACTCAACAAATCACAGAGTTGTTTCTCGCTATGAAGACTCAATCAATCACAAAGTTGTTTCTTATACAGGAGAATCAAACCAAACCCATGAATTCAAACCTACCTTTGATTTCCAAACCAAACCTACGAATCCAAGAATGGTAGGGGTGTCATTGCTAGAAATTTGGCGATTGGAAGCAAACCACCCACCTGTATTCCTGGAAATCAGGGGAGATTTAAGAAACCCCACCCGCATTCACGAAAATCGGGGGCGATTGAAGCAAACCCCACCTACATTCATGAAAATCGGGGGCGAATGAAGTAAACCCCACCTGTATTCGTGAAAATCGAGGGCGATTAAAGAAAAACCACCTAAAAACAAAGGCGAATTTGGGGCTTTGAATGTTTATCTGCTTTATTTTTCATGGCTAAAATATAATAATTATCTATTTTTAAAATATTTTTTGGGAAAACTATAGAAAACAGGTGCAATATAAAAAAATTTCCCTTCCAAAATATAAAACCCCTTAAAATTCGCCCATGGGCTAAATTTATCCTGTAAAATTTTCTATGACCAATACCTGCTTAGACCAAAATAATTGTCAAAGCAGCAGACCATTCTCAAAAAGGATCCATGTCATTATGCAGCAGAAGCACCCATGGGAAGCAAAGGAAGGACAAGGAAGAGGGGTTAAGCTCTTCGCTCTTGGATCTGAATTTCAATGAACAAAGTTAGTCATAAACCTTTGTAAGTTGAAGGAATTATGCATGTGTCTGCCCAAGGTGGGACAACCAGAATGGAAGAAACTCAGTTGGGCTCTCAAGAAATCCATGCTTGCGTTGATACAACCCAAACTCTGGGAGCACCCTTGTGAATAATCTAGGCTCACAGTTACCTCTTGTCTCAACAGGATCATAGCTTTAACATTACCTCTACCACCTTAAAATAATGATAATGAGGGAGATATTGCAGTTGATAGTGGAAACCTTTAAAGGGTTGAACAACATAATGCATCCTACCTTTCAGAAGCAACACAAAATTTTAGAACTCATGGCAGAGTTCAACTTTGGCACCTTTATGCTGAATTTAGAATGTGATGACTTCATCTTTCAGTTTCTTCAGACCTTTTATAGTGACATTACATCACCTCATTATGACCATGTCAAAACAAGCATGCAAAATATTCTGTCCTTATTCATAGAACAAAATTATGACATCTGCAAGATACCAAGATCCAAATTGTTGACCATTTGGAGAAAGGAACTAGTTGTGTCACCAATTTCTTATGATCTAGTCGAAAAGTTGTTCATGCAAAACATAAAATTGCTCAACAGGGTGTTGAATAAGGAGCTGAAGAGGATTGATGCAGGAAGAAAGAATAAAGGGAATACAACTTGTAGCAAGAATGAACTAAGAAGGATAAGAATATGATTTATCTACAAGGGATCTTGGGCACTTAACCATTCATGTTCAAGTGATAGGAAGGAGGCAACAAGGACAAATGATCGGTAAACTACAGTTTGTTACAACAGATTTGATAATATTATATTAAAAATGTGAGATTCTATAATATTACAATTTTATTTAATTTCTAGATCTATAAAATTAATTGTAATTAGTGCATGCGTGTAAAATTAAATCAAGCAGAAAATTAGAGAGTGAAAAACTAAGCTCACACACACATAATACATAGGATATTCTCTCTGGGAAACACCTTCGGGAGAAAACCCACATGGAAGGTGAGGTTGCTTCTCTCTCTTTCTCTGTCTGGAAACATGACTGCAGATACAAAGAAGTAATGTCTATGACCCATGGGCTGCTACAGTGCACAGATCCTCTCTGTGTTCTCTACCTCCTATCTCCTGGCTATCTTTGCTCAACTATGGAACAAAATTCTCTCGAAATAATGGAATGTCTCTTCCTCCTAGTGGCTTGGTTATAACACAGCCTGATAGCCTACTAGTGGTTAAGTTTGACTACATCAACTCTTAACTATAGTTACAAAATAGACTCTTCTAGAGTCTTTTACATCACAAACACGTGTCTAGCCCCTTTTACATGAATAATGAGGGCTGACACGACTTCCTCCCAAACTATAAGTGTGAAAATAGGAAGGTCAACTTCTGAGTGGCATAACTTTTTCATACAGACTCTGATTGACGCGATTCATGCATCGTTGGAAATATTTATATGTGTAGAATAGCATGAGAAGGTGTTTCAATTACATGGAAAAGTTTTACCCCCCAAAAACTTCATTTTATGCTTCAAAACATTCCCAAACAGTTTCAGATCTCGTTTCGCCAAATTGGGTCCCGCTGGTAAAAACGGTCCCATGAGTTGATTACTCTACTTTTTCCACTCCAAATGCATCGAGATGGATGAAAAAAATATAATGATCCAATTCAAAGCACACCACTCCATTTTGGGAGGCTTTTGGTCCCCAAAAGCTTTTATTGAATGAGGTGAGGAAATTTTTTCCTCCACCTTCTCTCTAGTGTACCATTTAGCTTTGCCTTGTCCCTTCAAACCAATCTACCAAAGGTCTTGTTTCCCTTGTCTTGTAGTTCTGGACCTCCTTTGCAAAAATGTATCTTCTTTCAACTCTTCTTGAGCGTCTGGTGCCAAATCCTCCACAAAAGGTAGGACCTGTTCCTCTTCCTGATCTAGCATGGAAGGCTCATAGAGTTTCAAATTCTCTACATTTAAAACTAAGTAAATGCACATATATGGTGGTAAAATGAGTTGATGGGAATTACCACCCACCTTTTCCAGTATCTCAAAGGGACCATACCTTAGAGCCTTGATTTTCTTACCAGGCCCCTGCAACTTCTCCTTGTTCAACTGTAGCCATACTCTATCTCCCACCTTGAATGATTTCTTTGTTCTGTGCTAATCACGTCTGGCCTTAAACTTCACTTGCGAATTCCGTAGTGTTTCCTGTACCTATAGATGGATCTTCCCGATCTTTTCTATAAAAATTTTAGCCCTCAAAGCATCTCCTGTAAGGTCTTCCTTCACTCCTCATTGCTACCCATATACAATATCCAAAGTTGAAGGTGGAAAATATCCAAAACAAGTTTCAAATGGGGACTTTCCTATAGAAGTGTGGACTACTCTATTATAAGAATGTTGTATATATATATCAGATTTTCATCCCAGGTCTTCGAATGCTTCTGGTTGTAACCCCTCAGAAGCTACACCAAAGTCTTATTGACTACTTTTGTCTGCCCATCTGTCCATGGATGGAATGTTGTAGATCTCTTTAACTTCGTGTCCATCTTCTCCCACAATGTAGTCCAGAATGCATTGAGAAATCTTGTATCCCTATTTGAAATGATGATCCTTGGTATCCCAAAGTGTACCCAGACTTGTCCAAAGAACAAGTTTGTTGCTTCTTGTCCATTGATGGTCTTTTTACATGGCACCAGAACACAAATCTTGCTAAACTTGTCAACTACCATGAATAGGTATTGATGTCCCTTCTTGGTTGTCGGTAAACCTCCCACAAAGTCCATGGAAATGCTTTCCCAAGGATGCATAGGTATATATAAGGGATGATACAAACCATGTTTCTTGTTGTTGGGCTTGTTGGTACAACAAAGCATGCATCCTCTTACGAAATTAGCTACTTTCTCTTACATCTTAGCTAATACACATACCTCTACAAGTTAGCCACAATCTTCCCTACACCAAAGTGCTCTGCAACTTTGGATGTGTGAGCCTCTCTAATCAGCTACAAACTCTCACCTTTAGGAACACAAAGCTTAGCCAACTTGTAGAGTAACCCATCCTGGAGTTGGTAGTCAACAGTGTTGTCGTCATCGGGCACATGAATTTGACTCTACAACTGCTGATACACCTCCTTCAAGTCCTCATATTATAAATATCCCTCTTTGTATGCATCATGGGTGAATGGCTCCATGTGCATGAGAGTCTCCAAAACTGTAATCTTTGATGTGGGTGGCCTTGAAAGAATATCAGCCAACTTGTTTGTGCTTCCCTTCTTATACTTGATCACCAAATCAATCTGTTGTAAAAACCCCATCCACTTGTAATGCTTGATCTGTTGTAGCTTATTTTGGGCATGCATGTACTATAACAGCTGGTGATCTATATGGATTATTGTCTCCTTTCCCATCAGATAATACTTCCACTTCTTCATAGCTTGCACCATGGAATAAATCTCCTTGTCGTAGGTAGGGTAGTTAAGAACTGCCCCATGAAATACTTCAAAATGGTAGCAAATGTGCCTTCGTCCTTACATCAAGACAACTCCCATAACATACCCACTTGCATCTGTCTCCACTTCAATGGTTCATTGCAAGTTTGGTAATGCTAGAACTAATGCTTCACTGATCTTCTTCTTTAACTCATCGAAAGCTTTTTGCTACCCTTTCCCCACCGGAAACTCTTGTCACTTATTGTTATCACGTGGAGCGGTGCTGCTACCCCTAAAATCAAGGCTATGAATTTCCTCAGGTACTGTGCTGCTCCAATGAAACTCCTAACCTCAGTAGCATTAGTAGGCACCGACCATTTCATGATGGCCTCCATCTTGGAAGGATATATCTTCAATTCTCCTCCACCAATCACATATCCCGAATACACCAAGCACTGCTACGCAAACTTACACTTCTTGAGATTTGCTAGCAGCCGGTGCTTCTTTAATGTTTCCAGCACTTGCATCAAATGTGAAATATGTAGGAATTTATAGGGTAAGTTCCTCAGATAGAACTCCAAAGGACACCGCTCACAAATATATCACAGATCAATACACCAGTATTCTTGACTTGGTTAAAACTCTCAAAGAGGGAAACCATCCACGACCTGAGCTAACGTGGCCATTTCAGGCAATTTACTAATGTAAAAGAAAGAAAATTTACATAAGCTTCTCTCATGAACGGTCACCTTACAAATGACCCTCCATGCTCTTTAAATAGAGACCATGGACCAATCAGGTGTTAAGCCACAGATCAAGTGTCAATGATACCGAGGAGAGAATGAACTGTCAAATCACTTCATGTCTAGAACATATCATGACCGTCGGATTGTAAGTTACAAAAAGTACATAGTAAAGAAACACACTTTACCTAACTATACACTAGACCAAGTTATATTTAACTATTTCCTATGTGTCAGAATATCCTAACATCCCCCCTTAAGAACAACTAGGGATAGGATTGAAGGATGTACAAAGATGACACAATAGGAGAAGGAAGGAGGCATTAGAGCCTATCCCCCCTTAGTGACAACTTCCTGAATTCCAACCATAAATCAAATTTTAGTAAACTTCACCTCAGTGAGAGCCTTTGTAAAGATGTCTGAAACTTGATCATCGGTTGAACAATATTGCACTTCAAGAACATGGTCATGAATGAGCTTTTTGATGAAGTTTAGGTGTATTTCAATGTGTTTTCTACGCTAATGTTGGACTAGATCTTTTCATAGTTGAATGGCACTTTGATTATCACACCAAAGTGTGGTTAGATGCTGCTGCTGAAAACCAAACTCTAACAGGATCTGACAAAGCCACAGGGCTTTCTTACTAGCTTCAACGACACCACGATACTGTGCTTCTACTAAAGAAAGAGAAATGGCACTTTGTTTCTTACAAGCCCATGTAATAGGTCCAAAACCAAGAGTGAAGACATAACCCGCAGTAGACTTCCTATCATTCGGGTCACCAGCCCAATCAGAATCAGTGAAACCAACCAATAGAGGAGATGCTTTTGCACTATAATGAATCCCAAACTGAACTGTACCTCGAACATAACGAAGTATTCTTTTAGCTGCTTTCCAATGACTTTCATGTGGGTTTTGCATAAATCGAACAACAAAGCCAATAACAAAGGAAAGGTCAGGACGGGTATGGGTCAGATACAAAAGTTTTCCAACAAGCTGATGATATAAGGTAGCATCAACTTCAGGGGAAGTACAAGTGACTGAAAGTTTGGCTCTATACTGAAAGGGAGAAGGGGTTGGCTTACAGTCCTCCATGTGAAAGTGACGTAGAAGATCACATGCATACTTGGACTCGGAAAGGGAAATACCTTCTTTGGATTGCAAGACTTGAAGACCAAGGAAATAATGCAAGTGTCCTAAGTCTGTCATTTCAAACTATTTTTTAAGGCTGGACTTCACATGGTTTATAAGGTTGGGATCACTAGTAGAAGGATAAGATCATCAACATAAAGAATAAGAATGATAAGAGACTTACTCACTTTCTTGGTGTAGATAATATTGTAAAAATGACACCTAGAAAAGCCGGTATCTAAAAGAAAACTATCCATTTTGGCATACAAAGGCCGAGGGGATTTCTTGAGACCAAAAACAAATTTCTTAAGCCGACATACAAGGTTGAAGTCTGTTTATATAAATCTAGGAAGTTGTTCCATATAGATTTCTTCATGCAAGTCCCCATGCAAAAAGGTGGATTTAACATCCATCTGATGGACTTCCCATTTGAAAGAGGTAGCAAGGGAAAGAACAAGGTGGATAGAGTTCATTTTGGCAATATGGGAGAAGGTTTCAGTACAGTAAATGCCTTCAACTTGTGAAAAACCATTAGCAACACGATGAGCTTTATATTTATCAACTTTTCCATTTGGTCCAAACTTGGTTTTGTAAACCCATTTGCATCTAACAAGTTTTCGTCCCTTTGGAAGAGGAACAAGGTCCCATGTATCATTTGCCAATAATGACTGATATTATTCATTCATAGTTGTGTCCCAATCTGGATGGTTTGAAGCTTCTGCAAAGGTGTTAGGATCACAATTTGGTGAAGCTTGAGCCAATAAATAAGAGGCTATATCAAATTGAGAACGTGAACAACGTTGATCTGTAGGATCACCTGCAAGAGCACCTACTGCATCCCGAGTAACGCGGACCCATTTTGGAAGCTGAGGAGTTGAAGGAGGATCCCGAGAAGGTGGGGGGGGGGATTGTCATCCTCACTGTCATCATTTGAAGAAGAAATATTTTCAGAAGTAGAAGGGATAGAGAGAGGTGGCACATCCGCTAAACTAGGCTCGTAGGCCGATATATTTTCAGCAAACTTTACATCTCTTCTAATGATAACATTTTTGGATTTAGGTTGAAGAATTTTGTATCCTTTGACATCTTCAAAATAGCCAAGAAAAATGCCTTTTTCGCTATTAGTTTCTAAGGCTTTATGTTTCTCGTCTAGAATATGGGCCCATGCTTCACTTCCAAAACACGAAAGTGACTTACATCTGGCTTAATTGAGCTCCAGGCTTCTTCTGGAGTCATATTTTTAAAACCTTAGTAGGAGTGTGATTTTCTATGTAATTTTCACAGTTAATTGCTTCTGCCCAAAAATTAAGACTAAGTACTTTAGATTGAAGCATACAATTATACATTTCCTTTAACGTGTGATTCTTCCTTTCAGCTACACCATTTTGCTATGGAGTATATGGAACAATATGTTGCAATTGAATTCCATGCTCAGTGCAAAAGTTGATGAATTTGTTGTTAAAATATTCTTTGCCATTACCAGATCTTAGCTTAAGAATTTGATGTTCATATTATTTCTAAACAAAGGCATTAAAGGCTAAGAACATGTTAAAGACTTCACTCTTGAGTTTTAAGAAGTATACCCAAGTGCATCTAGAGAAATCATCAATGAAAGTTAATAAATACTTGTAGCCAGAGAATGAAACAACTGGAAGTGGACTACATAAATCAATATGCACAAGCTGTAAAGGGGCTGAGACGTGCCAAGAGGCATGTTTTTCAAAAATATCCCAATGATGTTTTCCAAGTACACATCTGGAACAAACATCATCTCTATAAGATACCATAAGAAGACCTGTCACCATATTTTCTTTACATATATTTTGAAGGGAGCGATAGTTTAAGTGACCAAATCGCTCATGCCAAAGTTTGCTCACTTCATCATTATGAGCAACAAATATCAATGGAAGAGTTGATGACCCAAAGCTGTTAAAATTATATAGCCTTGTAGAATCATCAACAATGCCAGTAGCTAAAATTTGTCTAGGATCTCTTAGGTCCTTAATACAACATCATGAGGTGAAAATTCAATGATTTTACCTTCACTTGAATGAGTTATTTGATATACAGATAGAAGGTTGCAGGATAAGGTAGGAACACATAATACATCATTAAATTGACCATTGTCTAGATGAATAGTTCCAGTCCCTACAACACTAAGAGATCTATCATCACCAACATATATATTTTTGGTGTTACAATCGTTTAAAGAAGAAAACATGGCTTTGTTTTTTCCATGTGATAAGGAGCTCCATAATCAATGAGCCACTTATGAGAATGATAATAAGAAGATACATTTAGTGTATAACCAAACTGAGATGCTTGAAAACCACATGTAGAAAGTGTTGTTCCTGAAGATGAAGCTGAAGTTGAAGAGTGCTCCAAATGGATGTTATGCTTCTTCATTGCTGCTTCCAAGGCTTCCATTTTCCTAAAACATTTGGATTCTAAGTGTCCATCACGATTATAAAAGTTGCAATGTCTATCAGTCTTCTTCCCTTTGTTTTTATTTGCCTTATCATTTTGTTGAATTGATTTATCATGTTGAGACTGAAATTGCTTAGGACCATTGTTTGGTTTAGGACCATTCTTTATAGGATGCTGCTTCTTAGAATTCTTTGAATTTGGTTGCTACTTGGCTGCTAAGGCTTTCTTAGAAGAGTTTCCAGTGTTAAGAAGACCAAGATGTAAGAGTTTTTCTTGTTCTCTTATTAAAGAATCACAAAAGGCATCAAAAGAGGGGGACTTGTTAGTCACTTGTAGACTTGTCCTTGAGAAATAAAGGCTTCTCTAGTAGAATGGAAGGTGGAAACAAGCACAGATTAGGCTGGTCCTAACTTAGTAATAATGGAATAGATAAGGCTACCATCTTCTTTCTTGAACTTAACACCTTCCGAGAGAAGTCTAAGGGTCTTGAACTTGGACAAAAAATCTTCAATGGAAGAAAAATTATTGGGGTCCAACTAAGAAACTCATTTTTGAGTTGATGGGCTCTAATTTCATTTTTAATTCCAAAAACTTTATTGAGTTGTTTCATTACTTCATCATGGGTATCAATTTATACGATATGGAATCTAAGGTCTGGAGAAATAGACATCCCTATCAACCCACATGCTTGATCTTGCTTATTTTCCCATTTGGCTTGCTTATCTTTATCTTTAGGTTTAGATTCTAGGCTTAAGGCTATTCTATAAAAACCTTTACTTCTAAGTAAATCCACATTGTAGGATAGCCATTGGAAGTAGTTGGTGCTGTCAAGAATAACTAGGCATGAAATTTTGATTTTAAAAGAAATTGAAGCTGTAGATGCTGAACTAAGTGTTTCAATCGAAATATCTCGAAAAATTAGGCCGATTAAAAAAAAACGGCTCTGAAAACGGATTTTAGATGAAGAAGTTATGACTTTTTGAAGAAAAGTTGTTGAAGATGTCGACGAACTACGCGAATGTTGGGAAGTGAATTATAATGTTATATTTAAAAAAAAATCCCCCCTTTTCCAAACTTAATCTAATTAGCTCAATTTAAAAAAAAATACTTTACGTGACCCACTTTTATAAATAAGTGAAAGTCATTTTTACAATGGTACTTTATGAACTATCCACTAAATTGTAACTTAAATAAAAGATAAAGTGACTTTAGAATTATAAGCGACTCGCTTTTTATTATGGGTGAGAACACTTTTACATAAAGTAACTTTAAAGCATAAGTTACATGTGCTTTTTGAAAAAGTAACTCAACAAAAAGAAAGACTTGAACCCAAGATCTCTATTCTCATAAAGTAACTTTTGACCAAGTGAGCTAGTTTAAAATGTTAGTAATTTTTGGAAAGGAGGAAAGGGTTTTTTTTTGTTGACTAAATTCTTGGAGCTTACTTGAAAAACCAATTTTTCCCTACAAACGAAAAAAAACAACCACACAAACCAAACGAACAAGCAAAAGTAATCTAACTCTTAGGACTTAAAGTTAGACTTGGCCGGAAACTAAATATTTTCCTCGATGTCTCTGATTTTCCAACATCACACTAAGGTGTAACGGAAAAGAGAACACGCATGAGAAAAAACCTTTCTTTCTAATTCTAGTTTGCCCATATCACACAGAGTCGCGGAGTAAAGAGCATACACAGAAATGAAAGGTATAGATTTAGTAATAAAAAATTATAAAAGACCATAAACTAAAATGAACAAAGAGACAAATAACTATAACTACAAATAAAGGTTGTATACCTCAAGATCTTAAAAATGACATAGCTAGGCCTATGGAAACCTTTTCGCGTGAAACAAAAGGGTCTCCCCACTGGAACAGGAACTCCTAATAAAATAGAGTAGTCCTCTTGGCCCGAAAGTGGTCATAAAAATTAGATCTAGGAAATGATAGTCAGATGCACTTGTACCGGCTTCAGATTTTGTTATGAAACCATCTCACAAAAAGATAGAAAAAAAGATCAACGCCTTAGAATTTAGCCTCTTCGAGGGGGCAACCTCCTTTACATTACACAAATTAACAATTCTTGGATGATACAAATGACAAGACCTCCTTTCTATATATAGGAGTTTAAGGGGTCATAATATAATCAGAGCCGACATAACAATAATAATCTAAGGGCACACTAATAACAATAGTGGGCTTCTATGGGGCACAATAATAACAATATGGGGACTACATGGGAACAACAATATAATAAGGGGGTTGTTCTAATAACAATAAGGGGTTACACTAGTAGTATAGGGACCTAACATGCCCCTCTCCTTCAAAAAGTGTTGTCCTCAACGCTTGAGTAGTTCTTGATTCTTCTGTATAAAATTCTTGTCCTCCCATGTGGAATCTTCAGTGAGTAAGTTCTTCCACTTGATGAGATACTCTGAAATTAAGCGATTTCATAGCTGTTGGGTTCTTGTTTCTATGACTGCTCTAAGTTCCAATATGATTTTTCCTTCCTCGTCAAGTTCTAGAAATATTGTTTGAATTGAGATCTTTTGCAACTTTTGAATGAGTGGTGACACTTCTTCATCCTTCTTCCATTCATCCCTTGCTTCGTTTATCCAATCTGGTTGGATAATAGAAATAACACAAAACAATGCTTCCACATCCTCATCCCTTCTTGAGAGTGCATCTGCAACAACATTTGGCTTCCCGTTTTTGTAGATGATTTCAAAATCATAACCCAACATATTTGTGACCCATTTTTTCTTTTCTTCTAAAGATAATCTTTGTTCTAAAAATTATTTCAGACTATCATGATCCAGTTTTACCTTGAAGTGTCTTCCCATTAGGTAAGGTCGCCATTTCTTAAGTGCATGTAGTATTGCCAACGTTTCCTTCTCATCAATATCTTGCTTGAGATGTATCCATAAAAATACCCAATCGCCTATATCAAAACTTCTTTAACTGCGATGTTGATCTGCCTCTTGTTTCATTCGATTTTGCACCAAAGTGGTATTATCCTTTAAAAGTTGGAGAACTTGTTGTTGATGCTTGATTTGATCTTTCACTACTTGAACGTTTTTCTTCTTGATATGTCCTTCTATCTTGAGAGTTTGAGTGGTAATTTCTTCCAATGCATTACAAGATATGGTCGGATTCATTTCTTGATGCTCGATGTGATCTCTCACTTCTTGAACATTTTTCTTCTTGATATGTCCTTCTATCTTGATAGTTTGAGGAGTGGTAATTCCGGCCAATAAATTACAAGATATGATACGATTCATTACTTCTTTCTCGATGCGATCTTTCATTTCTTGAACCTTTTTCTTTCTGATATGTCCTTCTAGATTGAGAGTTTGAGGAGTGGTAATTATTTCCAATTCTTTAGAAGATATGGTCAGATTCATTTCTTCTTTCTCTGGGGTTGGTTCTTGGTGTATATACTCTTCTTTTGACGTTTCTTGATCCTTTTCTTCCTCCTCTCCACAATCAATGTAAAATAATTTCTTCTCAGCACACTTATGACCTTTAATGTATTTGTTATCACAATTGTAACAAAGCCCTTTTTCTCTTTTTTTCTTCCAATGATTGTGGTGTAACCCTTGTAGGTTGTGGAAGGTTAGGAGAAACAACACTTCCCTCTTTATAGTTGTGAGGGGTAGACTTCCTTGTTGCCATAATTTTTCTTTCCACTTTGTAACAAAGCCATTTTTCTCTTTCTTCTTCCAATTATTGTGGTGTTGCTCTAAAGAAGGTGTTGCTATTTGTATCCTCATAATGTGCTATCATTTCCTCCGTGAAAATTGACCACGTAACAAGTTGTTTACGATAATAAAGCCCTTTATACCATAAAAACTGATCCAGTTCTAAATATGAAGATGCAATACATACCTTTTGTAACAGTGGTACACCATGTAGATCAAAATATTGCTCCATCTGTAGTATCCAATTTACTGGATCCTTTTCATCAAACTTCCTCATATCACCTTTTCTTGATTTCAGGAGCTCGATCTTGAAATGATTGTAACTTTGTACTTTCAGATCTCAAAGTTCTGAAATTGTCTCCTGCAGTAGCCCTCTGAGTCCTCTTTCTAACCCCACAAGTTTGATCAGAATTTTATTCTCCAAGAAAGAGTTATGCTCAATCTCCTAAGATGGCCTAATTATATAATGTTTCCATAGAGCGAACTTGTACGACATTCCATGTGTCACTGTTTCGACCTTTGGATCTGAAAACTATTCACAGAAAACTACGGTCGTCCTCTTTCTGTAACTTCTTACGAAATTTCAATTTGTTGCTTAGAGAGAAAGTTATGACGATTTTCCAAAGGTCACTTGTTTAGGATGTAATTCGGGAGTTTGAAAAAACCCTAATTTCCTCAAATCATATATCCGAAAATATAGTGAGACAAGATCAAAAATTTTGACCCGAGATTCGGAACAATTTGTTCTCAAATGGGTTTTTTCTTTAGCTTCTGAAACTTCGTAATGAAAAGGTTATAGCGAAAATACCACGATGACCTGTTTTAGATGAAATTTTGGAGCTTGCAAAAACCTTAACTTCCTCCTATCATATCTCCAAAAATCTAGTGACACAAGATCTGAAATTTGGACGTGTGGTTCAGAAAGATTTCTTCTCAAATGTTTTTTTTTTTAGCTTCTAAAACGTTGCAGAAAAACGTTATAGTGAAAATACCACGAGGACCTGTTTGGAGCAGTGAAACCCTAGAATCCAAAGCTCTGATACCGAATGTTATGAAACCAGCTCACAAAAAGATAGAAAAGAAATATCAATGCCTTAGAATTCAACATCTTCGAGGGGGCAACCTCCTTCACATTACACAAATGAACAATTCTTGGATGATACAAATGACAAGACCTCCTTTCTATATATAGGAGTCTAAGGGGTCATAATATAATTAGAGCCGACATAACAATAATAATCTAAGGACACACTAATAACAATAGTCGGCTTCTATGGGGCACAATAATAACAATATGGGGACTGCATGGGCACAACAATATAATAAGGGGGTTTTACTAATAACAATAAGGGGTTACACTAGTAGTATAGGGACCTAACAGATTTGGATCACCAACGGATGCGGCCTTCGAATAACTCTGATACCATGTAGGAATTTACAGGGTAAGTTCCTCTGGTACCTGTAATTTTATACAGAAGCATCGAGAACTACTCAACCGTTGAGAACAACACTTTTTGAAGGAGAGGGGCATGTTAGGTCCCTGTACTACTAGTGTAACCCCTTATTGTTATTAGTACAACCCCCTTATTATATTGTTGTGCCCATGTAGTCCCCATATTGTTATTATTGTGCCCCATAGAAGCCCACTATTTTTATTAGTGTGCCCTTAGATTATTATTGTTATGTTGGATCTGATACCAAATGTTACGAAACCTGCTCACAAAAAGATAGAAAAGATAGATCAACGGCTTATATATAAGCCTCTTCGAGGGGGAAACCTCCTTTACATTACACAAATGAGAAATTCTTGGATGATACAAATGACAAGACCTCCTTTCTATATATAAGAGTCTAAGGGGTCATAATATAATCATAGCCGACATAACAATAATAATGTAAGGGCACAATAATAATAGTAGTGGGCTTCTATGGGGCACAATAATAACTATATGGGGAATACATGGGCACAACAATATAATAAGGGTGTTGTACTAATAAAAATAAGGGGTTACACTAGTAGTATAGGGACCTAACATATTTGGATCACCAACGAATGTGGCCTTCAAATAGCTCGATACCATGTAGGAATTTACAGGGTAAGTTCCTCAGATAGAACACCAAATGACACCACTCACAAATAGATCACAGATCAATACACCAGTATTCTTGATGTGGTTAAAACCCTCAAAGAGGGAAACAGTCCATGGCCTGAGCCAATGCAGCCACTTCAGACAATTTAATAATGTAAAAGAAAGAAAATCTACATAATCTTCTCTCATGAATGGTCACCTTACAAATGACCCTCCATTCTCTTTAAATAGAGATCATGGACCAATCAGGTGTTAAGCCATAGATCAAGCGTCGGTGATACCGAGGAGAGAATGAAATGCTAGATCACTTCATGTTTAGAACATATCACGAGCGTCGGATTATAAGTTACAAAAATTACACAGTAAAGAAACACACTTTACCTAACTATACACTAGACCAAGTTATACTTAACTATTTCCTATGTGCCAGACTATCCTAACAAAATATGCTCATCCCGAGTAGCAATATATACCAGTATATCATCCAAATAGATAATAACAAATGAATCTATAAAAGGCTGCAGTACATCATTCATTAATCTCATAAATGTATCTAGAGCATTACATAGGCCAAATGGCATAACTAGCCACTCATACAAACATTGCCTGGTTTTGAAGGTAGTCTTCCATGTATCTTCTTATTTGACTCAAACCTAGTGATATCCAGACTCCAAGTCCATCTTGGTGAAATAATTTGCTTGATGCAACTGATCTTGCAAATCGTTTATCCTAAGCAGGGGATACCTATTCTTGAGCGTGATTTTATTCAATTCCCTGTAATCTATACACATCCGCCATGTCCCATCCTTCTTTGGCACAATGATTATGGGTGACCCACATGGTAATGTACTCGGACGAATGACACCATGTTCAAGCAACTACTGCAACTGTTTCTTCACCTTAGTTGCTTCTATAATAGAGTACGTGTACAACCTAATATTTGGCAAAGGGGAGTGTGGCAATAGCTGGATCTCATGCTCCACTTCTCTCTTAGGGGGTAACCCTTTAGGCTCTCGGAACACATCCTTGTATGCTTGTAACAAATCCTCCAGTTGTTGTTTTTGTTTCTTTGTATACCCCTCTATGGATGCTTTGCCTCTTATTGACTTTTCTATAGACTGGTTTTCTCTTAAAAACAATAAAACATACTTCTTGCTAGAACTAATCAATTTCTTGGGTTGGTTGGAACTTACCAACAAATTTTTTAACTTGCCTTTGTGTGCATTGATGATGAACTATTTTCCATTCTTCATGAGCCGATATTGGTTATCTCTCCTCATGAGTATTTCATCACACATGTACATGTACGAACTCATAAACATGACTCAACATACATCAAGGGGAACCACATCCAGATCTACTTCATCAATAAAATCAGCATTAGTAACAAATTTAATTTTACATTGTCTTTTTACCTTCAGCTCTGCATCCTTATGTACCCATTCCAGTGGGTATGTGTTTGGATGATCACAAACTTCTAGCCCCAATTTCTTGACTAGATCTGCTGCAATGAGATTTTCCTGCGCTACATTGTCAAATAGAGCATCCATGTTCATCTTCTTGACCTATATATTTACATGGAAGAGTTTGGTCATTTCTTTCTCTTCCTGTTACTGAAGGCTACTCTGATTCACCTTCTTCTGCACTCATGTACAGACGATCTTCTCATCCATGTCTAGCTGCTTTCAACTTGGTTGCTTGGATCAGTGGCCATGAGATTCTTCTTCTTATTACTTTCTTCTTGTTCTTCTGGTTTAGCTCTGGATTCAACTTCCAACACTTCTCCTCTGTATGGCCATCAATGTTGTAGTGGTTGTAGTGGTTGCTAGGATCTTTGCACTGGTGTGTTGTGGCTGCCGTATTTTTATCTTTTCCCTCTTTTTACTTCTTCTTCCCATCCTTAGAAGTGTCTTATTGCTTCTTTTTCTTCGATCCACTTGATTGCGCTCTTTTCAGGCCTATGTTCTCTAGGTACTGTGCTTGTACACAAGCCTTGTCCACCATTTTGGGCTTGAACAACATCACTTGCTCACGCAAATGGTGGTGCAGATCCCCCAAATACTTGAGGAGTACATCTGGGTTATTTGGAGAGATACCCAACCTTATAGCCATCTTTTTGAATTTTGTGGTGTACTCCTACACGCTTAGGCCCCACTTTTACCTAAAGCAATGCCACCAGATCTACTGGTCTTACATGTACCCAATGGGATAAAACTGTGACTTAATAAGGGTTTTGAAATCCTCACACTTAGTCACTCTAAATTCTCCCTCCAACCTCAAGTTTTCTGTGTAGCTCTCCCACCAAGTCAGTGCATGGTCCTCCCATTTTGACTGCGCAAATGAGATCTTCTACCCTTCCTCGATTTTATGGACACTGAAATAAACTTCTAGTTGACGCAACCAATGGTTCAAATTCAGATCATTGATCTCGTGGTAGTATGGATTGATATTTACTTTTTTCTTACACTTTAAACATCGATGGGTTCACAACACTCGAACTGGGTTGATATTTTCTGGGTTCATTCTTCGGTTGGTTCTCTACGTCTTACCGATCCCTGATCCCCCTTCTGATTTGTCCTCTGCATTCGAACCCCCTTTTTCTCTAAATATCCCCAGTTTATTGCTTAGGGCCACGATGAGGAGGTTTACATTGCGTTTATATTTGCGACTTGTTCTTTGAGCCACGAAAACCTCACCTCTGCAGGATCACGAGGTTCGTTTACAGATTCTTCGTCCATGATTAGGGTTTTATGGTTTCCGGCCTCGCCGATCTAGATCCCTTCAATTTAAAAAAAATACCTAAATAAACCTTCTATGATACCAAATTATCCATAAACTGTCGTGGATATTCCACTGGACAATTTGTCACAACAGATCTGATAATATTATATTAAAAATGTGAGATTCTACACTATTACAGTTTTATTTAATTTCTAGATCTGTAAAATTAACTGTAATTAGTGCATACATTTAAAATTAAATAAAACAGAAAAGTAGAGAACGGAAAAATAAGCTCACACACACATAATACATAAGATATGCTCTCTGGGAAACCATTTGGGAGAAAACTCAGCTGGAAGGTGAGGTCGCTTCGCTCTCTTTCTCTGTTTGGAAATATGGTTGCAAATAGAAAGAAGTAATGTCTATGACCCATGGGCTGCTACAGTGAATAGATCCTCTTTGTGTAATCTACCTCCTATCTCTCTTGGCTGTCTGTGCTCAACTATGGAACAAAATTCTTTTGAAAGAATGGAATGCCTCTTCCTCCTAGTGGCCCAGTTATAACACAACCTGATAGCCTACTAGTGGTTAAGTTTGACTACTTCAACTCTTAACTAGAGTTCAAAATAGACTCTTCTATAGCCTTTTACATCACAAACACATGTCTATCCCCTTTTCCATGAATAATGGAGGCTGACACGACATCCTCCCAAACTATAGGTGTGAAAACAGGAAGGTCAACTTCTTAGTGGCATAATTTTTTCATACGGACTATGATTGACATTATTCTTGCACCGTTGGAAAGATTTCTATGTGTAGAATAACATGAGAAGGTGTTTCACTTACATGGAAAAGTTTTACCCCAAAAAAACTTCATTTGATGCCTCAAAATTCTCTTGGAAGGTTTCAGACCTCGTTTAGCCAAATTGGGTCCTGTCAGTAAAAATGGTCCCATGAGCTGATTCCTTTAAATTTTCCACTCTAAATGAATTGAGATGGATGAAAAAAAAATATAATGATCCAATTTGGGTCAAAAAAACAAGAGGAGGTTCCTTCCGATCATAGGTAGTCATTTATATTTGAGTCTATTGATTTTCAAGATGGTGAACAACATTGTGATATTATTCAGAGAGACTTGAAGGATGACAAGCATTCAAATTGCATGAGGGACTTCTACCTAATGGTAATGATGAGGTAGACTCCTATATAATGGAGTCCATAGGTCTCCATGAGGATGTCAATAAATAATATGAGAAACCAAGTATATATAGCATTCAACCAATTCATCTATGCTCTACAACAGGAGAGGATGAATAATAGATTGTGTTCATAGGTGGAGGAGCCAAGGGTGACTTGAGTGAGGAGCCAACAATAGTGAACCAACATGATGAGCATGATAACAAGGGGGAGAATGAGAGACATAGTGTACAAGATGAACCATCCCACAAATTCAATCAAAGTTTCAAGTTGGAGCTGTGATAGTTGGGCATCTGGTGTAGACAGATACAGTGACATTCAGCAGGATACCAAAATTGCAAGTAGAGGAATTTCGGGAAAAGATTAAGAATTTCAAGGCAGATCTTATGATATTGAAGCAGAGAGTCTGGATGACCCAAGACACTATCTTACAAGAGAAAATAAAAATTGAGGAGCTCGTAGGGGTATGTGCCGAATCAGTGGCCAAGCTATCTAGTGTAGAGGAACGTCTCAAGTCCCTCACAAGGTAGCAAGAGGAGTATAGTTGGGAGTTACAAAGCAACCCTCTACTATAGTACATAGATAGGGCTAATGGTACTACCAACCCACCTTTATATATTAGGGCAAGCAGGTCAGATTTCTCCAAATGGACCATGTTGGGTGACTGGGTGGAGAAGCATGAGTTGAGCATTGGAAAATATTGGCATAGTAGACTTATTCCATATGCATACATTCATGCATTAGATCCTTCCCACGAGATGGATTGGTGAGAGATAATGAGTTGGAACTCTATTGATGGGATGATTCCTAAGAGGATACTCTTAGCCGAGGGCATATTATAGCTTGGGCTCTTAGGCATGGACAATAATGGAGGGTCGAGATGGTATCAAAACCCACAGGTCCCAAGATCCTACAGAAGATGTATAACTAGTATACTTAAATTAATTGTTTAAACTATCCATGTTAAATAATTTATTTCAATAATAATTTCATATATATATATAGGGGGGTTAAAACAAATTTAAAATATTTTATTGTTGACCATAATAAAATATTTCAATGTTGAAAGAGAAAAAGTAATTGCAAGTAAAAAAAATTAAATTACTACCTAATAAGACACATAAAATTATATGTGGCATTTTTTTAGGCTAATACCATTAGGGGATTTAGACTGGAGAGGAGTGTCTTAATAGTGCACCCACTCACCATTAATCCAAGGATTATGAACTAATATGTATCATTTAAAAATATAATTAATAATATTAAAAGAAAATTCAATGTGGGTCATAAATAAAATATTTCAATATGTAATGCTAAATAATATTTAGGGGCATTTAATAATAATAATAATAATTATAATAACATTTTAATGTGGACAATATTGTCTACAAATAAAACATTTCAATGATCTTGTTAAATAAAATATTTCAATGTCAACAATGTAAATATTTTTACATTTATGCGCTTTTTTCAAGTATATTTTTAAGTCAATTATGTTTTGAATCCAACAATTCTAATTTTAAGTTGTGTAGCCTACACAATCTACCAACCCAAACGAATTTCAAGTTGTTGAATCCATTTATGCATTCAAAAATGTAATTTAAATAATAAAAAAGTACACACACACACACACACACACACACACGAAACCACTATAGATCCATCTTAACCACAAACCTATCAAGGAAAGGTAATAAAGCTCTTTAGATGCAAAACCTTTTTCAGATTTTCAACTTTAAATGATGTTTGCATCTCAAGAGATTTGATCTCCCACAACGCTTGCTAGATTTGTGGTTAAAATAGATTTATATTGGTTAGATAGTTCCTCACATATTCCAACAATGAACTATTTCAAGGTAATTTTTAAGTTCTCATATATTACTTTACTAATGCCACCATATAAATCAAATGACTAGTAGATGTTGATAGGCATCAATCTATGATAAGCATCAAAACACTTCATGATACATATAACGTTTTTAAATTAAAAAAATCATAAAAATACACTATATTATAGCACTATTATTACTAGCAATTGCCCCAAAAGGTGCAAGGGAATGCCGATAGGATTTTTAAATAGAAAAAAGTTGTATTAAGATAAAAATGATTGAAATTTATATTTATATTTATAATAAATTATATAAATATATTAAATAAATTTTTTCTATAAATTTTATTGTTATAAATCAAATTAAATACATCTTATATTTGTATATATCTAATTGCATAGAAAGAATGTTTGCAAGTCAAAAAACATTATATAGAATAGACTTAAGGAAAATCACAATGGTACACAATATGAGACAAATATAAGTGAGAAACCAAATTAGATGGTCTAGATGGGAGAAGAATCTTCAAAAATTTTGGGGATGGGGGGGGCAGACTTTCATTCGGACATGTTAAAAACACTTTGAACAAAATGACACTACCAATCAAAGTATTTCATGAATAGTAGTTGTTATGCACTCAATTTGAGGATTGATGTTATACTGAGAGGTTGTGTAAAATAAATACTTTCATACATTACCTTGTTAACAAACTCATAACTCGAATTGACTGAATCTCTAGTATTAGCAGTATAATCTTTCACAAATACAATCATACAAGTATGTACCAATGCATCATAAACATGTAAAAACTATTGAAAAAATGAAAACCAGTGAAATGTTGCACATGTGTATGTAGTTATATTTCAAAACCATTGCAACATTTATATTATAATTTTGCAAGGAAAACAAATGATCATTTTGATATTTTGAAGAAAAAAAAGGATCCTCAAGTACAGCCAAATATTGTTCCAATTCCAAAACTTTTGTTTTTTTAGTGATCTTGAGGCATTTCCCCTGCTTCAGCAATGGTTTTTGTAACATCTCATCTCTCAGTGTTCATAACCAAACAATATGAAAACAATATATTTATACTATGAAAACAGAGCATGGTGGCTCATATTTTATTGCCCATAACTATTAAATTAGGAGTAGGACAAAAGTAAAAAGATCGTCATTGTTGTGGGTGACTGAATAAAATTTAAATTAAACAATACTTCTTTTTACAAATTTGGACATTACAGTATTGCAGAGCGTGTTTATAAGGAGATGCTTAGCAATGGAATTAAGCCAAACAATTTGACATACAATACGATGATGGTACAATTTGTATGCTCTGCAAGAAGGGGAACAAGGGAAGTTAGAGGAAGCATAATTACTTCTTGAAAAAATTGAGGAAAAAGGCTTGAAACCTGATCAGGTGACATACACCTCTTTTATTGATGGTAGTATTAAATTAGATAGAGTTGACCATGGTTTTGATATTCTGAGAAAAATGATAAAGAACTAATGCCAACCTAATTATCGAAATTATAAGCAAGATGCATAAAGTAAAATTGACTTCTTTCAAAGGGGCAATTGGTGATTCAGATCCCGAATAAAATGCTTTCAATATTGATATTTCTTTGAAGCTTGTGGACAAAATGGTCCAAAAGGATTGCCAACCTACTGTGGATACTTATAGTGCACTAATATCTAGACTATGCAATGGAGGCAGGGTGCAGGAGGTAGATCAGTTGGTAAAAATTATGTCAGTGAGAGGCTTGCTTCCTCATAAAGGCATATACACCTCTCTTACTATGGGATATTGCAAACAAGGAGAATTTGAGCATGCCCTAGAGATTTTAAATTCAATGAGTGAAAATGGATTTGAACCTACTTTATCGATATATAATGCAATAATTCGTGGTATTTATAGAGAAGGCAGGACAAAATAGGCAAACAGATTGTTCGATAATGCTATTTCTAGCTCTTTTAGTCTAGAAGAAATTACTTGGACCATACTCATTGATGGATTTTGTAAAGAAGGTGAATTTGATGCATGTCTTAAGCTCCTCCATGGGATGGAGGAGAGAGGTTGTGAATCTACTGTTCAAACATATTTTGCATTAATCAAATAAATTTGGAAAGAAGACAAACCATTGGAAGAAAAATTACTTGTCAAGAGGATGAGGGAGAAATGATTTGTTCTCGAAGAAGAATTTTTGTGTTGATTTTAACACATTTTTAAATTTAAACTTTCAAATAATGCAAGGTAAAGAGACACAAAAGTTGGATCACACGTTTCTGGAAGGTAGTAATGAAACAATGAGATCCCTTAGAGGTAAAAGAAGATGAACCTTTCCTTTTCAGGTGTGTCATCTAGTTTTGTCTTGTAAGCATTTTATTTACCTTGTTTGCCGGGGTTCATAGTTTTACTAATCAAATATTTCATTATTTTGTATTCATTAAAACTTTCAAAGAAATTTCAACTAAGATTTTATTACCACAAGGAGCCTTGGTATGGGGTTGGTTCACAGTGCAGTAGAGTCTCCATTTCTTGTTGGGCCCAATAGAGAAAGAAAGTTTGATGGAACCTTTAACCAGACTATTCAAATGTGTCACAACAAGCATGATACAAAAAAATGAAGTTAGGAGGAGTGCTCCAACGTCACATGAAATGGAGTAATTATTTGATGGGGATGAGGAACAACAATAAAGGTTGTTCACAAAAGTTGATGGCTTACATTTGGAAAAATAAATTCTAAACACTAAATGTGTTCTCTGCCTAACATGCCTTCTATTGACTTGATATTTAATTAATCAAGTATTAGACGTTGCAATTGGTGTCTATTAAAAAAATTGTGCTCTAGCCTCCCTGTTCTGCAACCCAAATTCAACAGCAAAATATTTTGAAAAGTAGAGGCCTACAACTACAGTGTAGTGATTCAAGAAGGGGGGATTTAAGGGAAGCAGAGTAATCAATATTTATGGTTGCAAAAGAGTCAGAGTCTAGCAAGTCTAGGTAGACCAAGAGTGTTGGGAGCGCGAGGAGGAGGAGGAGAGTACCCTCCATGGTAGGGCACTCATGAAATAATTCAACTACATCTCTTTCTCCAGCTCATTCCAAAGTGAATATTGATAGGGTTGAGAAAAAATAATAAAATTAAAAAGTTTAAAGCTTTAATTTCTTAAATCCAAAATATGAAAAGGCCATAGATTTTGTTAAAACATGGGGAGAATAATTATTAGGTTGTCTTTTCCATTTTTTTTAATGTTTCTTTAAATCAATAACTACAGATTTTAGTGTTATTTTTTCCCCTTTCTCTCATGTAAGTTAACATTGATATCTAGAAGTAAATTCATATACTTAATCGGCTTGAATTGAGGTATTTAACTAGTAGGCACTGGCTTGAAACCATCTTAGTGATTTCTTTGGTTTTAGTTTTCATTTCACTCTATATTCTTAATTATAAGTAAAAATGTTGCACTTCAAAGTGCCAACATGAGGCAGTTCGAAGCTGTAACAACCCTGGTGAAATTTTCATGTAATAAAGTTAAAAACAATAACCAAGGATGTATGGGACAATTATTCCAAGATGAATGTTCGGCAAGACATCCTAGGGGGTGTTAATTTGGTTGTTTATGGCTAAGAAAATTGGCAAAGGCAATGGCTAAGGCATTAAAAGGCATTTTGGCACATTTATTTATGGAAATAGTGGAAATTAGGAGAAAAGTGAGGTGAAAGGTCATAGGTTGCATGTGAGGAGGAAAATGAAGGAAATAATGGAAAATGAAGAAAATCTAGGCCTCATTCATAAAAGGCTTTTGAATATCAGTTGGTAACCTTTAGTCAGTTTAGCGTTGGAGCTCTCTCTCATTTTCTCTCTCTCTCTCTCTCTCTCATACTCTTGTATACTTAGAGATTTCTTGGAGCACTCTTGGAGGGTGTGGCATACTTGGATTCTTGGAGCAAGAAGGAAAAAAAGAGCAGGAAAGTGCAAGAAGGCATCAACATCAGCAACTACATTAGATTTTCTTGTAGGTACTGAGTTGCGTGTATGATTTCTTCACTAGTTTTGGCATGCATGGAATATTTATGTGGTTTCTTGGTTGTGATCAGTCATTGGCATGGAGGATTTCCTGGATCAATAGTGGATTACCTAGCCTTTCCATTTCTTGGATAGCCATAGTGATTGTGGGTTTAATTTCATGATTTGTTTTGGTTAATTCTCATGTTTCCTTAGCTTGGGTTGAGTTATTAGTCCTGGAATCCCTGGTTGAAAAAACACTCTAAAAGCCTTGTAACAACTTGGGTTGAGTTACCAGTCCTAGAAGCCCTAGTTGGACAAACGATATGGAAGCCCTTAGTGGGTTGAGTTACTAGTCCTGGAAGCCTTGGTTGGAAAAACGCTCTGGAAGCCCTGTATAAGTTGTGGTTTGATTTACTAGTTCTAAAAGCCTTGGTTGGAAAAATCCTATAGAAGCCTTGAAAGGCTTGGATGGAGACCAATTTGGTGATGGTTTTTGTGATGTTTGATCATGAGGTTGAATCACTATTTGATGGGTTGAGGTGGATGGCCTCTAGAAGCCCTATATGAGTTTTGATTGTTGTGTTTTTATGAGATCCCACATTCAAGCTTGGAATATGGAACGGGGTGAATGACTGAAGAGAGATTTGGCTCAACCATTCTACGGTCGAGTGGAATGTGGTAGTCCCATCTCTGGTTGGTTCATTGCATTGATTAATGAGAAATCCATTCCCTTTATTTTCATGAGTAAAGGTATTGATGTATTTATGTATTTTATGGTTGATATGTTTATTATATTTATGTTCCTATTATGCTGGTTATATGCACATTTTATGACAACAACTATGTATGGCTCTCAACATGTTTTTACTTGTATGTGAATGGATGATGTGCCTATGACCTAACAGATGATAAAGAAACAAATGGCATAAGGAACAATGGTTCATAGTGATTCTCAGATAAGTATGAGATCCCTACACTTAAATCTGTTATTTACACCTGTAGATTACATGTCGATGATATGTTTGAAAAAATGTCTGTCATGGCTAGTAGGGATCTAGTAAAGGTCTTGAAAAAGTATTTTGTTTAGTACTTTAATTTCCATGTTACTTTACTGATTTGAAGAGATGGATCAATTATGGGTAGTGTCCTAGGCTTTAAGCCGAAAAAGTGGCTTAAATCCTAGAGTCACTAGCAAGAGAAAGAGAAAGACTATGGCCCAAGAGACCTAAAAAAATAGCGAGACCCAGGGATAGACTATCTGAGTGGTTGACTTGTCTTTTGAGGGTTCTGTTGATCATGTTGGATGTCTGTATGGTGTGTTTATGTCTGTTCCACTTCCTTAATGTGACTTAGGATGTTTAACCATATCATAGTGGCCTCTCGTCACATGTTTACCCCGACTAGCTGGTTGCTTGTGTAGATGTGGGAGGAGGGTGTTACAGAGTGGTATTAGAGCATGGTTCACCACTCAGACTGGATGGGCTATGTGTTGGTCATGCATGCATATCAATTGCATGTGTGTCTCTTACACTTATATACTTATTGCAATTACTTGATGTCAAATTAGGGTTGTAGTATGGTTATCATGAAGAATTTGTTATTGATTTCATGAAATGTATTTGAAATGAGAATGTGAATAACTGTGTATGGATTACATGTCACTTACATGTTGATTTCATAGTACCTACTTACATCCTTGTACGTTAGGTTACATTTTTTAATATTTTGATTACATGCATTAGTCTTGTAGGATGATTATAAGAACCGATCGAGTATGTTTGAGTACATGTGGTTATGCATATTTTTAGTTGGTTTGGCATTAATTATGCATACTTCTAGTTGCATGTGGCAATGTGTATAATGGAATAATGGTTCTTGTCATACATGAGGTCATATCATGCATTTTTGATATGGCCTTGCATTGATGACTTGACCCTAGTTAGAGTAGTGTTTATGAGTTGATACATTTAATTGTGTATACCTATATGTTGTTATGATTATGTTATACATGTATCATGTTGATTTGTTGATCTTGTAGACAAGGTATCCTCCCCAAGTTATGCTAAGGTACATGATTTGTTGTGATTGGTTTATCTGACATAGTATGCGTTACAGGAAGAAATATCAAATGGATAGCAATATGGTTGACTACAGATACTCTCCTTATGAATCCGACGAGCAGTATGGTGTTGGGAACCCCTCTGACTTGGCAGTTACATTGAGAAGTTTAAAGGAGGAGATAAGGAGTTGTAAGGCAGAGAATGACAGACTCATATAGTCACAAGAAAAGTTAGCAGAGGTGAATGAAGTAATACTTCAAAGCTTATCGGATTTGCCGCGATGAGGACCACTACGAATCATTCATGAGCAAGAAGATAAAACTATTGGGGAATATGGTAGTAGATCACATGGTGGTCATTGATTTGATAGAGATGATACAATTAGAGATGGAAGATTGTTGGATACTTCGGAGAAGAGAAGGGATAGACACAAGTTTGATTATAGTTCTGATTCAGATAGGCAGTATGATCGTCATTGGTATCATCCTTATAGAAGGAATGATAGGGGATAATTTCTGGATGTATTTAAGAAGGAAAAACCACCTAATTTTGATGAAGAGATAAAGAGATCACAAGATACAGAGGCATGGTTTCTTGGTATGAATAAATTCTTTAGGTTGCATGACTACTTGGAGAATAGGAAAGCTAGAGTGGCTACTTTCAGTATTAAAGGTAAAGCAGACATCTGGGGGGAAGATGTGAAGAATGTCATAGATATAAATGAGGAATATCTGACTTGGAGTGAATTTGAGCAGTTATTCAAGAGGAAGTATCTGTTAGAGAGATGCTTCGATGACAAGGAAAAATATTTCTATGAACTAAAGATGGTATCCATGATAGATGATGAGTACACCAGTAAGTTCTTGGAACTGTTGAGGTATGTGCCTTAACTCAAGGAGGAGAAGGCTAAGATTCAAAGATTCATTAGTGGACTATCAGTTGAATTCAAAGACATGATTGAATTCGATGAGCCTAGATCATTGGAGGAGGCCATTTGAAATCTAAAGCATTGCTATGAACAATCAAAGTGCATAACTAAGACTAAGCCAAACTGGAGAGGTAATGTAAAGAACAAAGGAAAATGGGATAAAAAGAAAGCAAGGCCACAAAGTACAGATAACAAGGGGAATGTTGCACCTCCTAAGAGGTTCAATGCATCAGATAGAGGAAAAATACATCACTCTAAAGAGAAGAACAAGGATGGAGGCTGGAATCCCGTAGAGTGTTGAACTTGTGGCAAAGATCATCACAGGAGAGATTGTTCGTAGAATCAGGGTGGTAGACCCCAGATATATAGTGCACATGAGGTACAGACTATTGGAGATGTTGGCTAGAGCATTCCTCGTATCTATGCAGCTCTGGACAACAGGCATGCAGAACACCAAGCATCTATCATTGAGATGGACGGTAAGGTTTGTGATCAATTTATTTATATTTTGATTGAACCTGGATCTATTTTATTGGAAATAATACAGAGAGGGGGGGTGAATCAATATTATTAAATCAATAAAACTTTTTCATTTCCATATTAAGATTCATATACGATACTTCAGTTAAGGCAAACCGTGTGTATATGCAACTGTGTGTAATGCAACAAGCGTATATCCAGTAAACTTATGATTCAGTTAGTTGATCCTTAATGAGTGCATCAGAACATTATTAACCATATGAACAGTAAACAGGAGCAGTAAAATAGAATAGATCATCACACACAAGAAGCACACATGAACACCATGATGTAAGGTGGAAACCCAATGTGGGTGAAAACCACCTGCTGCAAGTCGTCTCAATCTTCTTTTTAATAAGAAACTTCTTTATACAATAGTTCTGTACTGGTGCAGTCTTATACCAGTACACAGGCTTCTACCTGTAGAAGGCTACAACCTTCTCTCGTTCTCTAAACTCTCCTGGAAGGGAGCTACAACCCCCTTAGCTCTTGTACTAGCCGATCCATTTACTAGTACGTAGGTGCCAGCCTACTGAATGCTCCAAACTTCACTCATTTTCCAACTGCTACTGGAAGGGAGTTGCCACCCCCTTAGATCTTGTACTAGCTAATGTACTAGTACGTAGGTGCTGACCTACAGAAGGCTAGAACCTTCTCTTTCTTCCTCTAGGTGCCATGTTTCATAAATTTTCAGACTGGATACTCCTAAAGCACAACACCATAATCTGAAGGCCACGTTTCATCCAATTTTAATACTGGACCCATCAACAACATTGAAGCAAAAAATCAATCACCACTACAAAATACCCATCAACTACACCTACATCATCAATCTTTGAATCACCCAATACTGAAACACTGAAACCCTGTCAACAACACAATCACCAGAACACAGAACAGACAACAGAACTCTGCAACAATAACCAGATCCAACTTCAACTTCAAATATCATGTCTCATATTGTATACGCTACTATGATGAATCAAACCAACGTACATATGCGCTTTCACCAAAGCCAACCCGCATACAGATTTGCAAATATTTACTCATAACTTTGCAGCTGTTCTAGACATCAGTCATACCTAGATCATAACATTCATACAATAAAACATGCGTCAATAATTCAGATCTAGTCTATCCATAATCAAACCATATAATGATAAAACATTCCAAGCCTTAAGATCTCGATCCATCGTTCATCATCATTCACATGGGTGCATCCTTGGTTCAGATCAATCACAGCATCACAAACCCATAACCAGCATACTAGATCTCACACTTCATTAGATATTCATCACTTCTCAAAATTGCCTTTGCCTAATGATCTTCTTCTCCTTTTATAGTCTTAGGCCTTACTCAATACCATGGTCCAAAACCATTTAGAACCAATACTAGGGACCCAATACCTAGGTTCAACACTTCAGATGCAATACCAAGGACCAAAACCATAGGTCTAAATACCACGGACCCAAAAATAAGCTTTCCCACATGTACGCGCTTTTCCGTGCATGAAAGTGCGTGCATACGCATACGCGACTTTTGATCAGCAATCCCGCGTGTATACGCGCCTTTGTATATAGTGAACCTGCGTGTATAACCTGCGTGTATACCCTACTTGGTATATAGCGAACCTGCGTATATACACGACTTGGTACATAGTGAACCTGCGTATAACATGCATATGTACGCGACTTGGTATATAGTGAACCTGCGTATATACTCTTCTTTCTTCATTTTTGTAGTCTGATCATCAATTCTTTTCTACTGACCTGCTGCACTATGATCTATCATTTTGCCATCAAGGAAAACACTTGTATCATAATGCCAACAATCTCCCCCTTTGGACTTGATGGCAAAGCTAACTTGTCATACTGAGAACTGTCATCTGATTCCTTTGAGTTGTCCTGCATCCCATGTATTCTGTCACATTTGATATCTATTCTGTAGATTCATCTAGATATATATAAGTGAGTTGTTCTTCTACGAGTGGGTTGCCATCAAGTACAACACATGCAAAGCTAACTTGTCATACTGAGAACTGTCATCTGATTCCTTTGAGCTGTCCTGAATCCCATGTATTCTGTCACATTTGATATCTCTTCTATAGATTCATCTAGATATATATAAGTGAGTTGTTCTTCTACAAGTGGGTTGCCATCAAGTACAACACATGCATCATAATGCCAACATAATTATAGTTATGTTAGTCTTGACTTGGTGGATAAGTGTGGTTTGAGTAGGGAATTGCACGCCGAGTCTTGGTTAGTGTAGTTGGATACAGGTACGAAGAAGCAAGTTCATCAATGGGTAAGAGCTTGCACGTTTGACTTAAATGGTATGCCTATAGCAACACACTTGAATGTATTACCATTGGGTTCATATAATATGTTATTGAGCATGGTTTAGTTGTATATACATAGAACCAAGGTTGAATGCTATGAAAAATCTATTGAGTGTGTTGATGACAATGGGGAACCAAGAGTGTTGCAAGGTAAGAAGAAAGTCACAATAGTTAGGATGGTGACAACTATGCAAGCAAAGCGTAGTCGCAAGAAAGGGTGCAAGCTATTTGTAGTACATATTTCTAGTGAAAAGGGTAAGGAGATTGAGGATGCAAATGTGTTGAATATGTACCCAATTTTACAACAGTTCAGGGATGTATTTCCTGAGGACATTACAGAGTTTCCACCTCACAGGGAAGTTGAATTTTTTATTGAGTTAGTGCCAGTGGCAACTCCAATATCAAAAGCACCTTACAGGATGAGCACACTTGAGTTGGTTGAGTTAAAGTTGCAATTGAACGAAATGTTGGACAAGGGGTACATTAGGTCAAGTGTATCACCTTGGGGCGCACATGTATTGTTTGTGAGGAAGAAAGATGGCACCCTTAGATTATGCATTTATTACAGGTAGCTGAAAAAAGTGACTATGAAGAACATGTACCATTTTTCGAGGATTGATGACTTGTTTGATCAGTTGAAGGGAGCAATGGTGTTCTCGAAGATTGACTTGAGATACGGATACCATCAGGTAAGCATCAAATAGGAGGACATTTACAAGATTTTTTTTAGGAACAGGTATGGACATTATGAGTTTGTTGTTATTCCATTTAGATTAATGAATGTTCCAACTACATTCATGTGTTTGATGAATAGCGTGTTGCGTGCATATTTGGAAAAGTTTGTTATTGTATTCATTGATGATATACTGATATATTCTAAGAGTGAGGAAGAGCATGACGAGCACTTAGTAGCTGTGTTGAGGTTGTTGAGAGAGCATTAATTATATGCTAATCTTAGAAAATATGGCTTCTTTCAGACTGAGGTACACTACTTGGGACATGTTGTCTCCAAGGAGGGTATTACAGTAGATCCAAAGAAGATAAGGGCCATCATGGAGTGGGTAGCTCCTAAGAGTGTGGAGAAGGTGAGATCTTTCATGGGTCTGACAAGTTATTATAGGAGGTTCATTAGGAGCTTCTTGCATATTTCTTACCCCATCACATCATTATAGAGGAAAGGTAAGAATTTCGAATGGACTGAAGAGTGTGAGACTAGCTTTGAGCAGCTTAAGAAATTGCTCACACATGCACTAGTACTACAGATTATTGATCTAGACAAAGAGTTTGTGGTATGCAAATATGCTTGTAAGATAGGGCTTGGTGGAATCCTTATGCGGGATGGATAGGTGGTATATTATAAGTCCCAGAAACTAAACGATCACGAGCAAAACTACCGACACATGATCTCGAGTTGGCAGTGATTACACATGCATTGAAGATGTGGAGACACCATATTTTTGGCATGAGGTTTGTGCTTATGAGTGATCACATTGGGTTGAGGTATTTGTTTGACCAGCCGAATCTGAATGCCAGGCAGGCTAGATGGTTGGCCACAATCAACGAGTTCAACTTTGAGATCAAATACATCAAAGGCAAGGAGAATCAAGTGGAAGATGCTCTTAGTAGACAAATACATGTGAATCACTTAGCAACTATGAGCTCATATGGGACAGATTTACAGGACATGATCTTGTGGGAAGGACAATAGGTTGTCAGATATATGGAGATTGTGCATAGGTTGCAGCAGGGTACATGTACAGTTATACGTGATAGTATAGGTACATGTGGCAGTATAAGCACAAGCACATGAATATGTAAAGGTACATGTGCAGGTGCATAGGACATGGATTATTGTCTTGCGGTAGGTGGATTGGTCAGCTTCCAAGAAAGGATATATGTGTCAGATGACAATGACCTTAAGAAGATGATATTGAGGGAGTTTCATGTGAAACCGTATTCAGGTCACCTAGGTTACCAGAAGACACTCACAACAATGAAGAGGTATTACTATTAGATGAATATGAAGAGGGATGTAGAAGAGTTTGTGGCGAGATGTTTTGATTGTTTGTGAGTGAAGGCAGAGTGTAAACATCCAGGTGGACTACTACAACCGATCTCTGTCTCAGAATGGAAATGGGAGGTCATTTCCATGGATTTAATCACAGGGTTTCTGAAGACAATGAGGCAACATGATTCCATCATGGTCATTATGGACATGTTAACAATGGTTGCACACTTCATTCCGGTGAAGTCTACATTCTCAACTAGTGATGTCGAATAGGTATTTATCAGAGATGTGGTTAGACTACATGCTGTTCCGAAGAATATTGTGTCAGACAAGGATGCGAAGTTCACTTCTAAGTTTTGGAAGGAGTTATTTGCAGGTTTGGGCACAGTGTTGGCCTTTAATATAATTTATCATTTGCAGATGGATGGACAAACAGAGAGGATCAATAGGATATTAGAGGAAATGTTGACGATGTATGTGATGCATCAACAATGCAAGTGGGAAGAGTATATCCCTTTGGTTGAATTTTCTTACAACAACGGTTATCAGGAGTCACTGAGGATGAGTCCTTTTGAGGCATTGTATGGGCAGAGTTGTAACACTGCCATTAGTTGGCGTGATCCGGTTAGCAGGGTATTGATTGGACCAGATATGTTGGCAGACATGAAACAAAATATGTAGCTGATCAAGAAAAATATGAAGGAAGCACAGGGTAGGTAGAAGAGTTATGCAAACAAGAATAGGTTGTTCAAGGAGTTTCAGGTTGGGGAATAGGTGTACTTGCGCATCAAACCGAAGAAAAGTTCCTTATGGATTGGATCATGTGCCAAGCTGGCACCACAGTTTTGTGGAACATTTAGTATTATTGAGCAGATTGGGTCAGTAACCTATCGACTTGCACTGCCTCCGACAGTGAAATTCAACGATGTTTTCCATGTCTCATTGCTTAAGAAGTATGTTAAAAATGTTGATCATGTGATTGATTGGTCTGTATTGTAGGTGGAACTAGATGGACAATTCCAGCTGGAGACTTAGTGTATATTGTAGAAAAAGGTGCTCATGCTCCAGAACCAAGAAATAGAGAAAGTTAAAGTGCAATGGAAGCACTTTGGGCCCGATGAAGCTACATGGGAGATGGTAGACCAGATGCGAGCTATGTATCCTTCCTTTTTTTCTCGTTTAGGCAAAGCAACTTTGATTTGGTGGTTTAGTATTTGCTTATGATGGCTTGGTGTATGCTTAAATATGATGTTAGTATATGTTTGATATATGATTTGGCATATGTTTGATATATATATTTTGATGATGTTGTTATATGTACACCCGTGTATGGATGTAAATAATGTAATGAGTTGTGTTATAAAGCTCCACTATGAGGTATGGGTGTTATGTTATTATGCTATCATGTGGTTATGTTATCATGATGGTATGATGTCATATGATTTGGCAATCAGCAGGATGATAATTGTAAATACCGTAATGAGCTGTGTTATAAAGCTCCACTATGCAATATGTTGTCATGTTGTCATGATGTTTTCTCTTAACTAGATCTTTCATTGTAATTACTACATTGAGCTGTGTTATAAATTTCCATAAGCAGTATGTCTTCTTTCAGCATGTTTCTTAGGTATATGTGTGATTGAACACCAAGGATGGTGTCCCCCAAGGGGGAGAGTTCTGTAACAAACCTAGTGAAAATTTCATGTAATAAAGTTAAAAACAATAACCACGGATATATGTGACACTTATTCCAAGTTGAATGTTGGGAAAGACATCCTAGGGAGTGTTCATTTGGTTGTTTATGGCTAAGGAAATTGGAAAAGGAAATGGCTAGGGAATTAAAAGGCATTTTGGCACATTTATGGAAATAATGGAAATTAGGAGAAAATGGAGGTGAAAGGTCACAGGTTGCATGTGAGGAGGAAAATTAAGGAAAATAATGGAAAACAAAGAAAATAGAGGCCTTATTCATAAAAAGGCTTATGAGGATCAGTTGGTAACCTTTAGTCAGTTCAGTGTTGGAGCTCTCTTTGATTTTTCTCTCTCTTTCTCTCTCATACTATTGGATACTTAGAGATTTCTTGGAGCACTCTTGGAGTGTGTGGCATACTTGAATTCTTGGAGAAAGAAGGCAAAAGAAGAGCAGGAAAGCAGAAGAAGGAATCAACATCTGTAACTACATCATATTTTATTGTAGGTGCTGAGTTGCATGTATGATTTATTCACTAGTTTTGGCATGAATGGCATATGCATGTGGTTTCCTGGTTGTGATCTATCATTGACATGAAGAATTGCTTGCATTGACAGTGGATCGTCTAGCCTTTCCATTTACTGGATAGCCATGGTGATTGTGGGTTTACTTTCATGATTTCTTTTTGTTGGTTCTCATGTTTCCTTTTCTTGGGTTGAGTTATTAGTCTTGGAAGCCTTGGTTGATGATCAGCCCCAAAAATGTACAATTATTTGGGCTCATTCAACCTCCTAATTTGGCTTAGTCCACCATTCTCATTTGTTTATTGCATGTTTTTGATTATTTTTATGTTAATAGAGTGAATTTGGTTAGTCATTATGCCAACAAGTCTAATGGGTGCTTTGTGTAGCCTTGTTGGTCAACTTGGAGACAAAATTGAAGGTCTTAATGAGCACTTGGCAGCCAAATTCGTGGGAGAACAAGCTAGAGGATTTGTAGGAAGGTGTCCCCCTCATTTATGGACCCTTACCTCGAATTCTCCACCATCAGCTCGGAGTTCAAAGGCCACCAAATCAATGAGCTCAAGGGCAGCCAAGCAAGTCAAGTTGGACTGCTGTTAACTACAAGTCTTGGGCAGCCAAGTCCCTAACTTTTAGGAGGACTGTTGGGTCCTCAAATTGTATAAATAAGAAGGCTTGGGGCCTCATTTTGGTTAGCTAGTTGGTAGTCATTTTTGGTAGCTAGTAGTTAGTCATTTCGTAGCAGCTAGTTAGTCAATTTGGTTTTCGCTCTTTGTAAGCCAGTTTTGGCATGACATTAGACTTTTGATTATGAATAAAAGCAAGTAGTTTTGGATCAGATTTTGAGTTTTTAAAGGAGCCTAAAGCTCTCGGGGTTGGGCCCAACCTGAGAGCTCAGGCCTCCTTCCTTTATATCAATATTGTTCCTTTAGCATTTCGTTTCCATTTTCCTTTACATGCATTTGAGTATAGCTGCTGATTTAGATTTCCTGTAGAAGTCAAACAGATTGGTTTTATCAGTTAGAACTTCTGTAGTTGTTTGGAAGTAGGCTGACGCATTACTTAGATCCATTCATGCACTTTCATATTTAGCATTGCTTCTTCATTCCACTGCCATGCATGAGTTTCCTTCACAATTTATATTGCTGTTCATTGATTTTATGTCACAGGTAGCTCAGGTTGAAGCATTCTTGTTTTGGCGACACTCATAAACAATTTGTTCCATTTACACTGCTTTCTCTCATTCCATTACTTCGTCCTCCATCTTGATCACACATGCAACCACATCTCTGACCTCTGCTCCGCTCTGTTATCTCCCAAAGTCTTTCACTCCTCACGTACTTCCATTCTCTACCCCTTTCGTTGACCTAGCCCTCTATCTTCCAACCTACTCCCTACATTCACTCCCTATCCTATTCCTCCACTTCTACAGCCATCACCAGCCTCATTCCTACCTTACACATCCCCCCCTACCATTTCATCACTCCTCCATCACGCCAAACACTCACGGTAGGTCATCCTGTAGCCATTTGTAGACATCCTGTAGAAACCAGAGTATCCTGTAGGATCCCCTGCAGACATCCTGTAGGAGGCCACTCACTCGGTTGCTGAGCTTCTGAATGTGAGGAACATCTGTGGATGGATGCTAAGGATCCCTAGGGACCTCTCCTAGCCTCCCCAACCTGTCCCACGCTTTCCTTCCTTCTCCATCCCATCTGCACAACCAAACCCTAGTTAGCACAAGATCACAATCATTCCACACACTTAAAGGAAAAATACAAAAACATAACTTTCATGATGCAAGTAGTTTAGGTCCATGCATTTTCACTTGTTAGAGGTAATGACAACATTGGTAGAAGTTGCATTTACATTCTTTGCATTGTAGAGGTTAGACTAGTCAAATTAGGGTTTCCTAGGTTTACATGCTTTGATTTGCTTTCAGTTTAGTTTGTCAAGTAGAGTAGCTTTCCTTTGAGAATAGCTTTTGTCCATCAGTTAGCAAGCTTCTTCTGAGAGCCTATAGAAGTTGGCTTGAGCCCTAGCGGACTTGTGCCAGCTGACCAAGTGACAGCTGCGACAAGAGCTAGTACTTGTGCATATAGCACCGTCGCTTCCAAGTTTGTACGAACTACCGGGTTGATAAAATTAAGAGACAGGAAGCCCCAGGAGTTGTAGCATTATTGCTACAATACTGGAGCTCACCAGTTGAACAAATTCCCTAGAAGCCCTGTAACAACTTGGGTTGAGTTACTAGTCCTAGAAGCCCTAGTTGGAAAAATGTTATGGAATCCCTTGGTGGGTTGAGTTACTAGTCTTGGAAGACTTGGTTTGACAAATGCTCTGGAAGCCCTATATAAGATGTGGTTTGATTTACTAGTTCTGGAAGCCTTGGTTGGACAAACACTCTGGAAGCCGTACAAGGCTTGGATGGAGACCAATTTGATGATGGTTTTTGTGATGTCCAACCATGAGGTGGAATCACTATTTGATGGGTTGAGGTGGATTGCCTCTAGAAGCCATATATGAGTTTTGATTGATGTGTTCTATGAGATCCCACATTCATGCTTGGAATATGGTGCAGGGTGAATGGCTGACGAGATATTTGGCTCAAGCATTCTACGGTTGGGTGGAACGTGGTAGTCCCATCTCTGGTTGGTTCATTGTATTCATTAATGAGAAATCCATTCCCTTGATTTTCATGAGTAAATATACTAATGTATTTATGGATTTGATGGTTGATATGTTTATTGTATTTCTGTTCCTGTTATGCTGGTTATATGCACATTTTATGACATCAGCTATGTATGGCTCTCAACATGTTTTTACTTGTATGTGAATGGATGATGTGCTTATGACCTAATAGATGATAATGCACCAAATGGCCTAAGGGAACAATGGTTCATAGAGATCCTTAGATAAGTATGGGATCCCTACACTTAACTTTGTTATTTACACATGTAGATTACATGTCGATGATGTCTTTGACGAAATGTTTGTCATGGCTAGTAGGGATCCACTAAAGGTCTTGAACAAGTATTTTCTTTAGTAATTTCGTTTCCACATTACTTTATTGATTTGAAGAGGTGGATCAGTTATGGGGAGTGTCCTGGGCTCTGAGCATGAGAAAGTGGCTTAAATCCCAGGCTCCCTGGCATAACACTGACAATTTTGGTCCACAGTCACTTGTAGGTAGACCTATAAGAACGACTTTAGGTTGCTGGTCACTCCCCTGCCCATAGAATGAGAGCGACTATGGCCCAAGAGACATAAAACAACAGTGGGACCTAGGGACATGTTGTCTAAGTGGTTGACTTGTCTTCTGAGGGTTATGTTGATGATGTTGGATGTCTGCGTGGTGTGTTTCCGTTAGTTCCACTTCCTTAATGTGACTTAGGAGGTCGAATCATATCATAGTGACCTCTCCTCACATGTTTACACTGTCTAGCCAGTCGTTTGGGTAGATGTGGGAGGAGGGTGTTACAAAAGCCTTTGAGGATAAAATTTCCATTCCTGTGGAGGGCTCATTTGGAGAGAATGTCATTGATCAAGAGGGAAGGGTCAGGTAGTGTGGTTTTTTGTTTTTACATTTGTTTAGTTTGTTGGTACTCGTGAACTAATTCAACTACATCTCTTTTTCAGGCACATTCCACGGTGAAGACTGTTTAGGTTGAGAAAAATTATTAAAATTAAAAAGTTTAAAGCTTTAATTTCTTAAATCCAAAATATGGAAAGTACATATATTTTGTTAAAACATTGGGAGAATTACTATTAGGTTTGTCTTTTTGATTTTTAAATCAATAACTAAACATTTCAGTGTTGTTTTTTACCTAAACATTCTCTCATGTAAGTCAAGATTGATATCGACAAGTAAATTTATATATACTTAATTGGGTTGAATCGAGGTGCAAGTTTCTGGTTGTGATAACACCCCATAATTGTGATTTTTTTTTGGCATGAACAAGATATCAAACAAAAACTCAACCTCCATCTTCTACTAATTCCCAATCTGATCCCAAAATCATTATAAATGGTGATTTTCTCGATGAAATACTGCATTCCCATATCGATTCTTGAAACTACATCTTTTAGTGGAGAGTCCAGTCAATTTTAGGAGAAAAGTTGGGGTTCAAAAGCTAACTCTAATATCACCCCAAAAAAGAAAATGCCTCTGGCTACTCCAAGTTGTTTTTCAAATTTGAAACAATAATCTGACCTAGGGTTCTCATCTTCCAAATGTGAGGATATGAAGACAGAGTTGAATAGGAATCCTTAAAATAATTTATCGAGAAAGTATGTTATGAGAGAGGGTTACATTATCTTTTTAAATATTGAAAAATATATGCTTTTGTGATGATCTTGGGAGAAGTGAAGTGAATTCCTTATTGGTAAGAAAATTTATTTCTTATGGAGCATCTCTCGAGAATTTCTAGTGTTTCTCATTGCAACTATGGATTTCTTGATGCCATCGAAGAAGGCATGAACGAAAGTGTCACTAATTGGTCCACCCATATTACTAAAAAGTTGAGAAGTGTCAAAAAGTTCTAACAAAAGGGCCTTGTATCAAGCATAAAGGAAACCCAATATGTATCTTCCTATGTGGTGGTCATTTCATTTCTTTTTTGATAACAGGCACGTGATTTGTTGCATCAGGTTGTAGAAAACGGGGGCTTGGATGTTGAATTGTTGAAGAAGAGAAAATGGAATGAAATCATTGGGTTGCGGGATATGGAGTTGTTGAAGAAGAGGAGAGCGAATGAAATCAACGAGATGCAAGATAAAGATTTGTAAGAGCATAAGAATGGCCTTGCTCGTCGAATATTTCAGTCTTCGTGCACCATTTTACGATGTGAAAAATGACACCCACCAAATTATATTTTTTGTTAAAATTGTGAAATAGATGGTTGATGAGCATTTTTAGTTGAGACCTCAAGATAAGTAAAAACATGTTGATAATGAATAACCACCCTCATAGATGTGCACTTCATCTTGCCTTAGGATCATGTAGTGAAATCACCATCACTTAGATTTTGAGTCATCACCTTCCACTACAGAGGGAAGATCTTACACTTAACCCATTTTCCCTCCATGCAAAAGATGGTTTTTCAAAATCTCTGGTTTGTTTCATTAAAAGAGCTCAAAATTAAGAAAACTCAGTGTAAAAAAGTTTCTTTGGGCTGAAATAATTTTGTAACAAATCCATAGATTCTGGTTTTTATATTCTTAGTTTTGGCATTCGAGACATAGAAACTCTATATAACATTGGTTGAAATCCAAATATTTATAATCCCCAGTTTGGTTGGTATGTATTTGTTTTTTTTATTAAATTTATTTATTTCTCCACTATGTTATATCAAACAACATCCTAGTTTGTTACACCTCCTTACATTAAGGCAGTCAATTCATATACTACAATACAATGCTTATAATTATGTGTTCATGACAGACCAATGAATAAGATAATAATACAATGCTTATAATTATGTGTTCATGACAGACCAATGAATAAGATAATAATAACGTTTTGTAGATATAATGAGAATAGGTTACGTGATGTACATGATTATTTGAGCTCCATTTATTTATTATGTAACTCTCTCTCCTGTGTTCAACCTGAATGTACAAATAATCTTCATACATTCATGTTTATATGTTTTCAAGCATTATAATATATATGCTCAAAGTTTATAATGTGTTCATTAAGAGGTGAGGCTATTATGAACCTCTCTCGCTGTGCTCAACATGAATGTACAAAGCACCTTCATACGTTCATGTTTATATATTTTTAAACATTATAATATATATGTTCAAAGTTTATAATGTGTTCATTAAGAGGTGAGGCTATGAACATAAAAATTTCACATGTAATCCCTCTATCAAATCGATTAGTGGATTAGTAGAGAATTCCTCTAATTTTTAGTGTTGTCATTGTGAATACAAGAACATGGCACTAATTGAAAAAATATCACATATAAATCCTTTCTCTATTAAATCAATAATCCAACATTATGAAGATAAGAACATGACACTAATTGAAAAAATATCACATATAAATCCTTTCTCTATTAAATCAATAATCCAACATTATGTTTTTTTCCCTATTCCTTTAGTCATATACATTTTCTAAATATGAATAATGGCTACATAACATAAGTAATGCAGATTTATGTTTTAGTTGGATGGTATAGGTTCTCATCTCATAGGCTCTATATGATAATATTAGAAGTAAGTTTCAATAAAAGTCTTCAAGGCTTTCTAAAAAACTTAGGCAATTTTTATTAAGCAGAACCTTCATTTTCATATTAATTAAAATTCAATATGGACTCTTCATACTTGTTCGGAGAAAGATACACATTATTATTAAATTCAAAGGAAGTCATAGGGAAGCCATTTATGGATTCTCCTCATTTTATAATCCTATCCAATCAATTTAATTTCCTCTCTCAAAATGATCAATGATCTGAATTTTTTTTCCATGTCTTGACTCAGAAACTAGAGTGCAATCACTTACAATTCTCCAAGCTGAGTGAGTTTTGACCAAAAAAAAATTCTTCTTGGTTTTTGCTGCACTGACAAACCTCCTAGAGAGGAGTGGAGGGATCAACCCACAATCCAGAAACATAACATATGTTAAATAGTTGGCATGTAAGTTGAATGTCCTGCGTTGATTCTATCATTTTTATGTAACTAAAAGCCACTAAAAACCGTGCTGAAGAGAACCATGAACTTGGGAAACCCACTGGAGCAAGCCCTTGGTGTTATGAACAATGTAAGAACCATGAGAATCAGCCATGGGAAGCCATATAAGCCACTAGGTTCTTTGGACACTTCGCTCCAAGAAACCACATGATCCTTTTGATAATTATCTCTTTAAGGTATAATATAAAATGAATCAAATAGTTATAAACCCTTAACAATATATACTAAGCTTTGTCACAATTTTAATAAACTCATTGCATCTCTTTTACTGTCCGTTTCAGATAATGTACATCGGAAAGAGACTAATTCGTTGTCAAGTTGTAAAGAATTTTTTACTCTATGTTTCAGATAATGGACATTGGAACGAGACTGATTCATTGTCCATTTGCAGAAAATTTCCTCTCAAGCAGTGGGGGTTGCCATCATTGGATCTAGCTCCAAGAACATAGTCTTTGAACAGGGAAGAATGTTCCCAAACATGGTTTGGGAAGATCATTGCAGTGAGATGAGAGGAATGACAAGCCCTTAATGGAGTGAGTGGAAATTGGAGGTGTAATTGCGTAGAGGAAAAGGGTAGGCGTAAAATTCGCCCCTCTGAAAATGCAGCTGCTGGAAATGGAAGGTATATGTGCACAGATGTCAATCTAAGAGGAGAAGGTTGGCATAAAAATATGCGCACAAATGTCAAAGGGAGAGGAGCAATGTAAAAAAAAATGGGAGGTGTACTGATTCAAAAGAAATTCTTATCAGCCTACTTATTAGCCTTGAGGGTTAGGTAAATTGGTTTAAGCCCCATTGTTAAAGTACCTGTACTATCAAGAGGTCACAAGTTCAATTCTCTCGACACTCTCGAGGTTAGGCTCTGTGGTTGAGTCACCAGGAAGTGATCCCTTTGACTTTGGGTGGATCCACTGGTACAAATATTTCGTGAATGTAGCGGTCACCGATCTCATGGATCTATGAAGCACATAGAAAAACATATTATTATTATTAAAAAAATATTATATAAGTTAAACATATATACATTTAATAAAAAAATGTAACAAAATTCTTTAACATGGAGATTCTTAATCTATAAATAGGCTTTATTATAATATTATGAGTCAATAAAAAATGTAACAAAATTCTTTAACATGGAGATTCTTAATCTATAAATAAGCTTTATTATAATATTATGAGTCAATACCATCCGTTATCAATACCATTTGTCCAAAAAATCATAACTTATTCCACCACCCACTCTATAAGCCAGGATAAGAGAGATGTTGTCACATAACATTATATTTAAAAAAATAATATAATACTTACATTAGCAAATTGAAAAGATACTAATAACAAAACAAAAGTCAATTTCCAACACAAATAAAATACTTTAATTTCCACAATTTTATATCAAACTTTATATAAAGAGATAAAGTGATTGAAAAACATTTTTTTTTTAAATTTAATTCTTAGTGCAAGAGATATATGTAATTCCTTGATTACTTAATATTGTATTGACAAATGACATGAAAAAATAATATTGTTGATACTACATGATGTGTAATTTATTTTATGTTCAGTTGACATGTAACATTTGAAACACAAATATATTAATAACAAAAAATGTTTTTTTGTTAATTATAAATAACATAAATTTATATAATTTAAATTATTTATTTTTATATTTTTATTGTCCATTATGAGAGAGATGTGTAATTTATTCCATTCTTAATATGGAGTTCATATATAATATTTAAAAAATATTGATGGCAATTTTTTTTTAAATCAAATATTTCATGATGCATGTTGAGTAAAACATTACATATATATATATATAGAGAGAGAGAGAGAGAGAGAGAGAGAGTTTTCTTATTAGTCCTCTACAAGGCAAAACTCTAACAATCTCTTTGTCTATTGACCACTATTAGTCTAGCTTTAAAAAATGCAATTTATAATGTTTAACTTTGAAAAATAAATATTTATTTTTCAATTTATTTAAAATACTATTTTATTAACAATTTGATTACATCATAAATTGAAGGTCTTTTTGCATTCTTTGCGCAATATAATGCCATGTGGATAAGTGTCTTGCATATTTTATACTATAATTTATGGATATGGTAGCAATATTCATGCATGATTTTTAGATATTTGTGAAGATTCACTAAGATTTCCAGGGCAAACATCCAAAACTAAAATCCTTGAAAAGAGTTCATACATCAATTACTTCCCACATATATAAACAAACATATTTTCAGGAGTTACTTCCCAACATTATGTATGTTTTCCTCAACACATTTTCAGTAGTTATTTCCCAATATTATTTATGTTTTCCCTAACACTTATGTAGGAGTAAAATTATAAATGTGTAGACTTACTAGTGGTTACTACCCACAAAAATTTATGTAAGACCAACTTAAATCTAGATCTACCAAAGGTCTAGAGGGATCAAATCTTTTATAACTCTAAAAGAGGTTTGCACCTCAAAATTTGATCCCTTTCAGCCCTTGGTAGATCCAGAGTAAGATGGATCTAGGTTGGTTTTATGTAACAATTGTTCATATAACTTTGTGAATACTATTAAGAATATTCTAGAATATTTGGCTGAGATTAAATCTCTACTATGCACTTCATATTTATTGATAATTAAATTAGAATTTTATAAATACTTTTTCAAAATAAACATATTTATTGATACAATTAATTATTTAAAATGTTAATAAAAAATGTTTTTTTTTATTATTATTTATTTATTTATAAAAAACATATCAATATCCATACCACTAAGAAAATAACTTTTAACTTAGAAAGAATATAAAATGCAAGAGAAAGATATGAAGCATTAAATCGAAAATCTTTGAAAAACATTTGAAGCGATATTCATATTCTTAATCCTTAAATATAACAAGTGTTGTATCCAACTTAGTCGTTGCCAATATTTTGAAACTAAAAATATTTAAATGGATATTAATAACTTCAGGATATTTATGAATTTATTGTAAAATGTAGTTTCTTTTCTGTAAATCTTTGCCAAAATGGTTGTATTTCCAAAAGCATGATACCTCTAAATATCGTAGTGTGCTCAAGGTTACTAAACTTTATTAGTGACACGGGAAAACTAGCTTCAAGCTTGAAATAAGAGATCTACATTAAATGTTAACAAAATAATTTTTTCAATTATAGTAAAAAATACTTTATTTATTTCTAAAGTTAAACATTATAATTTGCATTGGTCAATGCTAAACTAATAACAGTTAACAATCAAATAGAAAATGGATTACTAAAATCCTGCCATGAACTAATAATAAAAAATCACAATATTAAATTAGAAAATGGATTACTAAAATCCTGCCATGAACTAATAATAAGAAATCACAATCTTATTTAAAATTATATTATGATATTACAAAAAAAACTATTTTAAAAAAGTGCAATTTAAATAATAATAAATCGCAATCTTCCTATCAACCAAGATACTCTCTATTACTAAATATTTAATACTTAAACACAACCACTGCGTTGGTGCAACAATTAATGAGCCCATTTAATATGCGTAAGCTATGACATATGAAAAGATTAAAATGACTTTACCACCATTAAGCCAAAAAACTAACGATTGGTCTAAAGGATGTTGAATAATTTCTGTGAAATAATAGAAAAGCGTTGTACATGATGTAGCATCAACATTTACATATCCCGTTTATTGTCTATATTCTAATTCCTTTGGTTGTGCAAAGAGGCCTTGTGACAGATTAAATTCATTGTTGAAGTGATAATTTTGAGAGATTTATGGACATATCATCTTATTACACAAGGCTGAATTTTATTAGAGACGTTGTTTTATATATTATAGGTGGTTCTTCTTAAATATATGATGTGAATTATTTATGGAAAGTCATAAGAACGCACCATGTCAATGACGATACAAAGCACCACCTCATAGAAACCCTTTGTCTTTGCAACCCCCCATTTTCTATTCTTCCATAGTTGTAGCCCCTCACACCAGGGTTCTGAAGCTCCTTTTAAAGGATGGTTTGAGACCTGCACTAATGGCATCGTCCCTACAGAGGGTAGAGAGGCCCTTCAAGCCTCCACTGCATCTCTACCTGATATCAAAACTCACTCTCGCATAGTGATTAATGAAATTTCTAAGTAGATTTCTAAGAGGGTTCCTTTGGTTCCTGATCTTTATGTCATTCAGCTGAGGGGTGGTTCTGGTGCTTTTGACAATAAGAAATTCCCAATATTTGTTAAAACCCTAGCTAGAACATCTCTATGCCTTAGGGTCTATGAATAAGATGTTGTATCTTCACTTGCAGACATAATATTTCACTTGACAAGTATCCCATAGGGGAGTACCAAAATCCCCTACGATGGTAGGAAATTAAATTTCACAAAGGCTCTACGGGATTATGGAATTAAGAAGGATGCCTCTGTCTCCCTCACTACCACACTAAAAGGAGGTGTCAAAGGAATTAGGGCATCCTCTACCTCAAAACCCAATCATTTAAAGAAGCTATCAATGCAGGCTCTAGCTCCCAACCCTTGAAGGCTCTTGCGGGTCGGGCCTTTGTGGTAGGAAATTCATCGGAAGCTCCAACAATCTATATGAATCAGTTATTCACCTCATTTAAGATTATTCATTATACCAAGCATGTGGTCATATTTCGTTTCAACGGATTTTGGCACTCGACTTCTACCCTCAAGGAGTGGATTTTTCAGAATTGGAGGAATAACATAGATTTTTTTATTTTGTTTTAAAGTTTATTTTGTAGTCATATTCAAGGATCTGGAGGACTGACAAAGGGTTTTTATTAAGGCCCCTAGTTTTGGGGTCGCGCGGGACTCTCAATCCAGCCCTAGTTTCCTGAGTTAAACCCACTCTCCATGAAGACTCTGGTCACTCTCGTTTGGGTAAGACTCAGTGGATTACGCCAAAATTCCTTAAAGCTATTGCGTAACAACCTTGTTGAAAATTCCATGTAAAAATATATATAAGGCCATGATGACGGGACACATATTCAAAGATGAGTGGTGGGTAAAACATCTTAGTGGGTGTTTATTCGGTTTATTATGGCTAAGGAAATTGGAAAAGGCAATGAAAAAGGATTTGGAAATGCATGAGGCATTTATTGGCATTTTAATTATGAAAATAATGGAAATTAGGAGAAAAGGAAGGTGAAAGGTCACAAGTTGCATGTGAGGAGGAAATTGAAGGAAAATAATGGAAAATGAAGAAAATAGAGGCCTCATTAATAAAAAGGCTTTTAAGGATCAGTGGGTTATTAATTTTTTCTTAAGGTGACATTGTTCTTTATTATGATAGTTGCATTTCATCATTAATACATTAAGTTCACCCCATTTCATCATTAAATTATTCAGATCTATGCCATTAAACATCAACAAATGCAATTACATAGGAAGAAACAACATCACCATCATCATCAATGAAACATAATATAAAAGGGGCAGTAGAAGAAAGCATGCACACACATAGAGACACCAAGATTGGTCTGAGACCAAGGTAAAATCCACTATGGGGAAACCCCTTGAAAATATTCTTCTTCTTAGATCGTCATCAAATGATGCAGCAAAAGAAAGTACAATGATCCATCTCTTTATCTATGCAGCAAAACAATAATGATATCTATGAAACAGATCTAATCATGATAGGAATCAGAACCCTCATACTTATGACTGTAATGTGCTTTCACAAACTGATGTCAACTGCTATATATTGTTGTCACTATGACAAAGACTGTTGAGTACTATTGTCACTGTGTCGAACACTGCTGAGTACTGTTGTCACTGTCAATGAGCCCAATACATATGTTTGTAGTGGAAACTAACAAATCAGATCTACAGAACTACAAATATGTATAATAGTAGAGAGAAACCCAGATCTACCTTATCACTAAGGTCAATTGAAGCCAAGATGTCAAACACTAGATCTGAACTGGGTGGCCCCCATCAACACTATTTGTGAGCGACTGAAACTTCTAGGTCGCTCTCATGAATAAATTATGTGAGCGACTATGACTGCAGAGTCACTCCCAAGAGGTCTCTATGCATGTGATTCTAGCACTGAACTGCAAGGACCCAATGTTACACCCTAGCTGAGTTGTGCAAGAAACCAAAAAAACAAATTCGTACCCCTTATGAGTTGTGCGAGCAACTGAGATGATAGGGTCGCTCCCAGGGGTCCCTGGTGCGAGCGACTGGGGACTAGAACCTTCCAATCTGCCTCAAAACCCAGAGTCACTCCCATAAGCCTCTATGCCAGCGTCCAAGGGTCTATAGTCACTCTCATAGGCTTGTGTGCCAGTGATAAGGGACCAGAATTCCATATTTTTTGCCAACAATCGAGATCCAAAAGACCCTAACGCAAATTGAACCTTTCACATATGATTTCAGACCCTTGAACGAAGTCCTTTCGTCGAACCTCTGCGAACAAAGACAAAAGAGAAGAGAAGATGTGTCCAAATGATTTTGCGGTCTCTTCTATTTATAGGATTTCCTGAGGGTTCACTTGGGGTTAAGACTAACCCAAGAAGTTACTCATGTGGTTAGGGCCAACCCATTCCATAATAAATATGTGAATAAAATAATTCATAACATAAATTCCACTTAACCAAATTGGATGATATTTAGGTTGATTTTGGTCCTCTCGAAAATAGGAATCTAATGCAATCATTTTCTTGGTAACTTGAGCTATATCCAAGGTGGAATTTTACAACAATTGAAAAAAATAACACTCTCTCTCAACTAGGGAGAATTCCACCTGTCAATATCTGTCCATCGAACAATATGCCAGTCGATAATATTCGAGTGTCATCACATATAATAACAGATCACCTCTATCATGTAGTTTTTGTGCCACGTCCATCTCACGTGTCTCATCATCATAAATCATCATTGTATATCTCGATCTATCCTTTGTGTATTCCTGCTTATCTCTTGATTGTTCCTGCTCATATGCTAAACATTCTCGGATCAAGAAGAAGAAGAAGTTGTTACTAGAGGGGAGCTCCAGATACCACCCTCTATCCATCAGACTACTATATGGAATCTCTAGTAGCGGGCTGCTATCCGTAATATCATCATCAATCGTCATTGGAGAGCATATCATCAAGGAGCACGTCTGAACCTGGAACCACATTGAGGAGAAATAACTTCCACCCATACCGAGCAATAGGATAACTCATCACATAGGGGAGTAAACCCTCAACCTTGGATCACATAGGGGAGTACACCCTTGAACCTGGAATTTCATCAGGGAGCTTTACCCTCAACCCGAAATTTCATCGGGGAGCTTTACCCTCAACCCGAAATTTCATCGGGGAGCTTTACCCTCAACTCGGAATCCTATTGCCTACTGATGTTCCCATCAATGACCCTAAATAGTCATGTGGTAGAACACCTACATCATAATCGCCTTGGGTTGTACACCCCAAGCACACCCTCAATTTGTTGGCCAGATGAGGAGTAATACACAAGCCCTACTTGTGGGTATGATGCCAATTGGGTTATACTCTACAAAGACCAGAGGGGGGAGTAAAACCCTCAACCCTATGCGTAACAGATAGGGGAGTACCCTATTTTCCAGAGTTCCCTCAAACCTAGGATCCCTTATCCCTCAATTCATCACCCTGGGAGCTCAAACAGGGGGAAAGAGTTGGCTCAATGTTCTCGATCAGTGATGCCCCTCATCCGAAGGGGATGCTCTCTAAAAATTAAGATGCATTTGAGAGAATATCTGCAACCTGCTTGTCTCAATAGCGGTTGTTTCTTGTTCATACAGAACATCAAATCAAATATCATGTTAGATAAATATATAATCACATAAATCACAAAAGGATACCATAATCATCCTCCCTCTCAAGGAGGTTCCAACCACAAGCTTGAGCTTGTTTCAAACAACTGCACTGTCTCAATATATGAGAGTATATTGGTCCCAACTATAAATATGGGACTTACTACCATTTAGATCATCACAATGTATCCATGGTATCCATGTCATATCCAGATCATGCTCAAACAACTTTCTAAGGAGCTTCTTTATTATGCCTCACATCTAGCCATGCTAGAAACATCATGATCAACCTCAGTCATGCTATGGACCTCTCATCCAATATATCATGGCGGATTGTATACTAAAGAGGCATCCAAATGTTCTTATCAACAATAATCTCAAATATCAATAATACGTCTATGCAAACACATACATAGGAGAACATCTCATGCATATATTTTAGAGCATGCTCGGTGGAAACTCTATGAAGCAACTTACTCATAAATTCATTAAGGTTCTGTGCACATCATACATATATAGATGGATGTTCAAAATGGAACATCAATGCTTAAAACAACTGTTGGATGCCATGTCAAGTTAAACAACCTCTTGAACTGTAAATCGTAGTATCCAAGGATTTTCATTTTCATTATTCAAAAACATTTTCAATAGCTTTGCAATGTGGAACTTCTTTCCCAAGTTCCAGAAATTGAATCATCATGCCATGATACATCATTTTGGGCTTCATAAGTCATCTTCCTCTAATTTAGATCATCAAAGGCTCATCACCTGTCACAAGTAGATCATCAGGATATAAAACCAAAACCATAATCAATATCAAAGCCATACCTTGGAACTCATCATCCTGACTTTATTAGATAACTGTAAAATCTAGACATATCTAGATAGTAATATTCTAAGAATAATGCCTTGCTAAGCCAACATACCCACCAACAACAAAGTCAACTCATTAGAGTTTAGAAGCTAGATCACGACCATTATCAAAGTCATCATTATCATAGTATTAATAATTTCAACCAGGAGACAAGTGGAGCTCATATCAAATCATGAATTCATCATGCCAACAAGTCATGCATTATCAATCTGAACTTTATTAAGTCATTCTCATAATCATAATACAAGTCATCATGTCACTAGGTGAAAATGCATACATCAAGGATGAGTCATGCAGGTTCCATTTTTCATGCCAAATCACAACTATCATTACTTCAACCATTTTTCTAAGAACAAGGAGGCCAATCTCCAAATACCCACATAATTCATCATGCCCACATAGTATTTATATTAGGGAAAATCAACAATCATCAAATCAAATCACTAGACACTAGGTCAAGTCCAAATTTCTATCGTAAAGAGATATATAGTCAAAGCACATCTCAATCATCAATTCAAATTTATTGTCAAGCATCATGACAAAACACTTTTCATATATACCAGTAATGCCAAATCATGTCAACCTCTTGTAGCACAAACATAGTGACATATCTATATGTATGTCCCAGTCACCTGCAAACACAAGTTCAATCTGCATGTTCATATTTATGGAAAACATTCAAGCTTTTCTTGCTAGCATATATTTTTGTTATTTGCAATACATTTTTGGTACTCACATATTCCACATGGCCATCAAATTTCAAGCACAATGCTTCGTTATATGATCAAAAATTTAACTCAACAACTTTAGAAATCAGTTAACAGTAGTAGAATATGTCAGGGAAATCATCATTCAGAGTTCAAACATCTTCATAAAGCTTCAAATGATGGTCAAGAATAGTCAAATCTCTGGTCGCTCTCTTCAGGTTAGCATGGGAGTGACTTTAGTTGCCTAGACGATGTTTAGGACTTAGCATGAGTGTGACCAGGGAAGAGATCTCCTAGATATGTGACTGCGACTGAAGAAGAAACCCTAATTTCTATGTGGGCATCAGATCTAAGACTCTACTACATATCAATGCTATTAGATGTACATAAATCATACTTTAGAAAAATAGTAACAAGGGTAAGAATCTTGAGAAGCGATTCTCCCTCTAACTGGGTATCTGCATCATTCATCTTCATTCATGTAAGTAACATGTCTCTCATAGAGTCATGCAACAACAAATCTGTTAGATCATAAACATACGGATATCATCATCATGACATCAAACTTTCATCAAAATATTAGACTCAAAGCAACAGATAGATCTCAAAGATTATTTAGACAATAGAACTTTCTATCAAGTCACTCCACCAAGTTATTGCATCTAGTTTAACCATATGCCATCAAGACAAGACCATAGGTTGTAAGAGATCTAGAATATCAATCTTACACTTATACCTCTCACATCAAGTTTATCATTCTCTTCATGACCAATGAGATAAAATTAGGTCATTCAATAAAATTTTACCAAAACAACAAGAGTGTCAATCTCTCTTTCCATATGCTTTCATCATGCTTATCACAAGCATTACCAGTAGACTCATGTATAGGAATCAATGAACTATACTTCTATATGAAATCCATCATGACAAGTATCAAGAGTATCATTTTCTAGAACCAATGTGTTATCCTTCTTTATAGGATCAAGATATCCAACAGATAGATAATAGATGTTAGTGAGACATCAAGTGTATCAATGTATCAACATTAGATAGCCTCATAGAATTCAAGAAGGTTAAAATGTTCAACACTAAGTGCATAATTTCATCATAGGAAACATATATCCAAGTCAGTTTCATATGCATGTATGATCCATTAAAGAAAGATGGATTCTCATCATACCTTAGGGATTACCGAGCCAATAGCTAAAACACAACATACCATGCATACCTTGAGGTATTCAAATACCTTTGAGCCTACTCATTAGACATATGCCACTTGAAGCACTTTATCATCTTTTCATTAAGTACCTATTTGTCTATTTCCAGATCTTCATCTCAAAATGATCCTGAAGAAGGATCTACACATCACATCTCATCAAGGAGGTTAGAAACATCCATATACATATGAAAGGAGTACAAGAAATAACATAATCATCAGATCCATAAGTCTAACAAGTAAGAAGAATCATAAGTCAAGAAATATGTATCTTAAATGAGAGGTGATCCTATCCCTCTTGAACCGATCTTCAAGAGCCATCATTGTCTATGGTCCATATGTCAATGTTGTCTTCAAGTATCCAGCTAGATATGCTAGGGATTATCCCATCTAGGGCTTCATTATATCTCCCACAAGTGCTTGAGCATCTTCTGATTGACCATACTATACCTCTGATAGTCCATAAACCAAAGTTTTCTCTCAGACCCTAACATTATAGAGTCCATCATCACTAATCATTAAAATGCCTAGGCTTTTCTTCAAACCTTAGAATTATTTTAGGTCTCCACCATCCTCTTCTTGCTTCCATCAATGATGTCATCATTGGGGTGATCTGCATGGATTTTCTTCAGCCCAACTCTGATTCGATGTTAATTTTTTCTTAAGGCAACATTGTTCTTTGCTATGATAGTTGGATTTCATCATTAATACATTAATTTCACCCCATTTCATCATTGCATTATTTAGATACATGCCATTATACATCAACATATGCAATTACATAGGAAGAAACACAATCACCATCATGTTCAGTGCAACTAAATATAAAAGTGGAAGTAGAAGAAAGCATACATACACATAGAGACACCAAGATTGGTCCGAGACTAGGGAAAAACCCACTATGGGGAAAACCCTTGCAAATATTCTTCTTCTTAGATCATCATCAAATGATGCAGCAAAAGAGAGTACAACGATCCATCACTTTATCTATGCAACAAAACAGTAATGATATCTATGAAACAGATCTAATCATGTTAGGAATCAGAATTCTCATACTGATGACTGTAATGTGTTTTCACAAATAGATGTCAAATGTTGTATATTGTTGTCACTATGCCGAACACTACTGAGTACTGTTTTCACTGTGTTGAATACTGTTGAGTACTGTTGGCACTATCAATGAGTCCAATACATATGTTTGCAGCGAAAACTAATAAATCAGATCTACAAAGCTATAGATCTGTATAACAGTAGAGAGAAACCCAGATCTACCTGATCGCTAAATTCAACTGAAGCCAAGATGTCAAACGTTAGATCTGAATTGGGTCGCCCTCATCTACACTATCTGTGAGCGACTAAAACATTTGGGTCACTCTCACAAATACAGTATGCAAGTGACTGTGACTACAAAGTCACTCCCAGGAGGTCTCTATGTGTGCAATTTTGGCACTGAAATGCAGAGACCCAAAGTTGCTCCCTAATCAAGCTATGAGAGTGACAGAGATGACAAGGTCATTCCCAGGCATACCTGGTGCGAGCGACTAGGGACTAGAACCTTATGATCTACCTCAGAACCTAGAGTCACTCCCATAAGCCTCTGTGCTAGCATCCAAGGGTCTATAGTTGCTCTCATAAGCTTGTGTGCCAACGACTAGGGACCAGAATGCCTTTTTCTATGCTAGCAACCAAGATCCAAAAGACCCTAACCCAAAGCGAACCTTTCGCTTATGATTTCAGAACCTTGAGCGAAATCCTTTCGTCGAACCTGTGCAAACCAAGACAAAAGAGAAGAGAAGATGTGTCTAAATGATATTGAGGTCTCTTCTATTTATAGGATTTACTGAGGGGTCACTTGGGGTTAAGAGTGACCCAAGTGGTTACTCATGTGGTTAGGGCCGACCCATTCCATAATACTTGTGTGAATAAAATAATTCATAACTCAACTTCCACTTAACCAAATTCGGTGATCTTTAGGTCGATTTTGGTACTCTCGAAACGAGGAATATAATGAATAATTATCTTGGTCATTTGAGTTGTACAAGGTGGAATTTTACTGTAGTTGCAAAATTTAACATGGGTAAGCTTGGTCAATTCAGTTTTAAGTTCTCTCTCTCTCTTCTCTCTCTCATACACTTGGATACTTAGGGTTTTATTGGAGCACTCTTAGAGGGTGTGGCATACTTGGATGTTTGGATAAAGAAGGCAAAGGAAGAGCAAGAAAGCACAAGCGGAAGTCGGGATCAACAACTATAGCCAAATTTCTTACAGATACCGAGTTGCATGTATGTTTTCCTCACAAGTTTTGGCATATGCATGTGGTTTGTTGGTTGTTATATTTTATAAACATGGAGGATGGCCGAGATTGATAGTGGATTTCCTAACCTTTCCATTTCTTGGATATCCATGGTGATTGTGGGTTTATTTTCATTGTTTTGTTTCAGTTGGTTCTCATGTTTCCTTAGCTTGGGTTGAGTTATTAATCATGGAGCCTTGGTTGGAAAAACACTTTGGAGCCCTATAACAACTTGGGTTGAGATACTAGTCCAGTAGCCTTGGTTGGAAAAGCGCTTTGGAGCCCTCAGTGGGTTGAGTTACTAGTCCTAGAGCCTTGGTTGGACAAATGCTCTCGAGCCCTGGAAGGCTTGGATAAGGACTAACATGATGATGGTTTTGTGATGTCCAACTATGAGGTGGAATCACAGTTTGATGGATTGAGGCAGATGGCCTCTGGAAGCCCTAAATGAGTTTTGATTGATATGTTATATGAGATCCCAAATTCATGCTTGGAATATGGCACAGAGGTGAATGACTTAAGAGATATTTGGCTCAGCCATTCTACGGTCGGGTGGAACATGGAGGTTCCATCGTGGGTTTGGATTTTGCATCATCAATAAGAGGTTAATTCTCCTTGTATTTCTGTGAGTATCATACTAGATTATATGTGGTTTATATGGCTGTGATGTCACTGATATTTATGTCTCTATTATGCTGGTTATGTGTATGCTTTATGACAACAACTATGTATGACTCTCATCACGTTTCTAATTGTAAATGAATGAATAATGTATCTATGACCTAATGGACGGAATGAAAGTTAATGTGTTGAGGCATCAATGCTTCATGGCGAATCTCACATAAGTATGAGCGCCTAGATATGTTATCTACATATGTAGATTACATATTCATGATATGTTTGACTAAATTCCTGTCAGGGCTAGTAGGGGTCTAGTCAAGGTATTATTCAAGTAATTGCATTAGTACTTCTATTTCCATGTTATCTTATTGATATGAAGGTGTCATTCAATTCTAGGTAGTGACCTGGGCTCCGGGCCTGAAAAAGTGGCTCAAATCTTGGGGATGCTAGGTCGGAACTGAGAAAAAGAGTCCCTGGACATTGGCAGGTAGGCCTATGAGAGAGTCTAGAGGTCCCTAGATGCTGGCATTCCCATAGCATGAGAGCGTCTAGAGGTCAAATTGTCCAAACGTTTAGTGGGACCTAGGGGATGGTTGGCAGAAAGGTTGGATTGGTTCTTGAAGGTCCTAATACTGATGTTGGATGTCTGTATCGTGTGTTCCCGTCGGTTCCACTTCCTTAATGTGACTTAGGAGGTCGAATCATATCATAGTGGCCTCTCGTTGCATGTTTACCTCAGCTCACCGATTGCTTGGGTAGATGTGGGAGGAGGGTGTTACAGAGTGGTATTAGAGCGTGGTTTCACTCTCCTTCAGCTATGTGTTGATCATGCTTTCATAATGGTTGCATATGTGTTGCTTATGCATGTAGTCCATTTTCTTGTTGCATTTTCATGGTGTTGATCATGGTTGTAGTAATGTGACCATGTGAAGGTTGAAGGTGTTGTTGTGGAGTATGTCTTGATATGTGAATGGTTGATTATGCATTGTTATGCACATCAATGTTCACATGTTATAAAATGCACATGATGTGGTTGTTGTTGTCATGCATGAGGTCATGGTTTGTATAGTTGATATGGCCATGCATTGATGACTGGACTCTAGCTAGAATGATGTGTATATGGTTTGGTACTCATGTGTTAAATGTCTATATGCAGTTGTTATGCATTTATGGTCTTGGTTATAATTCTGCATGAATAGTAGGTAAAACATGCCTTATGAAGTCATGGTATGCAATTTAGGTCATCATGGTGCTATTGGTTGTTATCATTAGGGGAATTTTGAGGTCCAAAATGAGCCTCCTAAGAAAAATGTACATACAAATTAAACTTTATAAGAACCAATAGGATTCAAAATGATGATGTCAACCATGGGGGATGATTCACCAATTTTGGAGTAAAAAAGTAAAAATAATAAAATAATAAAACTACTTTTTCAACTTATCTCCCTAATGTTTTACTCAAATTTTGAGAGGGAGTACTCGTTAGATGCAAAATTTAATTCATCATCCAAATATTACCCATGTTTCATACTTTCAATGGACCCTGCTACAAAAGAAATGAAAAATAAATGAAAAAACGTGATTGCAATCACATTTTTCATGTATTTCTCATTTTTTGTGTATAAGGTTCCATCGAAAGTATGCAACGTGGGTACTCCTTGGATGAGGAATCAAATTATGCATCCAATGAGTGTTTCCACTCGAAATTTGAGTAAACCCATAGGGAGATAAGTTGAAAATACGAGTGGAAAAAATAGTTTTTCTTTTTTCCCTCTAAAAGTTGATGACGTGATCTAATCTTATTTTATTATTTCCACTATTATTTTATAATTTCATTAGGAGGTCCATTTTAGACCTCAAAACTCCCCTAATGGATGCGAATGTGTTGGCTGAGATATAGTAGGAGATGTAGATCATCATAATGAGGTTGCAACATTAGAATTTTGGGTAAGAGTAGATCATCATACAAGTACGGTATGTTTGGCATGCAGGTATGTAAGTTAAGGATTGTTATATGCATTAGGTTTATATACATTAGGTTTATGTACATGTATTTTGATGTTATGGTTACATACATGATAGATGTTAGTTCATTAGTATAGTCATATGCACATGTGCCAGATAGTCAAGAATGATAGTAATCTGTGGTTATATGCAGTGCTATTGTTGTTTTATGTTAGATAACTTGATGATTAGGTTATATGTTATTGATGAGCATGATATATAGCTTATTGTTGTTATATGTTAATAACTTGATGATTAGGGTTATTTCATTAAGATTTTGACATTATATGTATCATACTAAGTTTGATTGGTCATATAGATGGTTTTGGTTATGATATTCAAGTATGGGCTGACATATTTGTAATATGGCGTTGTACTAATCTAGATTGACTTTGCATATGTGTGAATGATAATTGTGTATGAGTTATTATGTGAACATGTTATCTAGTGACTATTTTGGATATCATGACAGTATTTATGTTTGAGTTGATATCTCGTGAAGTTATATCATGCTAACTAGATTGATTGTGCAGACAAGATAACCTCCCATGAGATACATTAAGGTATGATCTTGCTTATGCCATCTACTTTGTGATTGAATGTTTGATTATGTCGTTTATTTGGTGTTTGAGTGTTGGTGTCTATTATGACATCTATCTGTTGTTGAATGTTTGATTAATCACATGATATGAGTATGAGTCTATAGGATTGCATGAAGAAATGATATTGTTTTAATATAATTGTACTAACACATATGTGTTGAGGCAGTTGATATGTACTTGAGTATAGTAGGTGACAGTTGTAGAATTGTGTCTAAGGATTATGAGTTGACTATGGATTACGACATGATTGTTAGTCTTGGTAAAGGTTGCTTTCAAATTGATAGATATGATTGTCTTGATATTTGGAACATGTGGTTGACATGTGTGAGTAGTTAAAGGAAACATGTTTGGTATTAGCGCGAAAAGGTAATAGTTGATGTATTTACATAACTAACAGTTGAGTGATGTGACAAAACATAGTAAGCCTCGATTTCAATAAGGTAAAAAGGTAAAAGAAATCAATTGGGCAAGAATTCCTTTGGCCATGTTTGGAAACCCTAATTCCAAATGAATGAAGTGCTTTGCATATAAGAAGTCTTCTTAACCTTGATTTCATCTGACATTAAGTGGGTATGTGCTATATTCATGGACATGTATTTGATAGGCATATTAGCTAGTATTTAGTTATAAGTGGATCTATCAAAGTATTGGAGTCCCTTGAGAGGTGGCGTGGATGTGTTTAGTTGCAAGCAACGTTCTTGGAACAAAAAGGTAAGGTAACTCGTGTATTGTTATGTTTATTTATGCACTGACAATTATGTGTTGATGACTGTATGATGTAAGGTATTTAATGGAGAATAGGCTGGCATGAAATCTTGAAGAAGGCTCAAGTTGAGTTCTCCTTTGGAATCACTGGGAACCGTGGGGATTTAGTCATGGTGTCTACTATTAGTCTTACGTTTTTGGTATTTTGTGATTTTTTTTCACTTGATTTTCAGTTTTGTTATGTCTAATGCATGATCATGCCACTTTGCTTGTGATGTCATATTTCTATTGGTTTTCATGGTCTTCTTATTGTCATTTATGTTCTTTCCCTTTTGTTGTTGAGTCTTGGGAACTAGTTGGGAAAGAGGAAATTTAATGGAGCTCGGGGAGAGCTGTGTGGTACCCATAGGTAATGTAAGACACAAATGAAGCTCCATGTATGAGTAAGGCAAGAGGAAGGTGAGACTATGAAAGTCGGTTGGACTAGTTGGGTCCATTGTGGTAAATGGACAATCGCAATACAGACGTGAGAAAGGTAACCATGAAAGGTAAAGTAAATGGGTATGAGGTGTCAGATGCCTTAGCTATGTTGGGAATTTTTGTTCTCAATGTCATGCATGTTGTGCATGAATAAATGAAGTTCTCTTGACCTTGACCTTGATATCTGGTATTATGTTATGATCATGATTATGCTGAGGTTTATATATGCATATGTATGTATGTATGCATGTCATGTCTGACAGGGTCGTCGTGGATTGTGATTATTTTATGCTAATTTTTATATCTACATATTTATTTATGTATGTCGTTGACTGACTAGATCATTATTAATTTATGTTGATGTTTATGTGTACATATGTGTATGTATGCATGTCATTATCTGACAAGATCATGATTGTTTATGCTAATGTTTATATATGTATGTATCCATGTATCTACATCATTGTTTGACAGGGTCATCAGGAATCATCCTTGTGGAGGAATGATTTCTTACGTAGGCGAATGACATGAAGACATTCATGGTTTATGAGGAATCAAGTGGGAAGTGTAGTCCTAACAAATATATGAGGTCAGTATCATGTGGATATGAATTGATATTATATGATTGTATTATGCCTACGTTTATGTTATGATAGGTAATGATGAAGGACACATCAACAGAATGAAAACAATTTTCTTTGCGACATGCTAGGATAAGCATGGATGGCAGAAAGACACTAGAAGCAAGGTTGCTTGGTAGAGACAGTGTTATTTTGGATGTGTGATACTATTGTCGTGCATATGTTGTATATGTTGTAATGTCGCATCTGTGGTTTTGTGTGCATGTGGTGTTGTGTATATATACTATGAGTACATGTTGTTTATGCAATGTTGTGTACAGGATGGTATAGAGAATGTTGTGTGAATGTTGCATATGTAGTGTTGGGTATAGATGGTGCTATGCACATGTTGGATACACGATGCTGTGTACATATTGTACTGAGCGCATGATGGGTACATCGTGTTGTGTGATTATGGTGTTGTGTGCATGTTGGATATGTCGTGTTGTGTATAGATAATTTTATGTACATGTTGGATATGTAGTGCTATGTACATGTGGTGTTGAGTGCATGTTGTACATGTGGTGCTATGTACATATGTTGTTGTGTGCATGATTGAACAAGTGGTGTTGTGTGCATGTGGTGTCATGTACATGTGGTACAAGTGGTGCTATTTGTAGGTGGTATTGTGTACATGTCGTGCATGTGGCGTTGTGTACATGTGGTGTTGTGTACATGTCGTGTATGTGGTACTGTGTGCACGTTGTACATGTGGTGCAGTGTACATGTGGCATTGTGTACAAATTGTGTAGGTGGTGTCATGTACATGTGATGTTGTGCACACGTTGTGCAGGTAATGCGGTGTACAGGTGGTACTATGTACATGTTGTATATATGGTACTGGTGTATGTGTGGTATTGTGTGATGTGTTGCAGGAATGCAGTATTGTGTATGCGCATTTTGTATTCTGGGTATCTTGACATGTTTATTCGTTATGTTGTACTTTGTGTACGTATATCTATTGTGTTTTACATTAGGTGTAGGCGCATGTATTATGTGGTGGTGTACACCAGATGTAGGCGTATGCATTGTGTTGTGGTGTACACTAGGTGTAGGTGTATGTGTGGCATGTCAAATATAGGTGCATGTATTGCATGGGGTTATGTGTCGTGTGTAGTTGTATGTGTGTGATGCACACTATTTGTATGTGCACATGGTTGTGGAGAAGGCACTGGGTGTTTTTGAGGCGTGGAAATCGATCCAGTGTGCGTATGGAATAAAGACAAAGGTAGAAGCTGAGGATTGATTAAAGGATACGTATCAACATTCAATTTTAGTTTTATTATGCATGTGATTTATGATTTTGATCTATGACGGTTGTGTTTTGAGCTAACTTGATGTGATATTTTTATACATGATGATTGGTCAAAGATGATAGTTTGACTTGTTGTGACAAGAAGCAAAGAGAATTACAAGTGTATCTTATTGACAGACCACCAATGAGGTATTATTTAAGTTTATTTTAATTTATTTTGAATATAATTGGAATTATGTGCTTGGCACATGAAAGCATGAAAATGGCCAGTTGGGTGGTTGAAATCGACTACAAGAATTAGCAGCAACTGTGAAAGAAATTGGAACATGTAGTAGTAACTTGGTAAAGCACTTTAGGAGCAGGGCCATTATGGGACACTAGTACCCAATAGTGTCCAGTGATTTCCATGGGAATGTTATCACCGATATGATGGTTTGAGGCAGGGATATGCCTTAGTTTTTGTATCTTCCGATGTGAGGAAGCCTTGCCAAGGGAGGGACTGCCTCAAATGGGGGTGTCAGCGAAACTTGGAAGGTGAATGACTGCATGGAAGGGGTTATCGGATTCCCAAGGGTCTGTGTAGCAGAGAAGGGAAGGTCGTGTATATATTTGTTTTGGTAATTAGCATTTCCAGATGCAATCAAATGTACATTGGGAGTGTGCCCCGGAACAATGCGCAGGTAACTATTCACTGAGAGGACAAGTGGCGCGAGAATATAGGGCTGAACATTGGATGCAGATTTGACTTTGCAGTGGATTCTGAACTTCTTGGGAAGGAGGTAAATCCTGGTATTACTTTGAGGGTGGAGGTGTGAGCCTCTAGATTCCCTTGTTGCGGATGCAAACATTGTATCCTTTTATTTTTTGGTTGAGAAAATCTGCATATGTGTAGATGTGTGTACTATTGTAAATATTGTATTGAGCTAGATTTATAAAGCTTCATAGAAAATATGATTATTTGTTGGTTGAAGCAAATGTGTATGTGTGTATATGTGGTTATTGTTATAAATACCATAATGAGTTATGTTATAAAGCTCCAGTAAATGATATGTTTGTCATGTTTTAGCAGATGGTCATTGTAAATATTGCAACGAGTTGTGTTATAAAGCTCCATGGGAAGTATGTTTTATTTTCAACAGTCTTGTTGGTTATAGGTCTCATTGAACACCGAGGATGGTGTTCCCCCAAGGGGAAGGGTTCTGTAACAACCCTGTTGAAAATTCCATGTATATATATATATATATATATATATATATAAGGCCATGGTGATGGAACACACATTCCAAGATGAATGGTGGGTAAAACATCAAAGTGGGTGTTGATTCCGTTTATTATGGCTAAGGAAATGGCAAAGGCTTTGGAAAGGCATGAGACATTTATTGACATTTTAGTTATGAAAATAATGGAAATTAGGAGAAAAGGACTGTGAAAGGTTGCAGGTTGCATGTAAAGAGGAAACTGAAGGAAAATAATGGAAAATGAAGAAAATAGAGGCCTCTTTAATAAAAAGGCTTATGAGGATCAGTGGGTAATCTTGGTCAGTTTAGTTTTGAAGCTATCTCTCTCTCTTCTCTCTCTCACACTCTTGGATACTTAGAGTTTTCTTGGAGCACTCTTGGAGGGTGTGGAATACTTGGATTTTCAGAGAAAGAAGGAAAAGGAAGAGTAGGAAAGCACAAGAGGACATCGGGATTAGCAACTATCGCGATATTGCTTGTAGGTACTGAGTTGCATGTATTCTTTCCTCAATACTTTTTGCATGCATGGCATATGCATGTGGTTTTTTGGTTGTGATATATCATTAGCATGGAGGATGGTCAAGATCGATAGTGGATTGCCTAGTGTTGCCATTTCCTGAATAGACATGGTGATTGTGGTTTTATTCTCATTGTTTTTTGTTGGTTGGTTCTCATGTTTCCTTAGCTTGGGTTGAGTTATTAGTCCTAGAGCGTTGGTTGGACAAATGATCTAGAGCCCTGTAACAGCTTGGGTTGAGTTACTAGTCCTATAGCCTTGGCTGAACAAATTCTATGGAGCCCTCGGTGGGTTGAGTTACTAGTGCTAGAGCCTTGGTTGGACAAACGATCTGGAGCCCGGTAAAATATGAGGGTTGAGTTACTAGTCCTAGGGCCTTGGTTGGACAATGCTCTGGAGCCCTAGAAGGCTTAGATAGAGACCGATCTGATGATGGTTTTGTGATGTCCAATTGTGAGGTGGAATCACTGTTTGATGGGTTGAGGTGGGTGGCCTCTGGAAGCCCTAGATGAGTTTTGATTGATGTGTTCTATGAGATCCCACATTCATTCTTGGAAAATGCCACGGGGGTGAATGACTGAAGAGAGATTTGGCTCAACAATTTTAGGGTCGGGTGGAACATGGAAGTCTCATCCCAAGTTTCGATTTTGCATCATCAATAAGAGGTTAATTCTCCTTGTATTTCTATAAGTACCATACTGGATTATATATCGTTTATATGGCTGTGATTTCATTGCTATTTTTGTCCCTATTATGCTGGTTATGTATATGTTTTATGAAAACAACTATATATGGCTCTCATCATGTTTCTACTTGTAAATGAATGAATGTATCTATGAACTAATGGATGGAATGACAGTTAATGTGTTGAGGCATCAATGCTTCATGGTGAATATCAGATAAGTATGAAACCCCTATGCTCAGATATGTTATCTACACATGTAGATTACATATTCATGATATGTTTGAAGAAATGTGTGTCAGGGCTAGTAGGGGTCTATTCAAGGTCTTATTCAAGTAATTGCATTAGTACTTCTATTTCCATGTTATCTTATTGATCTGGAGGTTTCATTCAATTTTGGGCAGTGACCTGGGCTTTGGGCCTGAAAAAGTGGCTCAAATCCCAAGGACACTGGCACAGAACTGAGCTAAAGAGTCTTAGGATGCTAGTAGGTAGGCCTGTGAGAGCATCTAGAGGTCCATGGATGTTGGCACACCCATAACATGAGAGCGTTGTTTAGTCAATTTAGTGTGTCCTAAATTGCTTCATTAATTATCAATCCGGGAGTCGTAGACTGATGAAGTGTGGCACACTATATGTGCAAGAGAGCCTCTTTCTTAACTTTTTGTCGTTTTCAATTTTTATTTTGTTTTGGGGGTTTTTATCTTCATTTATCTCCTAATATGAATGGAAATCCTATTCCTGAGTTTTAAGAATACTCTAGAAGGCAAGTATGGATATAGATTTTAAGGCAATTATGTCCTTTATAATGATTTCCAGAACTTAACACTTCAGAGGGTCTTAGAACATACTAGTGATGAAATTAATACTTGAACAAAAATAAAAATGTGCTGCTATTCAAATCAAGCAAATAATGAACTACTGATCATGAAACCATTATCTCTGCTGCCTTCTAAATACAAAAAAATGAATTAAGCTACTGCACTCAAATAAAAAAATAATAATTTGCAATCTAGTAAAATTAAAATCAATTCACATCATTCATAGTCCAATACCTCGCCAGGTAGTCTAAGCTATGGCTTTCGAAGATAACGTCAATGATATGAGCAAGTTGATGTCTAATTGCAGAAAAGTAAAACTAAAATCAAATCACATCATTCATAGTCCGATACCTCGCCATGTAGTCTAAGCTATGGCTTTCGGAGATAACGTCAATGATATGAGCAAGTTGATGTCTAATTGTAGAAAAGTAAAACTAAAATCAAATCACATCATTCATAGTCTGATACCTTGCCGTGTAGTCTAAGCTATGGCTTTCGGAGATAACGTCAATGATATGAGCAAGTTGATGTCTAATTGCAGAAAAGTAAAACTAAAATCAAATCACATCATTCATAATCCGATACCTCGCCAGGTAGTCTAAGCTATGGCTTTCGGAGATAATCGTCAATGATATGAGCAAGTTGATATCTAAACTAACTAACAAAGCAAGTGAATAAGACTGAAATCAACAAAACAGAACTGGAATTAAAAAAAACTAAGAAAAGCAAAGTCAGCAGAGAGGCTAATCCCATGTCACTAGTTATTGCGAAAATTATATGAAAATGCCCGGGCCTACTCTATCCTGAAACATACACACACTGATCAGCGTTAACAGCAATATACAAAGCTTGTAAAATCATAAACAGGAATGAAATGTTAATACCATAACAGATGAAATATATACACAGGTGGATAACTATGAAACATGTGCAATGGAAATAAGGAAACAATACATAAAAACTATACAGCAATAAGGAAACAAAACCTCAGCGTGTAGGGGCCCTCTGCACGGCCTTGGTTAATAGGCTATCAATCCAAAATTATGCGCACGCAGTCATATAAAAACAGAGTCTTCTTTTATAATTCAAAACAGATAAATAATCCTCTCGTTACCACAGTGGGACTAGTGTCACATCACAGTAAACTTTAACAGTGAAATTACATCAACAAAGACTAACTCTATGCGTTTGGAAACACGTTATTTATAACAAAATATTTATAACTATTTTCCTGTGAAACTACGTCAACAGAGGACACGTAAAAGAAGACATCCATGAATTTAGCATAATGGTTTCCGAGATTATTCAATCTATCAAAAGTGGCTATTGGATTCACATCGTGGGGCAATCTACAACTGTCAACATGACCATAGGGATCTAGGAACGGCCACAAATCCTTCACGTGCTTGAAGACGGAGTCCTTTTGCTGTAGGATTCCTCTGTTTGACCACTGCTTGACCACCGTTGACCACGGCTTTCCTTAATGAATCCAGCTGAACCAATAGGACCTGATCCATGTCCAGGTCATTCCTGATCTGCCCACGTGTCCTGTTTTGCATGATGACACCTACAACCTGGAGTTTAACAAAAACAGCTACGGAAAGTTGAATCAGCTGTGGAAAGTGGCTGCATTCCGCAACTAATGAGCAAAATCTAAGTCAAACAGAAAACACAAAAACATAGTTAGAAAACCACTTAAATTTTCTTTTAGAATCAATATGCAATGATTTTTGATAGCTTATGGAGTACTGGTGAGGGGAAAAAGTATGGGAAAATGTGTAGGAGAGGTGTAATTTCAAAGCTCAACATACCCCCACTGTGAAGGTGTTGCATGTCCCCATGCAACCAAAACTTTGATCATCCTCCTTTCAGTTCATGTGTTCTGAGACCTCTGCCAATACATCCAGCCTTCTTTTCTTTTTTCTTGGGACCACTGTCATCCTCGACTTCCTCATTAGACACCTGAATTTGAGGTTGATGAGAGCCCTGCTCAACCTCCTGTTCTTTTTCTTTAATTTTCTATTTTTCTTCTGCCATAGCCCAAGATGCAACATGGTGTTGTTGTGAATAATCTTATCTAACCTGCCCTGTTCTTTCAATGTTTCATTTTCTCTTTTGATGTGTCTATTTAAGACCTCCAACTCAAAAACTTCTTGTTTCAGTGATTGGATTTGAGCTTCTTGAGCTGTATTAGGCTGGGCAGATGAAGTGCCTTGGTCTGTGGTTGTTTTATCCAACATCTCAATATAATCATACTTTTCTTACTAGATTGGATCTATCTCAGGTGTAGTCTTCCTTGGGTTGTCCCCAAAATCTGGTTGAGAAGGACTGATCTCAGACTCTGGCCGAGAAGGACTATTTTCAAAATCTGGCTGAGGAATAGGAGTATGGTGTGGGCCACGACCAGGAGGGATTGCTGAAGGTTGTTCTAGTGTTTCTCCTCCTAAATCAATAAAGTGGGGCCCTTTCGTTTGTACTTTCCTCAATTTTCCTTTAAGTCTGGAGCTCCTCCTTAAATTTTGTGAACTAGTGTCTTCTTTCTCCACACTCTGTTTTTCTTTCCCTTTTCTCTTTGCTGCAGCTGACTGTTCCTGAAGGTAAACTAGTCTTTCAGACAATATTTGGTGGTCCTCTTCTGAGGAAGGTTCTGGGGTTTGATAGACAGCCTCAATATTTCTTTTCCCTTTTGATTTTCTTGGCTTCTTACCCTCAATTATTTCCTTCCTACTTTCGGACAATTTTTCTTCCCTACTAGTTTCTTTAACTGTGTTAGTAGGAGTGTCCTGAATTCTAACACTTGTTTTATTTCTTCTGCTTCTCCTTGATGAGCCGCTTTCAGGGGTTTCATGTGGATCTTGAAAGAAATTTCTAACCAAAAACTGCTCCCAGGTGTCCTTCTTTTCTTTTAATTGTCTTTCAATCAAAATTTTCACAAGGCCGTGATGATACAAGTGGGGTTCTACGTCCCCCAAATTCTTTTGGACGGTGATGGACATTTTCTTCAGGCTATTTAACAAGAAGTAGGGCAAATTAATAGTTTCGTTTTCTAGAAAATTCATCAGCAACCAGGTGTGGTACATATACATTGATCCGAATCGCCCCTCACATGTGATGAATGTTTGGATTATCAATAATAGACTAGCCCACTTTTCTTCTAAAGCAGAGACAGGGATTCCACGTTTGAAGATGGTTATATCCATACCTGGATTTCATAGGATAACCCTCCATGCTCTCTCATCAAAGCTTTTATTTTTGAACCACCGTTCTCCCTCCTGTGGGAGTTCCGTTGCGGCTGCTATGGATGCCTCTGTGACTGAAAATTTAAGGTCTCCAACCTCAGCTTCCACGCCATCAAAAGACCTCGCAAAAGTCTTTGTAACTTCCTTGTTGTAGCCTCTGAATTTCTAAATAAATCGTAGCCACCGTGCCTTCCTTAGCATGCTTTTCAATTGTGCATACCGTTCCATAAATTTGGGCCCTTCCGGTTTTGCTCTCAACAGAGGACCCATTCTTTCCCCTGCTTTAGAATACGTCTGCGTGAATGATATACTGACGGAGGTCAGACGGTTGTGCCTGCGGGGGATGTAGAAGGACAGTGGAGAAAAACCAGTAGTCGTAAATAGAAGAACAGAGAATAGGTAGCGAAAATGATTTCACAGAACGAAGGCTAGAATGGATTCACAGAACGAAGGCTTACGTGAGCAGACCAACAATACAAATGCAACTTTGATGGGGCAGTATGGAAATAGCGTGAACACAGCAAAGTTTTGAACTAGACGGCTGCGGAATAGACGTTAGCATGCTCACAAAATGGCTGCAGAATTTGTGCGGTAGGAAAGAGCCATGACCAAATCAATCACGTCCTCATAATTACTTGGTTTAACAGATGGAGTGTCAAAGTACGATTGAACAAGAGTTAAGTTCGGAGATGGATCATAAAGCCGTTAGAAATTAATGCAAGGTTCGTGGTGGAATTATGTAAAGGCTATGGAGCGGTTATGGAAGCTATTAAGGTGAATCATTGCATATAATGGAGTTGGTGGTTTCATAACTATGTAAAATGTGTTTTAAAACGCTATTTGAAAAGAACTTTGCTCGTACCTTGGAACTTACCACTTCCATCCACTGACCTTTGATTGGCTGCTTCCTGATGATGTTTCTAGGTGCTTTATATCTCCAGAATATCTTCTTTTTGCCATATCTGCATTTGATTTTCATGATCATTTAACTAACATCTGACTATCAGTGTTGAAAAACAGAGTGATGGCTGTGGAATCAGCTTCTAGTTGCGGAAACTGGGTTCAACTGCAGAAACTGACACAGTGATCATATGACTGAATGGAGATGGATAAATAATGACTGAGTGAATGAAAATGGTCATAAAAGGAATTTTGTTGGTGGAATGAGATGATGAAATGAAGTGAAGTGAAATGAGGTGAAATGAAGTGAAGTGAGATGTCATGAAACTATGAATACAATGAGAGAAGATTTTTTTTTTCTTTTTTTTGGAAAATATAGGGTGTCAGGAGTTCCTAATTTTCACCCTGTATTTTTTGTATAAGACTGCCAATCAGTGATTGGTTTTCAGGCTTATACACATTTTTTATTTTATTTTATTTTTATTTTTATTTTTTATTTTTTTATTTTTTTTTTATAAAAACAAAAAAGAACAATGGCTAGGCTGGTGGAGACGAAGGATTCTTCTTCACCAGCCTTATTGCAGAACTATCTTGAAAGATTTTGACAAATTCCTCTTTTGAGAGTGGCTTATGATAGACCTTTAATCTGTGGCCATTCACAATAAAAGGAGTTTGATGTTCATCAATGGTTTTGATTCTTACCGCTCCATTGCTAAAGATTTTGTCAATCTCATATGGCCCAAGCCAATGAGTCTGAAATTTTCCTTTAAAATCTTTAAACTTGGAATCAAATAGCAATGCCCAATCTCCTTCTTGAAACTTTTTCTTGTTGATGTATTTGTCATGCCACTTAGCTCTTTGATATTGAACTAGATCAGTTTTTAGGATTGCCTCTTGTCTGATCACATCTAGCTCATTCAACTGCTCCATTCTATGCTTTTGGGCTTCTGATAGATCCATTCCCAACTAAACTGCCATCTTGAAAGTCTTGACTTGGAACTCAATGGGGAGCAGGACTTATTTCCCATAAACAAGTTCATAGGGAGAATGTCCTATTGTATTCCTCCATGTAGTTCTGTAGGCCCACAAAGCTTCAAGAAGCCTTTTTGCCCAATCTCTTCTGCGTAGATGAATAGTCTTGATGATGATTCCTTCAATAACTTTGTTTGTAGACTTCACTTGACCATTTGCTTGTGGATGGTAAGGAGTAGATTTTTTGTGCTTGACTTTGTATTCTTCCATCAACTTCTCCACCAATTTGGATGTGAATTGACTTTCCTAACCTGTCACAATTTCTCTTGGAACACCAAAGCAAGTAAAAATATCCTCATAAAGAAAACAAACAACTGAATGCTCAGTAGCAGAAAATAATGCTTTGGCTTCTACTCATTTAGTGACATAATCAATACATACCAATATATACTTTCTTTGTTTAGATGGTGGGTTAATAGGTCCAATGAAATCTAAAGCCCATTTTTCAAAGGGTTCGATGAGTACCTGTGGTTGCAATGGCATTTCATTTGAAAGGGTAGGTTTCCCTACTCTTTGGCAGTTGTCACACCTTTTGACATATTGTTTTGCATCTTTGAAGAGGGATGGCAAATAATATCCTAAAGAGAGGATTTTATAGGCTGTCCTTTTGTCAGCAAAGTGTCCGCCGCATGGTTCATCATGACATGCTTTGAGGATATCAGGCATTTCATCTTCCCTAACACATCTTTTGATCACAAGATCTGGCCCTGTTTTAAACAATTCATTAGAAATTCATGAATATTTTGAACTCTCCTGAATAATCTTTCTTCTTTCACCAGGAAATAAATGTGGAGGTAGTTTCCTTGTAACCAAATAGTTAGCTATATCTGCATACCAAGGGGTCTTAGTAGTTACTACATTTAAATATTCATCAGGAAACTTATCCTCTATAGGAGAATCTTCTTTAGTATTCTGAATCCTAGACAAGAAATTAGCTACTGTATTTTGTTTTCCTGGTCTATCCAACACAGTAATATTGAATTCCTATAAAAGTAGGAGCCACCTTGTAATTATGCCATTAGTAATAGGTTTTTTCATTAGATATCTAATTGCAGAATGATCAGTATGAATAAAAGTTTCATAGCCTGTTATATAATGTCTGAACTTATTGATTGCATGAACAACAGCTAAGAACTCTTTTTCAGTCACAGTGTAGTTCAACTTAGTGGGAGTTAAATTTTTACTGGTATAGTAAATGGCATAAGGAACTAAATCTTTTTGACCCAACACAACTCCTAAAGTTGTATCTGAAGCATCTGTAGAAATATGGAAAGGAAGTTTCCAATTTGGTCTTCTCAAGATAGGCACTTCAGATATTCTTGTTTTCAAAGTTTCAAATGCTGATTGACAACCAAGATCCCATTTGAATTCAAAGTATTTTGTAAGCAGTTTGAAGAGTGGAGATGCTATTTTAGTGAATTTTTCTATAAATCTTCTATAGTATCCAGTGAATCCCAAAAAACTTTTAACATCTTTTTGACAATTTGGAATAGGCAACTTGGAGATGACTTCAACCTTTGATCTATCAACTTTAATCCCATCCCCTGAAATATGATGTCCTAAAACAATACCTTAAGTAAACATCATAAAGCATTTTTCATGGCTTAATGAAAGGTTTGTCTCTTTACATCTTATAAGGACTTTTTCCAATTTTTCTAATGCCTCTTCAAACGAATCACCATAAATTGTAAAATTATCCATATAAACCTCTACAATATCATGGATTAGATCAGAAAAAATTCCTAGTACTGCTCTTTGGAATGTTACGGGTGCATTACATAATCCAAAAGGAAGCACTCGATAAGAAAAAGTTCCCCATGGACAGGTAAATGTGGTCTTATCTTTATCTTCAGGTGCTACCTGAATTTGATTATAACCACTAAAACCATCCAAAAATGAAAAGTACTTTTTTCCTGCTAATGTATCTAATACTTGATCGATAAAGGGCAAAGGAAAGTGATCCTTCAAAGTTTCTTTGTTTAATTCCCTGTAATCAATGCATACCCTCCATTTACCATTCTTTTTGGGTATTATAACCAAAGGAGAAACCCATCGGCTATCTGAAATTGGATAAATGATGTTTACATTGAGTAGTTTTTGGAGCTCTTCTTTCACTATCTCCCTAAGATTTGGATTCATCCTTCTCTGAGGTTGTCTGATTGGTCTACTGTTTTCCTCGATATAGATATGGTGGATGCAAGTCTTAGGGTCAATACCTTTTATATCAGTATACTCCCATGCAAATGCAGTAGAATGTTTTTGCAAGATTTTGGTCAGCTCTTTCTGTTGTGATTTTTCCAAATTTTTGTTGATATTCGATGTTTTACCTGGAAGAATCTCAATGGTATAACTACCGAACTCTTCCATAGAGTAAAGAGACATTTTTCTTGATGATAAATACTCAATATCGAATCTAACTGAAATTGTGTGTAGTCACATTCTGAAGGTGTTTCAAAATTTTCCAATGTGTTTAGAATTTGACTATCTTCATTGATTTCAGAAATGGTAAAGACAGGTTGTATACTGTCCTCATCATCGACCCATTCATGGTCCCCTACTTCTGTAATTGCTTTTACTGGAGGATACAGATTGAATTTCTTTGTTGAACTACCATCAGAAATGTACATATCTCCAGATCTACAACTAATGAAAGCATCAGCTGTGGCTAGCCAAGGTCTTCTTAAGATAAGTGGATGCCCTCCTAAATTACTCTTGGGAGTAAAAATCATGAAATCTACTGGATATTCCCAAGAATCTAAGGAGACTGAAATATCTTCTAATACACCATCTGGTTTTATTATTGATCTATCTGCAAGTTGCAGAAAGGTGGGTGTAAAAAGAATATTAGGAAGTTTAAGCCATTCCATAGTCTGTCTATTCATAATGTTGATAGCAGCCCCTAAGTCAATCAAAGTATTTGGAATTTCTATCCCATTTATATGTGTCTTGACAATTGGACTTCCTGGATCTACATATTTCTGCATGGTAATTTTTCCCATCATGATATCTGCAATTTTTCCTACAAGGTGGAATCTTCTTGTATCTCTTGGTTTCCTTCCTGGTCTTTTGAGACTCAACTCCTTTATTATTTTTACTAGAATAGGAATCTCTCTAACAGTTTGTAGCAAGGGAATCTTGATATAGACATTATTTAATTCATCTAGAAAACAAGATTTGTTTTTCCACCCCTTTATCAATTTGTAATCTTTCAGGGAAAGGAGTGTGGATGAAGATGCAGGTTGCTCAACTACAGGAGTTGTGGGGGTTGACTCTTTTTCTTTTTCTTTTTCTTTTTCTTTTTCTTTTTGAATGTTTGGGTTTTGAAGAGATGCTTCCTCAGAACCTTTATTGACTTTAAGAGAATCCTCCTCAGAGGTATCTTGCTCTTGAACATCTATAGAAGGTTTTTCTAAAACTCTACCAGACCTGAGTTGTACATCGTTGAGAGGAACAATCATATAGGTAGGAAATTGTTGTCCTTCTACCATGTAAGCATTCTAAGGATTTTTGTTGTTGGGATTTGGTAATGGCTGGGTTGGTAGTTGATTTGTCTTTTGTTGAAATGGAAGCAAGAGTTGAGAATTTGGATTTTGTTGAGAAGGTTGTTGTTGCGGAAATGGTAATGAAAGTTGTGGGTTTTGATTTGGAATTTTTGGATTTTGTTGATTTTGAAAAGATGGAGGATATTGATAAAATTGAGCAAATCTCCCATAAGGATTTTGCATCCCTTATGCCCATGATTGGTATGGATTTTGAGATTGGGGCCAAGGTTGTTGCCAAGAATTCCAATTTGGTGGGCGCTGAAAGTTCATAGGATTGTTAAATCCTTGATTTTGTGGCCCCTGCCATGGTCTTCTTGAAACAAAACAAAGGGACTCTATTGAATTTGGATCTTCCTAAAAGACAGCTTTGAGCCCAGGAATTGAAGGACAATCCTTGGTCTCATGGCTTTCTGAGCAAATCACACATGTTTCTACAACTTTTGCATCCAAGGGACATTCCCTTAAAGCATGTTTCTTTCTATATTTTGGACAAAAGATGGCTAAGGCTTCGGCTTCTGCTTTTTGTTTGTTTTGTATTTTAAGGGTGTCTAGCTATTCACTAAGGTTCCCTAGAATATCAGTTTTGAACTCATCAAGCATATTGCCAATCTCTGCCCTACTTACTGATCCAATTGCAGATTTGTTTGCTCTAAGAAGAGAAGGATCTCTAGGCCCTTTTCCAGTTTTAGACTTTCCCCTTGAGAGATGGACACATAGTTCTGCTATGTCATGGAGTGGAAGTTGAGAAATATCTCCCTTCCCCATCATGTTTAAAATATTTATCCATTCATCTCTAATGGCTTTCAATAGAAGGGCTTTCAAGGTTTCCTCATCTAAATTACTCATTTTTGCTCTCTTTAAGTTGTATTGAAATCTTTCAAGTAAATCCTCCAAGTTTTCATCTTCTTTTTGCATCATCTTGAATACCTCATCCTTATGATTGGTGGGCATACAATAATCCAAGTATCTATCAAAAAATGTTTGTTTCATATCATTCCAAGTCCTAATAGATTGAGTGACTAATCCCATGAACCATTTCAGAGCCGCTCCTTTCAATGTTGAAGGAAACAGTTTGAGTTTTTGAGAGTCTTCCATATAATCATAGGTTCGGCACAAGACTTCAAACTCAAATAGAAATGTTTCAGGATCCTCACTTCGTAACCCATAAAATTTTGGGAGGACATATGGTGAAATGTTTTTCATTGTTGTATGGGTTTCCTCATCGGCTATAGGGAATCCAAATGAGTTATCTCCATCCCTATTTCCCCCATTGTTACCTCTACCTCCTCCATTGTTTCCTCTTCCTCTACCTCGACCCCCTCCTCCAAATCCATTTACTACTTCCTCTGTCATGATAGTTTCCTCAGAGTTCTCAGAGTCCTCTGGTTCTTCTATTAATGGCGAACGAGGAAGAATTTCTCCCTCCTCTTCTTCAGGTGATTCTACTTCTTTGATTACAATATGTTCCCCTGTAGAAGTGAAGAAAGGTTCTTCTCCTAGGTCAGATTTAATGGATAGTGTGGGAGAGTCTCCTAATTCAGCTGCTGCCCCTTGAATTCCAGGAATCCTAAGGCTGGGAGTGTGAGTCGGAGATGATGGAGGTGTATCTTGTCTATGCCTTGAAGTAGCTAGAGTTGTGAAAATCAAACTTTTGGCCCTAGCTATAAACCTTTCCCTAGAATCTCTTGCTCTATGCATGTCATTTTTTTTATTTTTATTTTTTCAAGTTGGGCTAATAATTCACTTTTTGATCTTCCAGCTCACTCTAGGTGCAAGAAGAGAGCATAATCAAGAAATTATTGAACTCTTTTTTCTGATCCTCTAGATCACACTAGGTGCAAGAGGAGAGCATACTTCAAGCAGTTATCAATTTTTCCCTTCTTTTTTTTTAAGAGATTGGCTACCTAGTTACACTTCCCCAGCAACGACGCCAAAATGTTTAGTCAATTTAGTGTGTCCTAAATTGCTTCATTAATTATCAATCCGGAGTCGTAGACTGATGAAGTATGGCGCACTATATGTGCAAGACAACCTCTTTCTTACCTTTTTGCCATTTTCGATTTTTATTTTGTTTTGGGGGTTTTTATCTTCGTTTATCTCCTAATATGAATGGAAATCATATTCCTGAGTTTTAAGAATACTCTAGAAGGCAACTATGGATATAGATTTTAAGGCAATTATGTCCTCTGTAATGATTTCCAGAACTTAACACTTCAGAGGGTCTTAGAACATACTAGCGATGAAATTAATACTTGAACAAAAATAAAAATGTGCTGCTATTCAAATCAAGCAAATAATGAACTACTGATCATGAAACCATTATCTCTGTTGCCTTCTAAATACAGAAAAATGAATTAAGCTACTGCACTCAAATAAATAAAAAAATTGCAATCTAGTAAAAGTAAAATCAATTCACATCATTCATAGTCCAATACCTTGCCAGGTAGTCTAAGCTATGGATTTCGGAGATAACATCAATGATATGAGCAATTTGATGTCTAATTGCATAAAAGTAAAACTAAAATCAAATCTCATCATTCATAGTCCGATACCTCGCCATGTAGTCTAAGATATGGCTTTCGGAGATAACGTAAATGATATGAGCAAGTTGATGTCTAATTGCAGAAAAGTAAAACTAAAATCAAATCACATCATTCATAGTCCGATACCTCGCCATGTAGTCTAAGTTGTGGCTTTCGGAGATAACATCAATGGTATGAGCAAGTTGATGTCTAATTGAAGAAAAGTAAGACTAAAATCAAATCACACCATTCATAATTTGATACCTCGCAAGGTAGTCTAAGCTATGGCTTTCGGAGATAATTGTCAATGATATGAGCAAGTTGATATCTAAACTAACTAACAAAGCAAGTGAATAAGACTAAAATCAACAAAACAAAACTGGAATTAAAAAAAACTAAGAAAAACAAAGTCAGCAGAGAGGCTAATCCCATGTCACTAGTTATTGCGAAAATTATATGAAAATGCCCGGGTCTACTCTATCCTGAAACATACACACACTGATCAACGTTAATAGCAATATACAAAGCTTGTAAAATCATAAACAGGAATGAAATGTTAATACCATAACAGATGAAATATATACACAGGTGGATAACTATGAAACATGTGCAATGGAAATAAGGAAACAATATATAAAAACTGTACAGCAATAAGGAAACAAAACCTCAGCGTGCAGGGGCCCTCTACACGGCCTTGGTCAACAGGCTATCAGTCCAAAATTATGCGCACGCAGTCATATAAAAACAGAGTCTTCTTTTATAATTCAAAACAGAGAAATAATCCTCTCGTTACCACAGTGGGACTAGTGTCACGACACAGTAAACTTTAACAGCGAAATTACATCAACAAAGACTAACTCTATGCGTTTGGAAACGCATTATTTATAACAAAAGCTTTATAACTGTTTTCCTGTGAAACTACGTCAACAGAGGACACGTAAAAGACAGTGTCCATGAATTTAGCATAATGGTTGCCGAGATTATTCAATCTATCAAAAGTGGTTGTTGGATTCGCATCGTGGGGCAGTCTACAACTGTCAACATGACCCCAGGGATCTAGGAATGGCCACGAATCCTTCACGTGCTTGAAGATGGAGTCCTGTTACTGTAGGATTCCTCTGTTTGACCACTACTTGACCACTGTTGACCACGACTTTCCTTGATGGATCCGGCTGAACCAATAGGACCTGATCCATGTCTAGGTCATTCCTGATCTACCCACGTGTCTCGTTTTTCCTGATGACACCTGCAACTTGGAGTTTAACAAAAACAGCTGCGGAAAGTTGAATTAGCTGTGGAAAGTGGCTGCATTCCGCAGCTAATGAGAAAAATCTAAGTCAAATAGAAAACACAAAAACATAGCTAGAAAACCACTTAAATGCTCTTTTAGAATCAATATGCAATGATTTCTAATAGCTTATGGAGTACTGGTGAGGGGAAAAAGTCTGGGAAAATGTGTAGGAGAGGTGTAATTTCAAAGCTCAACAAGCGTCTAGAGGTAAAGTTGTACAAAAGTTTAGTGGGTCCCAGGGGCTGGTTGGCAGAAAGGTTGGATTGTTTCCTAATAGTCCGAATGTTGATGTTGAATGCCTGTACGGTGTGTTCCCATCGGTTCCACTTCCTTAACATGACTTAGGAGGTCAAATCATATCATAGTGGCCTCTCATTGCATGTTTACCCTGGCTCGCCGGTTTCTTGGGTAGATGTGGGAGGAGGGTGTTACATATTGGAAATTGTATTGGACACTCGTCAAAATAGACAGTGAAAAAATAGCTAGTGGATTCATCTCTTTTGTTTGAATATGTGTTGAATTGGATTTAAGTGCAGGTCTCTTAGATAAAACCATCCTAAAATGTGATAGAAAGGAACTTCATCAACCTCTAGACTACAAAGGCACAACTTTTAGATGAAAAAATTGTCAACAACCTAGGCATCTTCCAAATATATGCCCTAAAGGAGTGTCAAGATTCCCGAAGCCATGAAAACCCAACCATGGCTGGCGTGATCTGAAGGTAGCTTCAAATGGAAAGAGCATGGCAGGTCGTAAGAAATATAACCCTCAGCAAGAAAAGACATATCTTGATTCTTTAGTCTCCCAAGATCCTGTGTAGCCCACAATTGCAACACCTTTGGCTTCAATGGAAAAGATTTCTCTCGCAATTTCATTAGCACTAATTGTGGTTGGAACCACTGGGAAAAAATGACCTGACGAGTTTGATCATTCAGATAGTGACAAGGATGTCCCATACTCTAAGGAGATGAGAACGATGGAGCTTTCTTTGAAAGATGAGGATATGGCATGTTCCTTAGATGTAACTTGTAAATCTGTAGGATGGGTAGATGTCCGTAAGAGAAAGGGAAAGAAAGAAAAACCCTTGAACACTTCTAGTGTTCGATATCTTAATATGTCACACATGGTGCACACTTGGGTAGTTGCTCCTTTGTTCGATTTTCAGCAAGTTATTGGTCATTTGAACAAGTCATGATTGTACTCCAAAGCTTTTCGAATGTAGTTTTGCTTTTTTAGATATTAATAGTAATCAATATTCACACATTACCAAAAAAATAAAAAAATATGAATTATTTATAATATATATGATTCATATATATATGTGTGTGTGATGGTTCTTCCACAATAATATCCATCACGAATGTGTTTCTAACTATTAAAAGATATCTATAAATATAAAAATGTGAATTATTTATGATAAAAAAACTTACCTATACTATACTATACTATACTATATATATATATATATATATATATATATATATATATATATATATATATAATTTTATCTTAATTATTTTATAATAATCACAATATCATAGATTTATATAAAAAGTTAGGTATCTGTAAATTATTTATGATAATAAACTTAAGGTATTAAAATAGATTGATAAGCGAAATGAATATCATAATTACATTATGAAAATATAAATTGAATTTATAAATTAAATTCAATTGATAAATAGTAATATCACATAGTAAATACAATAGAAATAAAAATTAATATCGGTAACAAATTCATCTTTCCAAAAATTATTTTATAAACCAAACTTTTTCTAAAATTAAATTAAATATATATAACATATATATATATATATATATATATATAATATAAATCTGGTATTTAATTTTTAACCTATCTAATTTTAAAAAATACCATAAATACTGGTGATAAGTTTTTTGAATAATTTTGTGGGAATTTTTTTTTCCACTTAAATAATGTAATTTTAAATTGCCAACTTAATGTTAGATCGGTGTCTAAAAATTTTTTATTTGTGATTTTTTTTAATGTGTAGTTTAATAAAATTTAAAACAAATTAATGAAGATAAGTAATGTCAACCTATCATAGTTAGCAATAGTGGCCTCGGTTCCATGCATGGTGATTGAAGTGAAGCCAATTGGGTTTACACGAAAAGGTCCTCATTCCGCCATTGCTCCATATCCAAACGGCTAACATCGAAGACATAGCAATTTATAAGGGAAAGGAAAATAGCGTAATAAGCCATCAAGCCAGAGAATTTACGACCATTAAGCCAGAGAACCAGCGGTTGCTCTGAGGGATGTTGAACGACATCTGTGAAATAAGAGAAAAGTGGTTTGCTTGATTTGGCATATTTTCTGAATTTGAATTCCTCCTAAAAAAAATTCAGAGTCCAAGAAAATTTCTCCTTTTATTTATCATATATTTTTTAAATATTTGGAAAAATTAAAATGTGTCTTCTATCTAGTAAGAACATTTTTTTTTTTCATACACAAAAAATTTGAAATAAAATTATTTGTGATTTTTTTAATTGAAGGGTAAAGAAATTTTTTACAATATGTTCTACTTATTATTATTTTTATCAATTTTTTTTATTAATAGATTATCTATATTGTGAAAATAAAAATAAAAATAAAGTAAAATTGTGAAAAAAAATTCCCCATTATAATGATTTAAAAAAATAAATGTCATCATTTTTATATAACAATTTTATTGAAATTAGTTGTGAGATTTGAAGATAAATTTTTTTGGCTATGGTGAATCCTTTAATCACTGAGAGAAGACAAACAATTCCAATTAAAATAAACTTCCCATCCTCTTGCTGCTATGATTTACAAATGGTACCTACTAATTTTCCATGACTCCACCTATTGGATGTTCTTACTACCTACTCCACTTGCTTGTATTTTCCTACTTCACTTGCTTGTACTTACTACTTCCCCTTCGTGTTTGGACTTATGAATATTATCTTTGTCTTCTTTATGCCTACTTAATATGAGTAGGAAACAATGGAATCTAGGGATCAAAATTGATTCAATGTAGGTTTTATTCACACTAAATGAGTAGTATTCAATTTAAACATCCATTTTTATGGAAAAAAATGATGTTATTTATGTGCATTCTTTTGCAAATGATGTTTTGCATCATAATGGGCATGCACTAATCATTAGGCCTATAATTCTTATGACAACAAATTCTTGTATGTTATAATTCTTTTATAAAAAATTGTATTGTAGGAAGTTGTAAAAATTGTTTTATTAGACATTATAGTGACATTCATAAAATAATACTATATTTGGATTGCATTTGAAAATATCATTGCAAGAATTTGAATACTTCGACCAATTATCTCATAAGAATCTATAAGAAAGAGGAATAGTTTTGCTGTAGAAAAATTTCATTGGATTTGAGGAAGGGTGTCTAAGGCACGAAAGAGTAAATAGTCTTATTGAATTCCCTTGATATGATTCATATATAGACTATAAATAAGTAGTCCAATTTAATTTCTTATATGTGATTTCTATACATAGTGTAAGTAAATAGTCCTATTAAATTCCTTCAATATGATTACTATATAGATTATAACACTAATGACCAATGTCTTTTATGTGTATTTGTTCAAATGTATTTGAAGTTCTAATCTATTTTGTAAAATTTTTATAATAAAAGTAAGTAATGTGTAAGATATATATGAAAATTCAAATTCTTTTCATGTGAAAAGAATTATTTGATTTATTTAAAAGATCAAAATGAAATTAATCTTTCACATTAAAAAGTAACCCTTCATTTTAAATTTGATTCTAATGGTTGTATCCCACTCTAAAACAAAAAGTAACCCTTCATTTCAAATTTGGTTCTAAGAAAATAAAATCAAAATGATATTAATCCTTCCCATTAAAACGTAACCCTTCATTTGAAATTTGATTCTGATGGTTGTATCCCACACTAAAACAATTAAGAGAACATAAAATTGTTGATATACCACGTGTAGTAGATATCAAGCGCCGATGAAATTAGAGGAGAAAGGTCATGGAAAAATTTAGCTTCAAAGAAATTAAATCTGGAAAAGGTGGGATATGGTGAATAAGCTTAAGATTTGAGTGAATTAATGATTTTTTAAGTGGTACTTTTCTTTTAACATGCCATGGTTGAACCACATTAAAGGAATCATTTACACTAGAGTTATAAAGCAATTTGACCAAAATATAATATACTAGATTTGGTAGATATTGTGATTATTTTATGTCATACCTATTTGTAACACACCTCTAAATTTCCTCTTATTAACTTTGAATTATAACCCTTTTTTTATATACAGTTAAATTTCTTTACAAACATTTATATTATAATTATAATTTCCACAAGCTCCTCTCAAATATTTGAGCTTATACACCAAGAATGTAACAAGATACATCTCCTTACTTACCACACTTTCCCCTATTACCTAGGTTCTTTTCATATTAGGTTAAATGTTTTCATATCTTCATATACATTAATGTAAGGGTTTCCCTTCACCCTTTTCCCATATGAATGTAAGGAATTAAAGGCGGGCTTGCTACGAGCTTTTACACTAAGAATGTAACAAAATACATTTCCTTACTTGCCACACTTTCCTCTATTACCGAGGTTCTTTTCATATTAGGTTAAATGTTTTCATATCATCATATACATTAATGTAAGGGGTTTTCATTCACCCCTTTCCCATATGAATGTAAGGAATGAAAGGTGGGCTTACTATGAGCTTATGCACTAAGAATGTAACAAGATACATCTCTTTACTTACCACACTTTCCTCTATTACCAAGGTTCTTTTCATATCAGGTTAAATGTTTTCATATCTTCATATAGATTAATGTAAGGGGTTTCCCTTCACCCTATTCCCATATGAATGTAAGGAATGAAAGGTGGGTGTACTAAGGGTAAACTCTAGTTATTGGTTAAGAAATAAATAAAGGAGTTGTTTTTAGTGTGACTTTTTGGACTTTCTAGTGTTGGAATCTGGAGGAAAAATTTGGGGTGAAATCTTGATTTGTGTTATTTAAATTGGTTTTTTGTCTGTATATATGGATTCAACATCCTAAAAACCCCTAGGGAACTTTGATTGTGCAGGGGTTACCCATCAAGCTTGTGATTTCAATAATTCCTGTTGGATTTTAGAGAAATTAGATCGAAAAAACCCACTGGAAAATCTTCCAAAAAGTCTCACTAAAGAAAACTTGATAAATAAAAGGTTCATCATGGAACCTGTCATTCCCCAAGGCAACAATTCATGCTGAGTGTTGTTGCAATGTTATTTTTATTTTATTTTTTATGTTGGAGGTATGCCACTTGGAATACATGATTAAAATATCTGAGGCTACAACAAACTTATTCATGTGATCGAAGATGTTCTATGGTTTATCTAAATATGGGAATTGAATAGTGAGTGGTTAGGGTAATTTCCACCAACCCGCTCACCCATGTTATTTGGATTTTATCATTTTGGTGGAATGAGCTTTGCAACTCAGTTAGGGTTTTTTTGAATCCATAAATAGATTCAATACTCTAAAAAACCACTTTAACACTTAGATTCATAGATCACACAAATCGAACTTAGTCTACTAGATTTCACACATAATTGATATGAAAAAATGCCTCCAAAGGGCCAAAAACATATATTAGTTTAGAATTTTCTCTTTTAGGTGCAATCTAACTAAAAATTATTATTATTATTATTATTTTTGTTGGAATTTGACAATACAATTATGGGTGATATTGTGATTTATTTTTATTCAAAATGTGTTTTTGAATGAGTAAATGGATTCAACACCCTAAAAAAAGCACTAATGAAAAGCTCCAAAACATCTATTTGCTACACTACTTTACGCCAAATTTAAGTAATAGTCATTTAAACCTTTTTTCACTAAAAATTGGCGATACAAGTTTGGGTGATATTGAGATTTCTTGTTGTTTGGAAATCATTTTTTACATCGTATGGGCATTTCCCTTTGAAAACAATTCCCCTAGTTGCCACTATGTACCTGTTTGCACCATTAGATCCAATGTTAAATGATTGAAATATTTTAAGCCATTCGATCATTTGATCGACCACCTCTAACTACATAACTAATTTTGGTAGGTTTGATCAGTTTTGTAGGTTCTTTGATGGCTCTGGTAGTGGTTTGTTTCTTGGTCACAAGAGATCCGCCGCGGCAGCATGCTGGTCATGACTATGGTGCAACATTGAGCAAGAGTATCATGTTTTATGAGGCTTAGAGATCTGGAAAGCTTCCTAGCAATTAGAGAGTCACCTGGAGGGCTGGTTCTGGTCTCAGTGATGGACAACCAATGGGGTATGAAGTTTTCGAGGCTTGGTTTAAATATGTTTTTGCTACCAGGTATTGCCATTTGGCTTGTGTAATGCCCCAGCCACGTTCCTGAGAGCTATACTCAACATCTTTGCTGATCTAATAAATGAAGGACTTGAGGTATATATGGATGACTTTACTCCATATGAGGATGACTTCAATCAAGAATTTTAAACGCTAGAAAAAGTCTTAGAACGATGCATTGCTACCAAGTTATGTTTAAGTAATGTCAAGTGTCACATGATGATGATCGAGGGCGTGATCCTGGGACATTATATCTCTGTAGCAGGAATACAGGTAGATCCACCAAAAATATAGGTAATTCTTTTACTATCTACCCCCTGCACTCAAATAGAGGTACGTAGATTCTTGGGATATGCAGGTTATTATCGTAGTTTTATTAAAAAAAATCACAAATTGTTGCACCCTTATACACTCTAACTGGAAATGTTGATTCCAGTTGGTCTAACATGTGTGACACAACTTTTTCACGTTTAAAGAAACTAGTCTCGACAACAACAGTATTACGTGAACCAAACTGGGAGCTGCCTTTCCACATATCCACGGATGCATCAGATGTAGCTATAGGAACTATCCTTGGCCAGGAGGAGGACAAGAAACCTTATGCTATATATTATATTAGCAAAAATCTCACTTCTGCAGAATTTAATTATACAGTGACAAAAAGAATTCTTAGCTGTTATTTATGCAATAAACAAATTTAGACACTATATAACCGGCTACCAAGTCTTTTTGTACACTAATCACTTTGCCATTCGGTATTTAGCTAATAAACCTATCACAAATGGTTAAGTAACACGGTGGCTATTGCTTTTGCAGGAGTTTGACATTACTATTAAAGATCGTCCAGGGAAGGAAAACCTAGTTGCTGATTTTCTATCTTGAATCCCGAAGGTGAATGATCCACTGGCAATAGATGACCAATTTCTGGATGAACACCTATTTGTCATGGTAGCCAAGATGCCATGGTATGTAGATGTGGAAAATTATCTGGTAGTAGGGAAGCTTCCTAAACATTTGACAACAAGAGAAAGAAAATTAATCGTTCAGCGCAGTGCCCAATTCTCTTGGATATGCGGATATATTTTTCATATAGGGGCCGTCATGTGTATATGCAGATGTATCTGCGAGGATGAGATCCATGACATTCTAAAGGCTTGCCATGACAAACCTTTCGGGAGACATTCCGTAGATCAAAGGACAGGACATAAGGTATTATAGATGGGTTATTATTGGCCCACTATTTTTAAGGATGCTAAGAAATATGCCCAGGCTTGCGATAGCTACCAAAGGCTGGGCCAGCCTAGCCAATTTGATAAAATGCATTTGTAGCCCAAATTAGTCATAGAGCCCTTTAAGCTTTGGGCATTGGACTTTGTGGGTCCATTCCATTCGCCATCCAATCAGAAGGCCTACATACTGGTAGCCACAGATTATGTGACAAAATGGGTGGAAACAGTAGATTTACCAAGAGCCATAGAGGAAGCAGTGATTAACTTCCTTTTTGGGCTATTTGTGCAGTATGGATTACCGCGAGAAGTGATCACAGATGGGGGAAAGCAATTCACAGGGCACAAGATTACTGCCACTCTCAGAAACCATCATATTACGCACAGGATCACTTCTCCATATCACCCACAGGCGAATGGGCAGGTCGAAAGCACCAATAAGGTTATAGAAGCGATTCTGACCAAGACAGTCTCAACACACCAGTGAGATTGGGCTGCTAGACTACCAGAGGCCTTGTGGGCCTATCATACAACTTGGAGGAATACTACTAGATACTCTCCATACTAGCTTGTGTTCGGTAAAGAACCAATTTTTCCAATCGAATTCGAAATAAAGACTCTAAGAATGGCCTAGGAAGTGGGGCTGGATTTAATAGAAGCCCAAACCAAGCGACTTCAGTAGATCAATGAACTAGATGAGGCTCAATTGCTTGCTTTGCAACAAACTACAATAATTCAGCAGCAAAGGGCAAAATGGCATGACAGCCTTATCAAGAAGAAAATGTTTTGAAAAGGGGATTGGGCACTCTTGTACGATTTTAGATTCCAGGATTTCCTGGGTAAGTTGCAAACGAGATGGCTCGACCCTTACGAGATTCAAGAAGTGCATAATAATGGTACTCTTACCTTGACTACCATCGATAGATCTGACCATTCTTTTAAGGTAAACGGGCACCGAGTGTGCCTCTATCATCAACCACTTACTAAGGAGTCTTTCTACGAGCAGGTATGTGAGGACCCCCCCATGCAAATCCTAGCTGCAGGGAATGAGGACCAAACAACTTTTCCTTCAATAAATTGAAATTGCTTTAGAAATTGTAAATAATGTACATATCATTTTTAGTTGAGATTAGGCATTACCATGTAAATATGATTTTTTTTAGGGAAGCTTCACAAATTTTGGAATTTTTTTTTCCTGTTTGTTTTTCATTGTTCAAACAATCGAACACCTGCCGTTTAATTGATTGAACAACACATTTCCTCTTCTTCTTTTTTTCGTTGTTCAAACAATTGAACGCTTGTTATTCAATTGATTGAACAACACATTTTGTTTCTTTTTTTTTTTTTGCTGATCAAACAATTGAACGCCTGCCGTTCAAGTCATTGAACAACACAATTTGTTTTTATTTTAATTTTGTTGTTCAAATAATTGAATGACTACCGTTCAATTGATTGAACAACATAATTTGTTTTTATTTTGATTTTGTTGTTCAAATAATTGAACGACTACCATTCAATTGATTGAACAACACAATTTGTTTTTATTTGATTTCGCTATTCAAACAATTGAACGCCTGTTGTTCAATTGATTGAACAACACAAATTTTTTTATTTGATTTCATTGTTCAAATAATTGAAGGCTTGCTATTCAATTGATTGAACAACACTTTTCATTTTTTATTTGATTCCGTTGTTCAAACAATTGAATGATTGTCGTTCAATTGATTGAACAACACATTTTTATTTTATCTGATTTCACTATTCGAATAATTAAATGATTGTCATTCAATTGATTGAACAACACTTTCTTTTTATTATCTAATTTCGTTGTTCAAACAATTGAACAACTATCGTTCAATTGATTGAACATCACTTTTCATTTTTTATCTGATTTCGTTGTTCGAAAAATTGAACGACTGAACAACACATTTTGTTTTTATCTAATTTCATTGTTCAAACAATTGAACGACTGTCGTTCAATTGATTGAACATCACTTTTCATTTATTTATTTTTATTTATTTATTTATTTTTTTTTTTTTCCGTTCAAACGATTGTACAACACTTTTCATTTTTATTTAATTTTGTTGTTCAAACAATTGAACGAATTCCATTCAATTGATTGAACAACACATTTTGTTTCTTTTTAATTTCGCTCTTCAAACAATTGAACGTCGGTCGTTCAATCGGTTGAACAACACTTCTTGTTTTTATTGATTTTGTTGTCCAAACAATTGAACGACTGTCGTTCAATTGATTGAATAACACTTTTCATTTTCTATTTTATTTCGCTGTTCAAATGATTAAACGATTGAATGACTACAGTTCAATCAATTGAACAACACCTTTTAATAGGATAAATTGTGAATTTTTCTCATTTTTTTATTATCATTATGTCATTTTTTCTTTTTCTTTTGTATTTCAAATAAACACCATTTGAATTGATTTGCGCCTCTTCTAAGGAAAAACGATCATAATAATATCATTATGACTTCTAAATCCTTTTGATGGTTATCTTTATTCATAAGCTAATACATTGTATCTTTAAAATGACTTCCTGAACATCTTTTCTTTTGGACACATCATAAAATGATTCATTATTCTTAATCCATGTTGGCTTATGTTTATAATTCCAAATGGATAAAACTCATTGACATGATATAAGGGGATAAGAGTATAAAACTTTCATTGGCATCTTTTTACTTCTTACACAATCCCTACTCTTAAGGAGCAAATGAGCCTCCCTCTTTTTGCAATAAGAACTGCAAAAGAAAAATGGAAATAGTGAAATATGAAAATACTCAAAACATTGTCTTAAAGAGGATAGGGAGTCTCATTTCGAGTTAGCCCACCATGATCATAAGGATGTAACAGGTGACATTCCAATTTGGCCACCAAACTAAGGATATGACCTTCTTGATAATTAAAACTATTAGAAGAACAATGCTAGAAAATTATATATTATAGAGAAATGGAACACATAAAATAGTGCAGAAATATAAACACAGAAAACTCATAAAACAAGAGAGACATGGATATACCTGGTTCACCCAATTTGGGCTAAGTCCATGGAGAAATAGTTAGTCCTTCCTTTTATATTATCTAGCAAACTGAAGAGATACAACCTACAATAGATCCGCTATTATTCCCTCTTCTCTCTCACTCAATCTCCTCTCTCTTCCCGCTCAGAATACAGATCTACATAGACGCAATACAATTCTCTCATATATAGCGAGGGGTTTCCTTCTAGGAGAAAAATCCCTAAATTAAACATATTTTCTACCGTCATATCTCCACCTATGAACGGCCCAGATTGACTACGAAATTACAACATTTTACAAGGCCATTTTACATCTATTTTTAGCTTCTGGGGCGTTGCCATTGATCCCCCCACCAGGGGGGGCTCCCAAAGGTCACAACCGCCCCCCAAGAACCCCCCTCAACATATATTTTAGGGACGGTGTTGCTGCCACATTACAAACTGGGGTCCAATGTGGCAATACCTCTAAATAAAGAAGATGCTCCACACCCAACAAACAGGGGGTCTCATCACGAGCCAACCTAATCACTTTGTTACACCCTGGTGAATGGAACTATGGTTTTCTGGTCACCATGCCAGCATAGTGGTCTCTTTATGACAATAAAAGAAGAATTAACTGTAAGGAGGACTCTCGCTCATTTGGGGGGGTTAAAAAGCAACCATGTCGAGGCTATGAGCGTCTACTGGTAGCAACAACTCTGCTTGTGGTATTGGAGTATCATCTTATATTGCCATATGTCCTTTAGCTCTTATCACTTATGGATTTGTTTCTAAAGAGAATCTCCATTTGAGTAGCACTATTACAAGTCGAATTGCATGGTGACTTATTTCTATATTCATTATATTCCATACGTCCAATCATTAAATGACAGTCATTAAACACATACCACCGATTATGCTGATGTTATTAACACTGCTCATGGTGAAGGTATTTGACATAATGAATTAGAATTGTTGTTTCTATTTAATTCAGCCAATTCACATCCGACGACGAATGTTGCTTTAATTTCTTTACCGATTTGCGTGTCATATTTTTTAAGATTGGTTGCCACCATTTATTTAGCATCAATGTATTTGCTTGCTTTTTGCGTGCTGAAAGGACGTGGATGCCCCTTTTCTCGTCAAAAGGGGGATGGCCTACGTATGCGCAGCACATCTCAAAGTTATGGATAACTATGTGACAATCATTCAGATTAACTCCAGAGTATGAATCACATGATGAGTATGAATGTGTAATAATTCGCAGGAATTTCCAATTGAACAAAGAACAACAACCATTATGACGGGCATGCGAACTTATGATCCGGCGTTAAGTATGGATGACAAGACAAATGCCTTAACTAAACATGATAATAATCTTCCAAATACCGTCATTTTTCTGTTAATTGCTGTAACATACACTTCTATTGTTCTGAATTACAGAAGTAAAACATAATTGCATACAGGTGAACCAGCCACAGGTGCAACAGCCATGGGCGGAAGAGCTTTTTGGAGTGAAACTCCAGTGCTGATGGTATCAGATCAAGCTCGCGCAATTCTCGAATGCACTGGCTAGCTGCATTATTTAAACAAATTATAGGGATTTCATGAGGAGCTAATGTTGGAATGTCTGTAGAATTTGCAGAACGGTAGCACAATCGTAAAAGGAAGAAGTATGACGGTTTCTGAAGCGGTCCTAGTTGAAGTCACTGGACTTCTGGCAGAGGGGAAGAAATGGATAGATAAACACGTCCTTTTATACAGTGCAATTGAAGTGTTCTAGGATCCGGGAAATTGGCTGGTACGAACAGGGAAAGGAATTCATCCTTCAGCGTTACAACAACTGTGGCAAGAATTGGTGGCCATTGTCCAAAGATACATTACCTGTGATGTTCGACACGATGTGGTAAAGCCCCGACAACTGAAACTTCTAGCCATTTTGAAACAAAGAATTTAAGTTAATTTGTCGTTTTATCTTAATTCCCTATTACATGATGTCGCTCAATGAGTTAGGAGAGCTAAAGACCCTCACAGTGTATTCAATCATCATGGGTTGATTAAATTAATTATCTCAAATAGACTGGCCCTTCAAAAATTAACATGGGATAGTATCATAAATCCTACTTTGGATCCACCCCTGGAAAATGCGATAACAGAGCAACAAGGGCCAGGAACCCTAGGCCCAAGAAGAACACTAAAGAGAAATAATTCCTTTATGCCCTTAAAACCAACAAAGCGTGGGTGCTCTATGTGAGTGAAAGCCCAACGATGCATCCCAATTCAAGCAGATGAGGCCATACCATCCTGCACACCACCTACTAATCCACAAAATCCCCCTTTTCAAGACTATGAGGAGGAAGTGGCTAGGGTATTGGAAAACATGGGAATGTTTTCCGAGGATAGAGAACAACCAGGAAGCATTGAAGAGAAAAATTGTACCCCCAATCGGTCCGCCCCTGCCAACAACCCTAGTCATGAGAAAACCCCGCCATTCACTGATTCCATGGAGAAACAGAAGGAATCAATTCCTTCTATGGAAACACCCCTCGAAGCCAAGGTACATGAAAGGGAAGCCACCAGAGAAGAAACTCAGACAGTAGGCACCAGTCGAGTAGGCCCCCCAGCTGAAGGAAACCCTGAAGATGAAACCCTGGGAGGAGGCCTACCGAGAAGAAGACCCAGCGAATGATAATTTTTCACGAGACACCATTGCATTGGGGTCTCCTGAAAAATAAATACATGATAACAATCAGATAGAAGGTGAAACTCCACTAGGAGACACAGTTCCAATTGGAACCATCCCAGATGTTGACATGGTACCACGTGTACAGGAACCAGAGGATAATGAAGCTAACCCACTGGCCGATGGAGGTTCTAGAGTAAAGAAGTCCTAGAGAGATAGGCTTAGAAATATGCTCAAGAAGTATAGAAGACAGAAGCAAGTAATCAGGCAGTTGAAACATTGGTTAAAAGAGGCAACCAGAACCAGGAAATTGAAAGTGGAAATGGAAACTACAGGAACATAGACAGAACAATGTTTTGGAAAGGATGTTGAGACTCAAACAGAGTTTCTTGTGGTCTGTCCAAAAGAAACTCAGACTGAGCCATGTCTGGTAGAAGACACTGAAATGAAAACTGAGGACCCCTGTGTCTTTTCGCAAGAGACCCAAATGGACCACCCCACTATGGATATTGTTGTCCAAACAGATGCTGAAGAAGATGTTCGAATTGATTGCATAATTCAAGAGGTAGCTGAAGCTGCTGTGCAGACCGATCCTACGGAGACCTGGGATGGAGAAGCCCAAACAGATGAGACACCCGCTTACACTCCCTTGGTAAGAGAGGCCATCATCAGAAGGTTGTAGAATGAGCTACTAACGGTTCAACAAGAACTGGCTCAGCACAAAGAAAAGATGGTCCCCTTGCATGAACATCAAGGGTTGGGGAAGAATTTTGAATCACTTACCCTGACTGAAGATGAGACCTTTGCTCAGTATAAGGTCAAGCTAAAGAAGGTTGAAAGATTAAAGGGTAAATTACAAAAGGCTAGAGAGCAAATGGAGACCGTCTGCACTCTTTATTCAGACACCCTATCATGCCGAGCCCCTACTACAAATTATGCCTTATTCCTCATGGAAAGATACCTCCTACTAAAAGTCAAAGCCGCTAAGGCTGGCAAACCGGTAGAGATCAAAACCACCCCGGACTTTATCAAATGCTTCAAAGAGCATGATGAGAAGGTTCAACACCTCCTCTGTGAACTTTATATGCATAATTTCTTTTTAGAAGATGACGGGGACAACCACCCTGGCCTTTTTATAGGAGATGTCCAATTTTAGGCATTCCTCTCATTTTCTACCAACCAAATCAAGTGGGCTAAGGCTCACAATACTTTCAAAAAATGTGAGTATGGCATTGACCTATGGGTTAGAGGGGAGCCTACATAGCCATTATTCCTATCTGTTAGGCATAAACTGTTTATGAAGCGAGCCAATGTTGTAGGCAAATTGGGGCCACTCCATACCAATATCATTCAGGCTGGAAAGGAACATTTCCAGGACATTAAGGAAGAAGCCTTGTATGCATCAAGATATAGGTGGGAAGTCTCCAACAACACTGTGAGGAACCGAGAGCCATTTGGATATCAGAACTTCAAAGCTTCCTCCTCTCGTTTCTATAAATATAGTAATATGATTTTAGCAATGGGGCCTGATTGGATAGGATGTCACTACAGATCCCCAATCATATGGTATCCCCCCGATCAATACCACAATGACTATAACTTGAAGGATCAAGAAGTAACCTAAGCTTTCGCTATCCTTAAGCAGAAAAATGGTTTCAGGAATTACAACGAGGAGGTATATCCTGCTTATTCCCTAACTCAATTTCATCTAAACTACTCACTTGCATGTGGACATGCAACAAGGTAAGCTGGGGAGCATGTTGAATCAGGAAAAATGTATGATTTCTCTTCATAAATTTCTTTATTTAACATTCATCCTTCTATGAATATCTCTGTTTATAAATTAAAATAAGGAAAATATCGACTAAATTTGGATGAAAGCAATTGGTGCAAAATAGGAAAATCTAGCACAAGAAACTGATTTTTTTCTATCTTTGTGTGTAGAAGATGCCGACTGGGCAAAAGTCGTTCAGTTGACAAAGCAGCACGAGGCCATAAAAGGGAAACTACAATGCCTTTGGCAGATAAGGCAGCGGAAGATTAGCCCGAACAATGCTATTTTATCACATGATCAGATTATGTATTGCGAAATCCTCAAGATCCCCTGATCTTGAGGATTCACTTTTATCTAGCTACTCTTTTATGTTATATATAGGGCCGAAATGCAATTAGAGAGAGTTCAGACTTTGATAATATGTAATTATTCTTTTTGAAAACATATAACAATGTTATCTTAGTGAGGTTGTAAGCTGTTACTTGCATTAATGAAAGAAGGTTGCGTTTGATACATATATACATTCTGAGTTCTTATTAAGCAGAGGCTTTTGGCAACTCTGAGCCCAGTCATGAGAATTTCTGTTGCTCCCTTGTGTTATAATCTTTCTATTTAGTCTTTGCTATTTGATTAATGTTCAGTCATTGGCTAGTCCATTTATAGTAAATATCTATGATATTGATTCATACTATTGTTCAATTAGATTTGGAGTGAAGCTGTGTGATATAATTAAGCAATGCTTCGATTGGAATGAGTGAATTAGAGATAATAGTAGATTTTTGTTCATTTTGAGTGATGTTATCATAGATCCTAGAGATAATTCTAATTAATTTCCACAGCTTGCAATATAAATCATTTGCTATTCAGAAATCCTTTACTATTGAATGCGCGCTTGTTGTTCAATTGATGTTTGTTGTTCAATTACCAATTGTTGTTCAATTACTATTTGTTGTTCAATTGAGATTTCTGTTTAATTTGGATTGCTATAGATTAACAATGTTGTTCAATAGTTATAGTTCTTATTGAGTGAGTTAGCCTTAAGTCTATTTGAACAATCCCAAGTGTGATTCTTATTTGCATTCAGTTTCAATTGATTTCGAAATAAGTTGCATATAATTGCAGTGTGTTAAGAGTATTTCTTCCATATTCAGTTCTTTCTAGAGTTGTGTGGAGTGAATTGAAGGATTAGTCATTAGTGATTGCAATTATTCATCATTAGATAACCTCTAGATTCATTGCATATACTTTGTTGACACTCTTGAGATAAAAAGACTTACCTTGGGTTGACAACCAATGTATGGATTAATATTGCCTGTAAAATGACATCCTAGTGAGCCAACAAATATGAAAAAGAAAAAGGATGAGTACGTGTGCAATTTTTGTTGAGTGATTTCCCTCAATATAAGTAAAAAGTATTTGAAAGGCACAGGAGTCAAATGAAATATTGAAAACAATATGTCTTTGAAAGTATGTTAAAGAATAGATTAAGAGAAGTGACTTCAATTTCTAAATGAAATGACACTAATATACTCTTAATCAAATTATCTTTAAGTATTATACATCCTTTTTTATGATAAATGCAAGGATGCTTTGGTAAATTTTATCACAATGTTACGAAAATCCAAAAGTCCTTATCAAATTAAGTTTATTGTTCTGAAAATCTAACGGCAAGGAAGACATCGTACAAATCTAATAGGAAGGATAACATTCAAACTACCATTTTTCTTGTAGTTTCTTGCTATTTTAGGGGTTTATTGTGTAGGTTTTAACCTCGTACAGAAATTACCTGCATACGAATTCTAAATCACAGAAAAAATAAACAATGCGAGAGCATAACACATATACACAGAGATTTTCCCGTGGATCCCTAAACCGGGACTACCAGCTTGATTTTTCATTATATTCCTTTCAATGTTACAATACATATTTATACATGCCGAAGCATCCAATACCATGGACCGAAAACCATCGCGTCCAAAACCATGGACCGAAAACCATAGGTAGGTTCGCCCAACCTAATATAGGGTCCAATTTTTTTTTTCCCGGGCCGCTGCCTCAAACCCCGTAGAGGGGGGCTACCCGCCCCCCTCTAACCCCCCGGTTCACTACATAGGTTAGTCGTGGAAAGAATATAACACAACTTTAACATATTGTTTCTTTTTTAGGTAGTGTTCATTTGTACGACCGAACGAAAACCTTTGGCAGTGAGGGAAAGCATGCGTGCACAATTTACAACATTTCATCCCCACTCTATCCCCCCATTTGACTACGTAGGCTAGTCGTGGAAAGAATATAACACAACCCAACAATCTCCCACTTGTTGTTTTCTTTCCACACGAGGCCACAGGAGAGCTTAGTCATTTTTCCAGCCCTGAAATGCCCATTGTTTCTCTACACCAAGGGAACTTCTCAGAGCTCACAGATTTTGTCAATGCATCTGCAGTATTCTTCAAAGTGTCCACCTTTACCAACAACACCTTTTTGTCTTCTATCATATCCCTCACAAAGTGATACTAAACATCAATGTGCTTTGTCTTTGAATGATAAGCAGGGTTCTTTGCCAAGAAAATTGCACTTTGGTTGTCACAGTCTATTCTTATAGCTCCCTGTACTAACCCCATACTTGAACACAATCTCTGCAACCAAATTGCTTCCTTGCTTGCATGAGTGGCTGCCATGTATTCTGCCTCTGTAGTTGTTAGTGCCACTACAGATTGTTTCTTACTCATCCAACTAACTGCACCTCCAAATAGGTTAAACACATACCCACTTGTAGATCTTCTCTGATCCAGATCTCCAGCCCAGTCTGCATCAACAAAGCCACAAATATCCAGCACTCTGTCCAATCCTAGTCTTCCTTGGTAGCACAAACCATAATCACTAGTGCCACACAAATACCTGAAAACCCGCTTCACTGTTGTCCAGTGCTCCTTCCCTGGTTTTGACATAAACCTGCTCAATACTTCCACTGCATGTGCAATGTCTGGTCTAGTACAGACCATTGCCTACATCAGGCTACCGACTGCACTCACATATGGAACACGGGACATGTCCTCTTCCTCTTCTTGTGTCTTGGGACACTGTTCAGCAGATAACCTCACACCTACAGGAATAGGAACCTTAACCGGTTTACTATCCTGCATATTAAACCTCTACAGTATTGTCTCGACATACTTCCTCTGGTTTAACCAGAGCTTCCTCTTTGCCCGATCTCTTTTAGTTTCCATGCCCAAAATATAGTTAGCAGCACCAAGATCTTTCATGTCGAATTTGGAGGACAATTGGGTCTTCAAATCCCGGATAATTTCTTTGTCATTTCCAACCAGCAACATATCATCCACATACAAGACCAGATAAATAACACGGTCACCAATTAATTTAAAATACACACAGTGATCTGCTTTGCTTCTGGTGAAGCCAAGTCCCCGTATAAATGTATCAAATTTCTGATACCACATCCTTGGTGACTGTTTTAACCCATACAGAGACTTCTTTAACTTGCATACCAGTTCTTTCTTACCCTTCACCGCAAAGTCTTCAGGTTGCTTCATGTAGATTTCCTCTTCCAAATCCCCGTGAAGAAATGTTGTCTTCACATCCATCTATTCTACCTCAAAATCAAAAGCAGTAGCAACAGATAAAAGTAACCTAATAGAAGTTACCTTGGCAACAGGAGAAAAAATGCCACCAAAATCAATCCCTGGCACCTGGGAATAACCTTTTGCTACCAACCGAGCTTTGTATTTCTCCACCTTCCCTTCTGCATTAGTCTTCTTTTTGAACACCCATTTGTTGCCAATGGGTTTCCTTCCAGCCGGCAACTCCACCAGATCCCAAGCCTCATTTTTGTGCAAAGATGCCATTTCATCAACCATGGCCTCTTTCCAGAGTTTTCCATCCTCTGAATCCACTGCTTCCTTCACAGTTATGGGATCATCATCAGTAACAGACAAAGCAAAATTTGAACAGAAAGAAGATGGACTATACCTTTGTGGCTGCCTTCTTCTCGAATTGATCTTCTCAGAGCCGGAGTTTGTGGCTCTTCATCTTCTGATTCCTCCTCTGTTGTAGAGTCTGATTCTTCCTCCTTTAGCTCAAACTCTATCTTCTCAGGTTCTTTTGGTTGGACTTGATGTTTAATAACATCTTTTACCTCTCTAAACACCACATCTTGACTATACACAACCTTTCGTGTGACTGGGTTCCAAAGCTTATAACCCTTTAAACCATCCTTATACCCAATAAAGATGCACTTTTCAGATTTACTATCCAACTTGGTTCGTTTCTCCTTTGGAACATGTACATATGCATCACATCCAAATACCCTCAGATGTGAAAGAGAGGGTTTCTTACCAGTCCATACTTCTTGTGGAGTCTTATCCTCCAACGCTGATGAAGGTGACCTGTTGACCAAGTAACATGCAGTATCCACCGCCTCTGCCCAGAATTCCTGTCCTAACCCGGCACCACTGAGCATGCTTCTTGCCCTTTCCCTCAACGTCTTGTTCATTCTTTCTGCGACTCCATTTTGCTGAGGTGTATATGGAGTAGTCTTTTGCCGTGCTATACCACACTTCTTACAGAATTCTTCAAATTCCTTGCTGCAAAACTCTCCACCATTATCTGTCCTCAGAACCTTTATCTTCTTCTCTGTCTAATTTTCCACCAAAGCCTTAAATTCTTTAAACCTGTCAAAGACTTCAGATTTCTTCTTAAGGAAATATATCCATGTATTCCTTGAGAAGTCATCTATAAATGATACATAGTACACGGACTTACCCAGTGATGGAACCTTCACAGGTCCAAACACATCACTGTGCACAAGCTCTAATATCTGTTTCGTCCTCTTAGCACCAGAGGGGAAACTCACCAAATTTTGCTTCCCATATACACAATTTTCACAGAAATCAAAATCCAGAGAGCTATTACTCATACCTTTACCATGAAGTATTCGAAGGCCCTTCTCTCCAATATGTCCAAGCCTTTGGTGCCACAGCATGGTCTTCTCTCCAGAGACCACTAGATTTTCAGCTCAACTTTCAGGAACCACAGAACTGTTGCACCCATCAACAACAGTGCTACCTTGTAGCTTGTACAGAGTTCCAGTCCGAACTCCCCGCATCAATACCAGTGCTCCCCGAACCATCTTACAGGTATCCTTCTCGAACATTGTTTTTACACCTGCATCATCCAACTTGCTTACAGAAATCAGATTTCTGGCCAATGCAGGAATATGCAGAACACCCGGAAGTGTTCTAACCCTTCCACCTTGTAACTTCAACTTTAATTTTCCGCGACCAATGATTCTAGCCTTCCTATCATCTCCTAAGAAGACATCACCACCATCGTATTTCTCATACTCGCAGAACCACTCTCTATGGGGAGTGAAGTGAAAGGATGCACCTAAGTCAATCAACCATGCCTCATGATCTACATGTGTACTTGAAGAAGCCAAGTACACATCCCCACCTTCATCTGAGGTGGTTTCGCCTCTGCAGAAGGAGCATCATCATATCCCTTTCCTTTATCAGGAGCTTTAGATTTACAGTCCCTTTTGAAGTGCCCTTCCTTTCCGCATTTCCAGCACACCACCTTTACAGGTTTTCCTGGAGATTTAGATCTCCCTCTAGATTTAGATCTCCCACTCGATGACTTATTTTTGTTTCTATTCTAGGACCGTCCTCGTACAGAAAAGGCATCACCATTTTGGCTCTCCATATTTTTCCGTCTCATCTCCTCCGTCAGCAAGGCTGAGACTATTTCATCAAACTGCAAAGCAGTTGCATTGCTACCTATTGCAATAACCAGACTATCCCACGAATCTGGTAGAGAACACAACAAACTGATGCACTTATCTTCATCTGAAATTTTAATATCAATGGACGCTAACTAACTTACCACAGTATTAAATGCGTTCAGATGCTCTGTCACCGAGTCTCCATCTTTCATCCTCAGGTTATACAGCTTTTTCCTTAGGAACAGTTTATTCACCAGAGACTTAGATTGGTACAAAGTCCCTAACTTGTCCCACAAAGCTTTCACTGTAGCTTCCCCTGATACATTCAACAATACTGAATCTGAGACACACAATCGTATTGTTCTCTTTGCCTTCCGATCCAACTTCTTCCATTCTTCATCGGTCACTCCCGTTGGTTTAGTACCTCGATCTACCGCGATCCACTGATCTTTATCCACCAACAGAGCCTCCATCTTGAGTTTCCACAACTCAAAACTCTGACCATTGAACTTCTCGATCTCTATCTTTCCGCTGCTCGCCATCTTCTTTCACCACCAGAATCGATCTCGCAGATCTCCCACTGAACAGGGTCTACCACAGGCCCGAGCGAAACCCCTCAGCAACAAATGCGTCACCTTGAAGCCAAAACAGCTTTGATACCAAATGTAGATTTTAACCCCGTTCAGAAATTACCTGCATATGAACTCTAAATCACAGAAAAATAAACAATGCGAGAGCATAACACATAAAACACATATACACAGAGATTTTCCCCTGGATCCCTAAACTGGGACTACCAGCTTGATTTTTCATTATATTCCTTTCAATGTTACAATACATATTTATACATGCCAAAGCATCCAATACCATGGACCGAAAACCATCGCGTCCAAAACCATGGATCGAAAACCATAGGTAGGTTCGCCCAACCTAATATAGGGCCCAATTTTTTTTTTCCAGGGGCACTGCCCCGGACCCCGTAGAGGGGGTCTACCCGCCCCCCTCAAACCCCTCGGACAAGGGGGTTTGCCGCCCCCCTATGACCCCCCCGCTACGCAATCGGCGCAACGAAGGGGGGGCTCTGCCCCCCCTCTAACCCCCCGGTTCACTACGTAGGTTAGTCGTGGAAAGAATATAACACAACCCAACATATTGTTTCTTTTTAGGCTACTGTTCATTTGTACGACCGAACAACAACCTTTGGCACTGAGGGAAAGCATGTGTGCACAATTTACAACATTTCATTCATACTATGCATACTTGATAAAAAACAAAACAATGCAAACACTAATATAAAAGTCTAAAACACCGAGAAAAACAAATAAACATGGGAATTTTTTTTCTATCAACTAGTGTTTCTTTCGTTCCTATTAGATGTTGGTGTGGGTATTACTGTAACATCCGGAAGAAATATAGGACATGGCCACCTTCATTGACTCCTATTAATAATAAAGAAGCATGGAGAAGTATAAACATACTCACAGAAACAAGAGATACCCTTCTACATTATTCTTTGAAGGATAACCATCTTGCATGTGTTGCTTTCATGCTCAGACATGGAGCTAATAGAGATGTCAAAGGTTTGAGAAATGAAAATCCTATTAAGTTTGCACATTCATCAAAGATGAGTGTGTTGTTGAGTCTATATGATAAATAATTCCTTGATGAAGCATGTGATCATATTATAACTTCTCAAAGGTGCATTTCTCCTTCCATTATGTAATCCTTAATAGGGTTCAAGTATTATAACTTCTTAAAGTTTCATTTTTTCTTCCATTACGTAATCTTTAACAGTGTTCAAGTATTCACATTCCTCGAAATCATGTGGGATTGATTCAATGCTTCTAGGTAGTTTGTCTACTTCCAAACAAGTATCTTTTTTGCAACCAGTTGCTCATCCTGAAAATCCTCCAATGGCTAAATATTTCTCACAAATTGTTGCAGGGACTCCACAAAAGTTCCTGGTAGAGTCTTCCTGACAATTCTCTTCTTCCAGTGGATAGGAATCTTAGAAGTGTGTGGAACTGATTATCACTTTTCTCACTCAGAAGAATAAGAGCTTCAGAAGGGTCAGCAAGTATTGGCTCTTTTTGGTCAAAAAGTAGAAATAGTTCATGGCAGTGCAATAAGTTCCAACATTTCTGATGGGGTAAAGAATTATAAAATCAAGTTGTCCATGCATTATGAGAAAAATGGAACCTGTCCAAATGGGTTGAAGTGAAAATTTTCCCATGGACACAATGAGCTTAGGCCTTTATCAGCTTCATCAAGTCTTCTATCAGGTGCAAGAGTTGGAACTCAACCTTCAACTGCATCTTCTCTAGGATCTTATTCCAGTGAGGAATTTGATGATGTGAATTCTCTAAAGGTATTTGTTGGCACGTATTGCATTGGCTGTGGGAGATGACATGGAAAGGAAAATTTATTTATCTTTGGGGTTATCATCACTGCTACTACCCAACCTTCTCAACCTTCTCCATCTTCTAGTTTTCATATGTTTGATGGTGGATTACATTCACCAGGTTCAGATGCAGTAGGTTACCATTAGCATTTGACACAACTATATTCATCTGTTGAGCTCCCCTAGTAATTGGTTGGGGATGTTCTTTAATCCTTGCAACCCTTTTCCTACCAACCTGTAGGTTATCTGCTGACGAATAACAAGTTGATTCCAAAAAATGAACAAATAAAATATTTTCAAAATAATTCAGACATTTTCCCTGCCATTCATGAAAACTGTATTTTGGAAAATTGTTTGAGCTCTATTACTGATGAAAACTATCCATTTTCCTAGAAAACTAAACACTCATTGAAGGTAGATGATGCCCTTTATAGTTTTTCACTTCATTCTTTTGATCTATCCTCTTCACCAACTCCCAGTACTATGCCTTCAACATTGTTTACTCCCTTTTCAAATGGTAATAAATGCACGAGTCCCTTAAGCAGTCAACCATTTACTTACTTTAACAGTGGTGCATCTGATGGATTTTTTAGCATTATGCGTGAAGCCAGTGGTTCAAGTCAAATTAATGGTGCTAATGATGATAAGGATCTCCAACAGATGCTTTAATTGCTAGGGGTGAGCCTTGTGCTGAAGCCAAAATAAACAAAATATTTTGCATGTAAAACAATGGCTTCTAATTGTGGTGTCAGTCTAGCTATGCCTGGAATTTCTTTTCATAATGTTTTGGAGTGAGATACCTTAGCTAGTCACAAAAATCAGGATTCTTAGTTTTGGTATGGTGAAAATTGGTATGACTATGCTTGAAAAAAATAAAGAATATGAATCTCAAATTTTAGGTGCTTCAAGGTCTTATTATATGCCTGAAAAGACGGTACCTAACAATTTCTCACTTGATTTTTTCTATAATGGATCTTTACCCGAATGTTTTTGATATGGTGAGGATTATCAAATTTCAGTTGGGTCACAAGGACCTCCAAGAGTTTCTCCAAAAGATATTCCACTAGCAATGGACACTTTCAAGGATTTAATAGCTCACATGAAATCATTGCTTATGATTTAAGACAATTGAAAATGTTTGGGATGGTGAATTGAGAGTTTTGGGTTACAGGACCCTGCTGGACGATTCATTATAAAGTTTGACTTGCTTCTTGTAAACAGTTCCAGAAGAGCCCGTTGAATTATTCATAATAAAATTGGAAATGGTTTTGAGATTATTGCGCATGTAGTTTCTTTTGCATCTTTCATTTTTGTACTTGTGAGTGCATTTAAGCACCAATGTATTATGAGAATGCTACACGACTGTCTACCACAGGCTATAAGAAAATTTGCATTCACAAGGGAAGATTTATAATCTATAGCAGACTCTTTTTCCAAAGGTTCTTTGATGATGCACCATATTGGTTGTACACTTATTATTTAGTTTCCTTTTTCAATGGCATGCACATAATTTTTGTTTACTTGCTCCATGAAATTGCTTTCAAGGAGCCAGTAAAGTATCCAATCAAGTTAAGTAAGAAAGTCTAGTAATAAGCCATGCTTCTCAAAGCTTTGGGTTGGGTTGTGTATTAAAGAAAAAAAATTAGATTAGCAAACACCAACCCATGGCTAGGATAGTTTCAAATTTGAGCTTCAGATCCAATAGGCTAAATAGGCTATATAGTTGTTGAGTTCAAATGCCATAGGAGCATTGTTGATGCGCTTAAAGAAATCACAAATGTCTAGAGTTAATTTTTAGTTCAGTTGGGTTATGTCGTTGAAAGTTGAAATTTATGGCTTCAACAATGAAGTGTGTTGGTCACCTGGATTATGGCTAAAATATGTGGCTATGACAAAGAAGAAAAGTGAAATATTATTATTTGATTTGTGAATTAGAGTCCACTCTATCATGTTTTAACAACATTTGTGTGTTATTCCTTAGAAAAATTGGTCCAATCAAGTTTTGTGTGCCAAGTTGATCAATGGCATATCTTGTTGTCGATGGTATATGAGTTTTGAAGTTTTCCTTATTGTTGTTTTTGTTGTTTCTAATGCACGTTTAACACATTGTATTACTTCACTTGGGCTTGGGGGTAGTTCATTGTTATTATTAGTTTTTTTTAAATTATTGTTTGTTAGGTAGTTTTGAGTTGGTCAAGTTATAGGTGGTTGGTGGTTCATTGGATTTGATGAATAATCAATGTCTTCAATAATGTAGAGGGTTTGTCACCATGTAAATTGTTACAATGGTATGTTGCAATTGTTAATATAAATCGATGATATATACAAGAAGTTATAATACATATTAGAATTTTGGCCACCATGAGATGTAAACCGTGTACTATTGTGGGGGAAATGCAAAATACTAAAATAATTTATTGCTAGTGCCAATGCAGTTCAAAATGTTTCTTTACAATTTCAGAGATAATGTTCTTTGAGGAAACATTGGAGTTATTTAACATCATCAACCACACTGCACTAGATTTTCCCATCAAAGTTGCAGATTTCACACCAAAAGTTATGAATAATTGGGAGTTGATGTCTGGCTCATTTTCATCTATTATGCAATGATGTCTAAAATTTATGAGGTTGTGATGCAAATTTAGATTTGGAAAAATAGCCATCATATTGTTAATGAATTAATATTATTTTATTTAGTTTACCTGATGTCATCTACTACCTGTATTTTTTCAAAATCTATCAAATATTTTCTATTGGAACTTGAAAGACCATCTTTGAAGATTAAGAGGAAATCTATGTTGGAAAGGTTATAGAATCTGTCAATTTTTCATAATATAAGTGTTTTCTCTTTATCTTCTACTTTTGAAAGACATTTTGTTTAGTAATTTTTATCTTCAATAATTCTTTATATGTCACAATGCTTCTCAAATTTATGTCTTACGACATTTTCTTTGCAACATCTAGTGCAATTGCTAGTTAATCAATAAATGGATTCAACACCTTGAAAAACCACTAGAACATTTAGATTATGTAGATTACACAACACCAAGTTATGATTCTAAACAATCTATATGGTTCAGGCAAAATTGATCCAAAAAATGTTGAAAGGGGATAAAATGTCTATTTATCGGATTATGCTATTTTTGGCATAGTCTAAGTGATAGACATTTTGGCATTTTTCTACAAAATATGATGATACTATTTTGGGTATTTCGGGTGACAATGCGGTGATGTAAATGTGGTTTTTAATGCATAAATGGATTCAATATCCTAAAAAATAACTAGAACACTTGATTTATGTAGATTACACAACTAAAACTTATAATTCTAAAAAATATCTACTAAATTTTAGGAAAAAATATATTAAAAAGGGTCAAAATGTAACTTAGTCTAAGTAATAGATATTTGAGTCTTTTTTGTTGGAAGTTGAAGATGCACATTTGGGTGATATTGTGATTTTTTTATTTAAAATGTGTTTTTTAATAAAAATGGATTCATCACCCTAAGAAATCATTGAAACGCTTGGATTATGTAGATTATAGAGTTCAAACTTATTATTTTAAATTGCAAAATTGAACAGAAAAATGTCTAAAAAAATACCAAAATATCTATTAGTTACAACATTTTGTTGTATTGTGAGTATTAAAGTTTTTGTGTGTTTATTATTAAATGTAAATATAATTATAAAATTATTATTTTAATTTATAAGATAAAATGGATCTTAACTTACAACTAATAAATGCTATACATTTTAATGTGATGTGTATTTTTTTTTTTTAATCTATTTATCTAAAATGTTAATCATAATTTTATTAATAAAAACAAAACTACTTTATTAGTTTTATTTCTTTTATTTTTTATGAACACTAAAACATTTCTCATAGTTTTCTATTACTTTTAACTTTTTATTATTATTTAACTAAATAAATATATAAATATTTACAAATCTTTTAATTTTTATAAATTAAACATGTGAATATAAATTCAACCTATTAAATATATAATATTCCAACATTTAATTTCTCATGAATACATTTAAAAAAACCAAAAAAAATCCAAAAATGTTAAATCTAACTTAGGAATGGCATTTGGCATAGCTACTATTTTTAGATCTTAAATCTAACTTGGGAATGACATTTGGCATATCTACTATTTTTAGGAATTGCTCCCTAAGGAAATGGTGCCCATTCTGAACGCATGAGAAAACAAACGGAGAGAACCTTCAAATTTACACTTCAGTAATGGCCTGAAAAAGAATAATCTTAAATCTGTACCTGCGATCTGGAAAATGGCTTGTGTCAAAACAAAACTTCAAAACTCTTACTTAAAAAGAAGCGGCCGTAGTTTATTTCAATTCTAAAGCGAAACTTTTAACAAAATTAACTCGACGAAAAAGAGCTTCCATTAAATAGAAAGCAGTCACGACTGCCCGACCAACATCATCTGAGAAGATTGAATCGATAGTAGCAAGGGAAACCCTAACCCCCGCAGTAGCGCGAGTCCACTAATCCCACTTAATGTTAATATTCTTTATAAATAAATGAGTCTATTTCTGAATCTGAACCCCAATTTAGTTTGGTGTACACATTTACATTATTTAAAAAATAAAAAATAATTAATTAATTTTTTATATTAGCCAATCTAAACATGAAAATGACCACAGTATTTGTTGAGCTAAGTAAGTACATACTATCCACCTATTTCTTCTATTATTATAATAGAAATAACATAGTGCCAAGTGGTAGGGATAGTCATAACAAAAAAGCTATAAAAAGATAAATAAAATTAATTAATTACATAAGATAAATCGATACTTATCAATTAACATAATCATAACAATTGAAATATTTACTAATAATTCTGAAAATATTACATTATATCTAGGCAATTGAAATATTTACCAATAATTTTAAAAATATTACATTATACCTATTTATAAAGAAATTGGTAATTAATCATCCTCATAACATATTATAATAATTTTATATATTTACTAATAATTTAATAACATATTATATTAATTTGAAGTATTTACTAATAATTTTGAAAGCATTACATTATATCAATTTATAACGAAATTTTATTTTAAATCAAAAAATAGTTTTTATTTAATTACTGTAAATTCTAAAATTGTTTTCGTTTGGTGAAAAGAAAGAGGTTAATCAGGCAACTTACAGGAGTGATAGTTTGCTCTAGTAGACTAATGACAGGTTATTTCCAATGACCTAGTTTAACAGGGTATTTCAGATGACCTATTTAACCTATTTTTTTTTGAATAAAAATGATAAGCGAAACTACATTTTTGAATAGCAAGCAATAATAGTTACTGGTTTGACAAGTAACTTAGGATAGTTTTTCTCACCATATATCAATAAAATAAAACTTAAATAATATGGTAAACTTATTTTATGAGTATTAAGATCCAAATCTGATAAAGTGGATCAAACCATCTATCATCTTCTTCTAAGGATCAGATCAGATCAGATGGAAATCCATTCGATGTATTATCACTAAAATAGATTCTTATACGATTCTTTTAGAGCACAGTTAAATATTTTATCGTTAACATTTGACAAAAACGTACACGAAAATAGGCGGAAACACTCAGAAAATACAGAAATTATTAAAGGAACGCAAAATACAGATCAGAATAAAATTCGTTCAGTTAAATATTTAATCATATTGACAAAGCCTGTAGGGAACTGGGCTAAAACATTCTGTGAAAATACAGAAACCATTAAAAGAACGCTAAATTGTATATGCAGCTGATCGGAAATAAAGTTTCCACGTCTAAATTTTGAGTGACATATTACACACGGCTTCAAAGCTATGCCAACTCAAAGCTACATTCTCGCCTTTCATTACACTTCTAACTTACAAATGATAGCAAAGTTTCTTCTTCATAGATACGTTAGAAGCCTCTCTCGATGGAGCTCACAACTGGGACTGTCTACTTGCAATGTCCATTTAAAGCCAAATATCATCCTCCCACAAAGACCCTTGGAAAAACTCCGGAGTCTCAACATAGCAATGCACGGCATCCGGATACATAGTATTGGGAGTTGAATTTCCGTAGATATGGTTATGCAGGATTCCAAGTTCATCAGGAAGAAAATGGTGTAGGAAGAAACCGTACTCTCCGCAAAAATCGTCGTAATACGGGAAGTCTCCTATATCAAACGTCACGGACGTCGCTTGAGAATCCCCGTCTGCTCGTAATTCCCCTCGCATATTTGAACCCATCTGTTCAGTACTGCTATTTTTACCGGTTGGCTCGATATTATTATCTGTTTGTGCCTTCAACCCAATCTCATCTTCCAGAGGATTTATAACCGTGTTGAGCCCCATCTCGCCTTCGACGTCATTCATATCAGTATGGGTATCTTCTGGATTACAGTAATTGTTATCCACACTGTCGATCTTGTCGAGAAAGGCCATGAGATTATAGTCATGCCCCAACGTTCCGCTTGTAGTTCGCTTCGTGTCTGGCGAAGGCAATCCACTATTCAGATATTCAGGTCTCCATCGCTTATTCTGAGATGTTTGAGAGTATGCCGCCATGCCTGCGAACCAAATGCTCGGAACAAAAACAGATACAACAATAGAGGCTCTTGTTTGCATCAGTGATCTTTCTTTCTTGGGTGTCTGAGAGTGAATGCAAATAATGGGATTAATATTAAACCTTGCAACGACGCGGCCCTCGAAGTCACCCTACAACTGGTTTACAACACATAGATAGCTGGCAAAGAAATCCGATATGATGTGAAACACGATTTAACAAGTTGTTTTAAAGAGACCGTAAACATAGAACATACGGAAGCCCAAATAATTTGTCAAAACAATTAAGTTGACCACATTCGTTCGTTTCCGACCACTTAAAGTTCCGACCCGATGCAACGGGTGCCGCTCTCTCCTCCGGATGAAGCCTGACAAAGCTGACAACTCTAGTTGGTGTTAGGTATAAAAAACACTGTGGATTTCGCAAAGCAGTTGAGGCCATAGTGCTCATAATTTCTTTGCATACTTTTCCGACCATGTCTATAAACTTAAGTAAACTCCTAAAATTTGGCATGACATAAATGTCTTATGTCTAATCAATAATGTATTCAATAAAAGTAGAATATACCTATTAAGATATATAAAAAATTTATTTCTAGCATAATAACATTTACCAATGTGATTGGTTTCCTAACATAAATATTAAAAATATCAAAATAAATATGGTTGAATTACCCTTAAGAATTAATATTAATAAACTAAAGGGATTATTAATATTATAAACCCAAGGAATTAATAAACCCAACCATTTAATATTATAAACTTAACATTGGTAAACCTTAATATAAATATTACAAACACTAAAATAAATATGGTTTATTTTCATGGTGAGACAATCCTTGTCACAATGCGACATTCAACCATGGTTGACCATGGTTGGCAATGACTGACAATGGTTGGCCATGACTGATATCGTAAATCTAAGGGAATAATAAACCCAAGGGATTGATATTATAAACCCAAAGGAATAATCAACCCAAGGGATTAATACTAAAACTCCAAGGGATTATGAACCCAAGGGGATAATATTAAACCCAAGGAACTAATATTATAAACCCAACGTACATAAACCTTAAGACAAATATTATAAACACTAAAATAAACATGACTCAGCATTGTTGATTTTCATATTGAGATAATCCTTATCACAATTCCATGTTCGACCATGGTTTACCATGGTTGACATCATAATAAACGATTATTGACTGAGGAATAATAAATCCAAGCGATTGATATTATAAACCTAAAGGAACAATAAATCCAAGGGATTAATATTAAAATCCCAAGGGATTATGAACCTAAGGGAATAATATTTAACCCAAGGGACTAATATTATAAACCCTAAGTGGAGACAATTTTTGTCATAATGCAAGATCGAACCACGATTGACCACATTTGACCATGGGTTGTTATGGTTGACCATGGTTGACCATGATTGATAGTATAAACCCAAGTTATAATAAACCCAAGGGATTGATATTATGAACCCAAGGAATTAATGAACCCAAGGCATAAAGATTAAAAACCTAAGGGATCAAAAAGCGCAAGGGATCAATATTAGAAACACAAGAGATTAATAAACCCTACCAATTGATATTCTAAATACAAAGGTTTGATAAACTCACATGATTATTAATATTATAAACCAAAGGGATCACTAATTGTTAAAGATTGTTAGTATTATAAACTCAAACCCACAGGGATAATAAACCAAAACCAAAGGGATTAATACTAAAAACTGAAGGGATTATAAACCTAAGGGAATAATATTAAAGTCAAGGGATAAATACTATAAACCCAAGGTATATAAACGTGAATATAAATATTATCAACTCTAAAATAAACATGGTTGACCATGGTTTAGAATGATTGATTTTCATATTGAGACAGTCTTTGTCACAATGCGACATTGGACCATGGTTGAGCATCGTTGACCATTGTTTATTTTTATATTGAAACAATCTTTGTCACAATGCAATGTTGGACCATGGTTGACAATGCTTAATTTTCATATTCAGACAATCTTTGTCATAATATGACATTAGGACATGGTTGACCATGATTATAAACTGAAGGGATTTATATTAAACTATAGGATTAATATTATAAACCTTATGAATAATATTTCATGTTGAGACAATCTTTGTTAGAATGTTATGTTGGACCATGGTTGACCATGATATATTTTCTTATGGAGGCAATCTTTGTCACAATGCGATGTTAGACTGTGGTTGATTTTAATATAAACCCCAATATTATAAACCTAATAATAAACCCAATATTAAACACAATATTTTAAACCCAATATTAGAAACCCTAATATTAAAAACACTAATATTAAACCCCAATTTTGTAATTTCACGTTGCAACATTAACTAAATCTCAATGTAATGCCAGTCTACAATTGATTATATTTTACCATGATAACCTAGGTTGACCATGTTTGACAATATTAACATTGGTTTGCCACGTTGAGCATAGGTTGATAATGGTTTTTAAATGCTGATTGTGGTAACTATGGTTGACCACATTAGTAAATGTGGTTAACTAATTTTTAAATGTCACATTGCGACGTTTGATAAATTGGCACATTGTGGCACCATTACAATGTTCAACAAATTTTTGTCACACTCCACAATGTAACATTGCAACCAGGTTTTTCATAATGAGACAATGGTTTGTCACATTGAGATGTTTGACTAATTTGATGACGATTGACAATAGTTTTCTATGATAGATTATGGTTGTCTATAATGATAATGAGAGGATATGGTTGACTATGTTGTCACTATGGTTAACAATTGTTTTACTATGGTTGAACATGGTTGACTATCGTTTTCCATGTTTAGGCTAGAGAGATTGACTATGTTTGACTATATCATCATGTTGACTATTATTAAATATGTTAAACATAGGGTTGACCAACTTCAATCATGGTCAACTATTTAAACATTGCCCATCAAATATTATATATATATAGATAAATAATATAATTATATACTATAATTATTTTAATTATAAATTGAAATATATATTAATATTAATAAATAGCTAATATTAAAATGATCATATTAACCTATCATATATTACTAATATATTAATAATTTAATAGGTTAATTAATCCTTATTATTATTAATATTTTAATTAACCTATTTACTCATATTTATATTTATTAAATTATTTTAAATTATATTTATATTTAAATACAATTATATATATATATATATATATATATATATAAAAGTTAATATTGATGATGACGATGGTGGTTAACATCCACTAAGACCAAACTTTGGTTTATCGGACCTAAAGAAATGAATTATTTAGTTTGATTTAAGATTTTATTCCTAGACTCAAAAAGCTTGGAGAGAAGCCTCCCGAGCTCAATGTAATTTTGACAACATAAAAGGCTAGGAAGGTCAGTATTGCAACAAAGATTTTGAAACTAAGATCTAATGTGGTTGTACACGGGGCACTCTAAAAGGAAGTGATTTTCATCCTCGATGTTCGTATTCTCACGGAGATGGCATAACCTTTCCGTCCATGGTGTTTTAGGAATTGCCCAACAACCCGTTTCACTATGGATCTCATGAGAGTTCGTTCTAATCTTGGCTATATTAATTTTCTTCTTTGAACTAGTTAAAATAGAGAGATATTGTTGATCTTCTAGAGTGGGATTGATGACCTCCTTATAATATCTTAATTTTTCTTTAGCTCCTAAATCTTTCTCACACCACATTTTTTTTATCTTAGAAGTAACAATATTTTTAATGTATATTAAAAATATTATATATTAAATGATAATATGTATAAATTTTAAAAATATAAATCCTATATATCAATCCCTAATACTATTAATCCTTATTATTATTAATATTTTAATTAACCTATTTACTCATATTTATATTTATTAAATTATTTTTATATCTAAATACAATTATATATATATATATATAAACCCACGGGGTTTTGAATTGATAGTGAATGGGTGCACTATTAAGGCACTCCTTGTGATAGGTCACTGGTTCAAATCCCCGTAGATGCTTACCTACCAAATATATATATAAAAGTTGATATTATAAACCCAATATTTTAAAACTATATAAAAAATATTATATATTAAACCATAATATATATAAATTTTAAGAATACAAATCCTATATATCAATCCCTAATACAATAAATAATTATATTTATTTGATTAATATAACATTATTTAAAATTTATATTATTAAAAATATTTTATTAATAGTTTAACATTTATCAATATAATTTTAATAATATATTTACGAATTATTTAAATATATTGACTTTAAAATTAATATTAATATTAATATTAAAACAACTACATCTACCGACTAAAACAATAAAAGTACTACAACGAAACTGGTTTTAAATTCATTACATTTTCATTTTCCATTGTGCCTAATAAAATGCGTTTTCATTTTCTATTCCTAAATTCTTCCTTAAAATGATTTTTTTTATTTTTATTATTTATATTTATGACTCCACTTAACATCATTCTACTTTAAACCATTGATATCAGGTTTGTTTGAAAAAAAAAACTCATAAATTTGATTTCTTTATTAAAAATTTTATTAACAATATTTCCATGTTTCATATTTTCCATTTTCACCAATAATCTTTTATAAAAACTCAATAATAAATTAATTTATTAAATTAAATATTCTAAAAAAAAATCAGAGGCATTCTTTAAGTTCTCATTTCTGCCAATGACATAGATATTCTTTTGCAATACATGAGGCAATTGCAAAAGTTAAAAAAACAGAGAAGTGCTGTTGTAGATTCTGTTGTAGATTAGGGATATAGATTCTGTTGTATATTAAGGATATTCAAGTACATTCCGGCTAGGGTTCGGTGAAAAAATGGTTCTCAATAGTCAACCAGGAAAACATGCTTGCATCAATGACAGACTCTTCTGATCCAACTATTTACTTGGTGACAGACTCTTTTGATCCAACTATTCACCTTTCCACTCTGCTAAAAATAACAAGATGTAAGTGAGAATGTAAACTATTTCAATTGGTTCAAAATAGATTGGATTAAAATTTTAGTTTCTTGAAATCTCTATTATATATTGATGTAAGTGAGAATGTAAACTATTTCAATTGGTTCAAAATAGATTGGATTAAAATTTTAGTTTCTTGAAATCTCTATTATATCTAATTGATAATGGGGAGTTAATTTTTTATTCAAGAAAATTTCTATAACAGGATTAAAGTTGAAATTTATCAAATTAAAAATTTCATCTAAAAAGGTATATTTAAAAAGGTTCATGTATTGTGTCTAACTTATATATTTTAACAAAAAGATTAATATCTTTTGTAATAAATTTTGATTTCCAATCAACTTTATTAAAATACCCTACTCTTACAAAATGAGATCATTATCTTTTGTAATAAATTTTGATTTCTAACCAACTTTATTGAAGTACCCTACTCTCTTACAGAATGTATTAATGTATACAACATGCACTAAACTGAATGTATATTATATAAATTGTATGGTAGAGTTAATAATTGCTTGGTATCAAATGACTCAAGGGATGATGAATGCTTCCTTTATTTTATTAATCACTTGCATCAATTTTTTTAGGTGATTGTCTAAGCACAATATTAAAAGCTTGAAATGACAATTTCAAAATTATTAAAGCCTTACAAACAAAGCATCAATTTTTCCACGTGATTGGCCAAGAACAATATTAAAAAGCTTAAATGTCAATTAAAAGTGTGTTAAAGCCTAATAAAAAATGCAACATATAAGCTTCAAATCCACAAATTTATTTGTTTTCAAGATTTTTTTTGGTGGAAACCAATTCTAACTTTGTTAAGAAAGACAAAATAATTTTAAATTTTAAAGTTGATTGAAAATAAAATTGCTATCAAGGAGCCAGTAAAGTATCCAATCAAGTTAAGTAAGAAGGTCTAGTAAGAATCCATGCTTCTCAAAGCTTTTGTTTGGGTTGTGTATTAAAGAAAAAAATAGATCAACAAACACCAACCCATGGCTAGGATAGTTTCAAACTTGAGCTTCATATCCAATAGGCTATATAGTTGCTGAGTTCAAATGCCATATGAGCGTTGTTGATGCGCTTAAAGAAATCACAAATGTCTACAGTTAATTTTTAGTTTAGTTGGGCTATGTGGTTGAAAGCTGAAATATATGGCTTCAACAAAGAAGTGTGTTGGTCACCTGGATTATGGCCAAAATATGTGGCTGTTAGGATATTCCGACACATAGGATATAGTTAAGATCAACTTGGTCTAGTTTAGAGTTAGGTATAGAGTTAGGTAAAGTGTCTTTCTTTACCGTTGTACATATTGTAACTTACAATCCGACGGTCACGATATGTAGTGATCCGACGGTTCACTCTCACCTCGGTATTATCGACACTTGATCTGTGGCTTGACACCCGATTGGTCCATGAGTTCTATTTAAAGCGCATGGAGGGTCATTGTTCGGGTAATCCGTGCATGAGAGAAGCTTATGTAAATTTTCATTCTTTGATTAATAAATTGTCTGTACCCACGTTGGGACAGGCCGTGGACTGTTTCCCTCCTTGCACTCTGAGGGTTTTAACCACGTCAAAAATACTGGTGTATTGATTTGAGATCTGGTTGTGAGCGGTGTCCTTTTGGTATTCTTTCTGAGGAACTTACCCTATAAATTCCTACATGGTATCAGAGCTATTTGAGGGCCGCGTCCGTTGGTGATCCAAATCTGAAGCCGGTAGAACTGCATGCGGCTGTCGTTTCCTAGATCTGCTGTTTCTGACTGCTTTCGGGCCGAGAGGACTGCTCTGTTGCGTTCGGAGCATCTGTTTCAGTGAGGAACCCCTTTCGTTTCACGCGAAAAGGTTTCCGGTAGCCCTAGCTGCGTCATTTTTCAGATCGGGAGGTATACAGTGTTTTTTTTGCAGTTTACTGTCATTTTCTCTCTGCTTATTTCGGTTTCGGTTTATTTAGCCTTTTTTTTTCCCGGATCTATACCTTTCATTTCTGCGTATGCTCTTTGCCCTGCGACTCTGTGCGATCTGGGCAAATCAGAAACAGAAAGAAAGGATTTTTCTCATGCGTATGCTCTTTTCCCTGCACCTTAGTGTGATCTTGGAAAATCAGAAACATTGAGAAAAATATTTAGTTTTTCGGTTAAAAGCTAACTTTGAGATTTTTTTTTAAAATTCTAGTTTTTTGGCTAAAGCTAACTTTGAGCCGTAAGGTTCGTTTTTCTTTGCATATTCGTGTTGGGTTTTGTGTTTTGTGTTTTGTAGGGGAAAAGAGCCTTCCCAAGGCAAGCACGCAAATCGAGGGCCCCCCCCCCCTCTCTCTCTCTCTCTCTCTCTCTCTCTCTCTCAAATATTTTGTATAGATCAATTGGTTCAAAGACTTTTTAAGAGAGTAGAGGTCTTGGGTTCAAGTCTCCATTTTGTGGGGGCGGATTTTTTCATTCCCGCACATTCGCGCACTTTGCCGGCAACGTCAACAATTTTTTTTCAAAAAGCCATAACTTCTTCATCCGGAAGCCTTTTTCAGAGCCGTTTTTTTTAAAACCGCCTATTTTTTCGAGATCTATCCATTGGACCACTTACTTTCAGCATCTTCAGCTTCAGTTTTTTTTCAAAAAATGGAAAGTCCATGCCAAGTCATTCTTGACAGCACTAACTACTTCCAATGGGTAGCCTACATGGGAGATTTACTTAGAAGTAAAGGTCTCTTCAGAATAGCCACAGACCAAGAGAAGAAACCCAAAGATGAAGACAAGGCCGAAAAATGGGAAAATAGACAAGATCAAGCACGTGGTTTGATAGGAATGTCTGTTTCTCCTGATCTTAGATTCCACATTGCAGAAATTGAAACTCCTCATGAAGCATTAGAAAAACTTGCTAAAGTTTTTGGGATTAAAAATGAAATTAGAGCCCATCAACTTGAGAATGAGTTGCTTACTTTGGATCCTAATAATTTTTCTTGCATTGAAGATTTCTTGTCCAAATTCAAGACCCTTAGATATCTCTTGGAAGGTGTTAAAGTTAAGAAAGAAGATGGTAACCTTATTTATTCCATCCTTACTAAGTTGGGACCAGCCTACTCTGTATTTGTTTCCACTTTCCATTCTACAAGGGAAGCTTTCATTTGTCAAGGCAAAGACTACAAACCCCCTTCCTTTGACTCCTTTTGTGATTCCTTAATAAGAGAACAAGAAAAACTCTTACACCTTGGTCTTCTTAATCTTGGAAACTCTTCCTCGAAAGCGTTAGCCGCCCAGCAGCAACCAAATTCAAAGAATCCTAAGAAGTCTTATCCTCAAAGGAATGGTCCTAAACCAACTCAGCCTCAAGATGAAAGATCATTTCAGCAAAATGACAAGACCAATAAAAACAAATGGAAGAGGACTGACAGACATTGTAACTTTTGTAATCGAGATGGCCACTTAGAATCTAAATGCTTTAAGAAGATGGAAGCCTTGGAAGCCGCAATGAAGAAACATAACATCCATGTGGAGCCTACTTCAACTTCAACTTCCGGAATGGCACTTTCTGCATGTCGTTGTCAATCATCTCAGTCTGGTTATGCTTTAAATGTATCTTCTTCTTTTTCTCATTCTCATGAGTGGCTCATTGATTCTGGAGCCTCTTATCACATGGCCAAAAACCAAGCCATGTTTTCTTCTTTAAAAGATTGTAACACCAAAAATATATATGTTGGTGATGATAGATCTCTTAGTGTTGTAGGGACTGGAACTGTTCATCTAGACAATGGTCAGTTTAATGATGTATTATGTGTTCCAACCTTATCCTCCAACCTTCTATCTGTCTATCAGATAACTCATTCAGGTGAAGGCAAAATTGTTGAATTTTCACCTCATGATGTTGTAATCAAGGATCTAAAAGATCCTAAACAGATTCTAGCTACTGGTCTTGCTGATGATTCCACAAGGTTGTATAAGTTTCACAACTTTGGGTCATCAAATCTTCCCTCAGCATTTGTTGCTCATAATGATGAAGTGAGCAAACTTTGGCATGAGCGATTTGGTCACTTAAACTATCGCTCCCTTCAGCATCTATGTAAAGAAAATATGGTGACAGGTCTTCCTATGATATCTTGCAGAGATGGTGTTTGTTCCGGATGTGTACTCGGAAAACATCATCGGGACAGTTTTGACAAACGTGCCTCTTGGCACGCCTCAGCCCCTTTACAGCTTGTGCACAGTGATTTATGTGGTCCTCTTCCTGTTGCTTCATTCTCTGGTTGCAAGTACTTCTTAACCTTCATTGATGATTTCTCCAGACGCACTTGGGTATACTTCTTAAAACTCAAGAGCGAAGTATTTAACACTTTTTTGGCCTTCAAAGCCTTTGTTGAAAAACAATCTGGACATCAAATTCTTAAGCTACGAACTGATAATGGTGGAGAATATGTTAAAAACACATTCATCAACTTTTGCACTGAAAATGGAATTCAAATGCAACATACTGTTCCATACACTCCACAACAAAATGGTGTAGCTGAAAGGAAAAATCGCACCTTAAAGGAAATGGCTAATTGTATGCTGCAATCTAAAGGACTCAGTCTTAGTTTTTGGGCCGAAGCAATTAATTGTGCAAATTATATAATCAATCGCACTCCTACTAAGGTTCTAGAGAATATCACTCCAGAAGAAGCTTGGAGTTCCATTAAACCAGATATAAGTCACTTTCGTGTGTTTGGAAGTGAAGCATGGGCCCATATTCCAGATGAAAAGCATAAAGCTTTAGAACCTAAGAGTGAGAAATGCACTTTTGTTGGATATTCTGAAGATGTAAAAGGTTACAGACTTATTCCATTTAAGTCCAAAAATGTTATCATTAGAAGAGATGTAAAATTTGATGAAAATAAATCGGCCTGCGAGCCTAGTCCGGCGGATGTGCCACCTCTTCCTATCTCTTCTACTTTTGAAAACATTTCTTCTTCAGATGATGAAAGTGAGGATGACAATCCTCCCCCACCTTCTCAGGATCCTCAACTTCCAAGATGGGTCCGTGCTACTCGAGATGCAGCAGGTGATCTTGCCGGTGATCCTACAGATCAGCGACGTACACGTTCTCAGTTTGAAAGAGCCTCTTCTTTACTGGCTCAAGCTCCAGTAAATCATGATCCTGACACTTTTGCAGAAGCTTCAGGCCATCCACATTGGGAAGCAGCTATGAATGAAGAATATCAGTCATTGATGACAAATGATACATGGGATCTTGTTCCTCTACCAACGGGACGAAAACTTGTAAGATGTAAATGGGTTTACAGAACCAAGTATGGACCAGATGGCAAAATTGATAAACATAAAGCTCGTCTTGTTGCTAAGGGTTTTTCACAGGTTGAAGGAATTGACTACACTGAAACCTTCGCCCCTGTTGCCAAAATGAACTCTATCCGCCTTGTTCTTTCCCTTGCTGCCTCTTTGAAATGGGAAGTCCATCAAATGGATGTTAAATCTGCCTTCTTGCATGGGGACTTGCAGGAAGAAATCTATATGGAACAACCCATTGGCTTCATACAAACAGACTCAAGCCTTGTGTGTCGACTTAAGAAATCCCTTTATGGTCTCAAGCAGGCTCCTCGAGCTTGGTATGCCAAAATGGATAGCTTTCTTTTAGAATCTGGCTTTTCTAGGTGTCATTCTGACAATACTGTCTACACCAAGAAAGTGGGTGACTCTCTTATCATCCTTGTTCTTTATGTTGATGATCTTATCCTTACTGGTAGTGATCCCAACCTTATAAACCATGTGAAGTCTATCCTTAAAAAGAAATTTGAAATGACAGACTTAGGACACTTACACTATTTTCTCGGTCTTCAAGTCTTGCAATCCAAGGAGGGTATTTCCCTTTCCCAGTCCAAGTATGCTTGTGATATTCTTCGTCATTTTCACATGGAAGACTGTAAGCCAGCCCCTTCTCCCTTTCAGTCTGGAGTCAAACTTTCAGTCTCTTGTTCTTCTCCTGAAGTTGATGCTACCTTATACCGTCAACTTGTAGGAAAACTCTTGTACTTAACCCATACTCGTCCTGATCTTTCCTTTGCTGTTGGCCTTGTTGCTCGTTTTATGCAAAACCCCCGTGAAAGTCACTGGAAAGCAGCCAAAAGAATACTTCGTTATGTTCGAGGTACAGTACAGTTTGGGATTCATTACAGTGCCAAAGCAGCTCCTCTATTAGTTGGTTTCACTGATTCTGATTGGGCTGGTGACCCTGATGATCGGAAGTCTACTGCCGGTTATGTCTTCACTCTTGGTTCAGGACCTATTACATGGGCTTGTAAGAAACAGGCTGCCATTTCTCTTTCGTCAGCAGAAGCAGAGTATCGTGGTGCCGTGGAAGCTAGTAAGGAAGCCTTGTGGCTTCGTCAGATCCTATCAGAGTTTGGCTTTGAGCAGCAGCATCCAACCTCCCTTTGGTGTGATAATCAAAGTGCCATTCAGCTATGCAAAGATCCAGTCCAGCATCAGCGCAGCAAACACATCGAACTACACATGCACTTCATCAGAAAACTCATTCATGACCATGCTCTTGAAGTACAATATTGTCCAACAGATGATCAGATTGCAGACATCTTCACAAAGGCTCTCACAGAGGCGAAGTTCACTAAACTTTGATATATGCTTAGAGTTCAGGAAGTTGTCACTAAGGGGGGATAGGCTCTAGTGCCTCCTTCCTTCTCCTATTGTGTCATATTTGTAAATCCTTCAATCCTATCCCAAGTTGTTCTTAAGGGGGGATGTTAGGATATTCCGACACATAGGATATAGTTAAGATCAACTTGGTCTAGTTTAGAGTTAGGTATAGAGTTAGGTAAAGTGTCTTTCTTTACCGTTGTACATATTGTAACTTACAATCCGACGGTCACGATATGTAGTGATCCGACGGTTCACTCTCACCTCGGTATTATCGACACTTGATCCGTGGCTTGACACCCGATTGGTCCATGAGTTCTATTTAAAGCGCATGGAGGGTCATTGTTCGGGTAATCCGTGCATGAGAGAAGCTTATGTAAATTTTCATTCTTTGATTAATAAATTGTCTGTACCCACGTTGGGACAGGCCGTGGACTGTTTCCCTCCTTGCACTCTGAGGGTTTTAACCACGTCAAAAATACTGGTGTATTGATTTGAGATCTGGTTGTGAGCGGTGTCCTTTTGGTATTCTTTCTGAGGAACTTACCCTGTAAATTCCTACAGTGGCTACATCAAAGAAGAAAAGTGAAATATTATTATTTGATTTGTGAATTAGAATCCACTCTATCATGTTTTAACAACATTTGTGTGTTATTCGCTAGAAAAATTGGTCCAATCAAATTTTGTGTGCCAAGCTAATCAATGGCATATCTTGTTGTCGGTGGTATACGAGTTTTGAGGTTTTCCTTATTGTTGTTTTTGTTGTTTCTAATGCACGTTTAACACATTGTATTACTTCACTTGGACTTGGGGGTAGTTCGTTGTTATTGTTTTTTTTTAATTATTTTTTGTTGGGTAGTTTTGAGTTGGTCAAGTTATAGGTGGTTGGTGGTTCATTGGATTTTATGAATAATCAATGTCTTCAACATTGTAGAGGGTTCATCACCATGTAAATTATTACAATGGTAGGTTGTAATTGTTAATATAAATCGATGATATATACAAGGAGTTATAATACATATTAGAATTTTGTTCACCACGAGATGTAAACCTTGTACTGTTGTGGCGGCAATGCAAAATACTAAAATAATTTATTGCTAGTATCAATGCAATTCAAAATGTTTCTTTACAATTTCAGAGATAATGTTCTTTGAGGAAACATTGGAGATATTTAACATCATCAACCACACTGCACTAGATTTTCTCATCAAAGTTGCAGATTTTACACCAAAAGTTATGAATAATTGGGAGTTGATGTCTGGCTCATTTTCATCTATTATGTGATGATGTCTGAAATTTGTGAGGTTGTGATGCAAATTTAGATTTGGAAAGATAGCCATCATATTGTTCATGAATTAATATTATTTTATTTAGTTTATCCGATGTCATCTACTACCTGTATTTTTTCAAAATCTATCAAATATTTCTATTGGAACTTGAAAGACCATCTTTTAAGATTAAGAGGAAATCTATGTTGGAAAGGTTATAGAATCTGTTAATTTGTCATAATATAAGTGTTTTCTCTTTATCTTCTACTTTTGAAAGACATTTTGTTTACTAATTTTTATCTTCAATAATTCTTTATATGTCACAATGCTTCTCAAATTTATGTCTTACGGCATTTTCTTTGCAACATCTGGTGCAATTGCTAGTTAATGAATACATGGATTCAACACCTTGAAAAACCACTAGAACATTTAGATTATGTAGATTACACAACACCAAGTTATGATTCTAAAAAATCTATATGGTTCAGGCAAAATTGATCAAAAAAATGTTGAAAGGGAATAAAATGTCTATTCGTCGGGTTATGCTATTTTGGGCATAGTCTAAGTGATAGACATTTTGACACTTTTCTACAAAATATGATGATACTATTTTGGGTATTTTGGGTGACAATGCAGTGATGTAAATGTGGTTTTTAATGCATAAATGGATTCAATATCCTAAAAAATAACTATAACACTTGGATTATGTAGATTACACAACTAAAACTTATAATTCTAAAAATATCTACTACATTTTAGGAAAACATATTGAAAAAAATATATTAAAAAGGGTCAAAATGTAACTTAGCCTAAGTAATAGATATTTGAGTCTTTTTTATTGGAAGTTGAAGATACACATTTGGGTGATATTGTGATTTTTTGTTATTTAAAATGTGTTTTTTTAATAAAAATGGATTCATCACCCTAAGAAATCATTGAAACACTTGGATTATGTAGATTATAGAGCTCAAACTTATTATTTTAAATTGCAAAATTGAACAAAAAAATGATCTGAAAAAAAGTCAAAATATCTATTAGTTACAACATTTTGTTGTATTGTGAGTATTAAAGTCCTTGTGTGTTTATTATTAAATGTAAATATAATTATAAAATTATTATTTTCATTTATAAGATAAAATGGATCTTAACTTATAACTAATAAATACTATACATTTTAATGTGATGTGTATATTATTATTATTATTATTATTTTTAATCTAAAATTTTAATCATAATTTTATTAATAAAAACAAAACTACTTTATTAATTTTATTTCTTTTAGAACACTAAAACATTTCTCATAGTTTTCTATTACTTTTAACCTTTTATTATTATTTAATTAAATAAATATATAAATATTTACAAATCTTTTAATTTTTATAAATTAAACATATTAATTTAAATTCAACCTATTAAATATATAATATTCAACATTTAATTTCTCATAAATACATTTAAAAAAAATTAAAATCCAAAAATGTTAAATCTAATTTAGGAATGGCCTTTGGCATAGCTACTATTTTTAGATCTTAAATCTAACTTAGGAATGGCATTTGGCATATCTACTATTTTTAGGGATTGCTCCCTAAGGAAATGATGCCCATTCTGAACGCATGAGAAAACAAACGGAGAGAACCTTCAAAGTTACACTTCAGTAATGGCCTGGGAAAAGAATAATCTTAAATCTGTACCTGCGATCTGGAAAATGGCTTGTGTCAAAACAAAACTTCAAAACTCTTAAAAAGAATCGGCCGTAGCTTTATTTCAATTCTAAAGCGAAACTTTTAACAAAATTAACTCTACGAAAAAGAGCTTCCAGTAAATAGAAAGCAGTCATGACTGCCCGAGCAACATCATCTGAGAAGATTGAATCGATAGTAGCACAGGATTTCTTCAAAACACAAGGGAGACGGCAAGGGAAACCCTAACGCCCGCAGTAGCGCGAGTCCACTAATCCCACTTAATGTTAATATTCCTTATAAATAAATGAGTCTATTTCTGAATCTGAACCCCAATTTAGTTTGGGGTACACATTTACATTATTTAAAAAATAAAAAATAATTAATTAATTTTTTATATTAGCCACTCTAAACGTGAAAATGACCACAGTATTTGTTGAGCTAAGTACATACTATCCACCTATTTCTTCTATTATTATAATAGAAATAACATAGGGCCAAGTGGTAGGGATAGTCATAACAAAAAAGCTATAAAAAAGATAAATAAATACAAAATAAAATTAATTAATTAATTAAGATAAATGGGCTATAAAAAGAGTTACTAGCACAATCGCATACTTATCAATTAACATAATCATACCAATTGAAATATTTACTAATAATTCTGAAAATATTACATTATATCTCTTTATGATGATGAAGAAAGAACATAACATGGCAATTGAAATATTTACCAATAATTTTAAAAATATTATATTATACCTATTTATAAAGAAATGGGTAATTAATCATCCTCATAACATATTATAATAATTTTATTTACTAATAATTTAATAACATATTATATCAATTTGAAGTATTTACTAATAATTTTTAAAGCATTACATTATATCAATTTATAACGAAATTTTATTTTAAATTAAAAAATAGTTTTTATTTAATTACAGTAAATTTAGAGAATAATAGTTTAGAGTATGTTTTAAAATTGTTTTCCTTTGGTGAAAAGAAAAAGGTTAATCAGGCAACTTACAGGAGTGATAGTTTGCTCTGGTAGATTACTAACAGATTATTTCCAATGACCTCGTTTAACAGGTTATTTCAGATGACTTAATTTTTGCTCTGGTAGATTACTAACAGATTATTTCCAATGACCTAGTTTAACAGGTTATTTCAGATGACTTAATTTTTTTTGAATAAAAGTAATAAGCCAAATTACATTTTTGAATAGCAAACAATAATAGTTACTGGTTTGACAAATGACTTATGATAAAATAAAACTTAAATAATATGGTAAACTTATTTTATGACTATTAAGATCAAAATCTGATAAAACCTGGAAGTGGATCAAACTCCATCTATCATCTTCTTCTAAGGATCGATCAGATCAGATGGAAATCCATTCGATGTATTATCACTAGAATAGATTCTTATACGATTCTTTTATAGCACAGTTAACTATTTTATCGTTAACATTTGACAAAACGTGCACGAAAGTAGGCGGAAACACTCAGAAAAGACAGAAATTATTAAAGGAACGCAAAATACGGATCAGAATAAAATTCGTTCAGTTAAATATTTAATCATATCGACAAAACCTGTAGGGAACTGGGCTAAAACATTCTGTGAAAATACAGAAACCATTAAAAGAACGCTATATTGTATATGCAGCTGATCGGAAATAAAGTTTCCACGTCTAAATTTTGAGTGACATATTACACACGGCTTCAAAGCTATGCCAGCTCAAAGCTACATTCTTGCCTTTCATTACACTTCTAACTTACAAACATAGTTACCAAGTTCGAATTCGAATTCGGATTCGAATTTGATACATACGATAAAAATTTGACTGGAAAATTTTCAATTCGGAAAAAATTCGAAAGTATATATCTTAAACATTTAAATATATATACTATTTTTCTTGTAACAACAATGCATTCAATTTTTCCCCATTCATTTTGAAATTTAAATAATTTTTAATAATTTTAATCAATAGAGACAATTTTAAAATTAGAGTTTACTTACTCAAACTATAACCACATTTCTCTTATCTCCAAGATCTCTCTTCTTTTCAAAATTCAAAACTTCCCTCTTACTTTCAAATCTTATTTAAAAATATTTTATGATTAATATTTATTTAAAAATTAAATACTCTAAACTCAGAACTACTTTTTTTTAATTTCAAATTTTATCTAAAATATTTAGGGATTATGAACCCAAGGGGATAATATTAAACCCAATGGACTAATATTATAAACCCAACATATATAAACCTTAAGACAAATACTATGAACACTAAAATAAATATGACTGAACATTGTTGATTTTCATATTGAGACAATCCTTATCACAATTCCATGTTGGACCATGGTTTACCATGGTTGACATCATAATAAACCATCATTGACTGAGAAATAATAAACGCAAGCGATTGATATTATAAACCCAAAGGAACAATAAATCCAAGGGATTAATACTAAAACCCCAAGGGATTATGAACCTAAGGGAATAATATTTAACCCAAGGGACTAGTAGTATAAATCCTAAGTGGAGACAATTTTTGTCATAATGCGAGATCGAACCATGATTGACCACATTTGACAATGAGTTGTTATGGTTGACCATGGTTGACCATGATTAATAGTATCAAGTTATAATAAACCCAAGGGATTAATATTATGAACCCAAGGAATTAGTGAACCCAAGGAATAAAGATTAAAAACCTAAGGGATCAAGAAGAGCAAAGGATCGATATTACAAACACAAGAGATTAATAAACCCTACCAATTGATATTCTAAATACAAAGGTTTGATAAACTCGCATGATTATTAATATTCTAAACCCAAGCGATCACTAATTGTTAGAGATTGTTAGTATTATAAACTCAAACCCGCATGGATGATAAACCAAAACCAAAGGGATTAATACTAAAAACCGAAGGGATTATAAACCTAAGGGAATAATATTAAAGTGAAGGGATAAATACTATAAACCCAAGGTATATAAACTTGAATATAAATATTAGTAACTCTAAAATAAACATGGTTGACCGTGGTTTAGAATGACTAATTTTCATATTCAGACAGTCTTTGTCACAATGCGAAGTTGGACCATGGTTGAGCATCATTGACCATGGTTTATTTTTATATTGAAACAATCTTTGTCACAATGCAATGTTGGACCATGGTTGACCGTGGTTGGCAATGCTTGATTTTCATATTCAGACACTCTTTGTCACAATATGACATTGGGACATGGTTGACCATGATATATTTTGTTATGGAGACAATATTTGTCACAATGCGACATTGGACCATGGTTGATTTTCAAATAAACCCCAATATTATAAACCTAATAATAAACCCAATATTAAACACAATATTTTAAACCCAATATTAGAAACCCTAATATTAAAAACACTAATATTAAACCCCAATTTTGTAATGTCACGTTGCAACTTTAACTAAATCTCAATGTAATGCTACTCTACAATTGATTATATTTTACCATGATAACCTAGGTTGACCATGCTTGACAATATTAACATTGGTTTTCCATGTCGAGCATGGGTTGATAATGGTTTTTAAAAGTTGATTGTGGTAACTATCGTTGACCACATTAGTAAATGTGGTTAACTAATTTTTAAATGTCACATTGCAATGTTTGATAAATTGGCACATTGTGGCACCATTACAATGTTCAACAAATTTTTGTCACATTCCACAATGTAACATTGCAACAAGGTTTTTCATAATGATACAATGGTTTGTCACACTGAGATTTTTGACTAATTTGATAACGATTGACAATAGTTTTCTGTGATAAATTATGGTTGTCTATAATGATAATGAGAAGATATGGTTGACTATGTTGTCACTATGGTTGAACATGGTTGACTATCGTTTTCCATGTTTAGGCTAGAGAGATTGACTATGTTTGACTATATCATCATGTTGACTATTATTAAATATCTTAAACACAGGGTTGACAAACTTCAATCATGGTCAACTATTTAAACATCGCTAATCAAATAACGAAATAACTAAATAAATATATATAATTATTTTAATTATAAATTGAAATATATATCAATATTAATAAATAGCTAATATTAAAATTATCATATTAACCTATCATATATTATTAATATATTAATAATTATATATGTTAATTAATCCTTATTATTCTTAATATTTTAATTAACCTATCTATTCATATTTATATTTATTAAATTGTTTTAAATTATATTTATATCTAAATACAATTATATATATAAAAGTTAATATTGATGATGATGATGATAGTTAACATCCACTAAGACTAAACTTTGGTCTATCGGACCTAAAGAAACGAATTATTTAGTTTGATTTAAGATTTTATTCCTATGCTCAAAAAGCTTGGAGAGAAGCCTCCTGAGCTCACTGTAATTTTGACAACATAAAAGGCTAGGAAGGTCAGTATTGCAACAAAGATTTTGAAACTGAGATCTAATGTGGTTGTACACAGGGCACTCTAAGAGGAAGTGATTTTCATCCTCGATGTTCGTATTCTCACAGAGATGGCATAACCTTTCACTATGGAGCTCATGAGAGTTCGTTCTAATCTTGGCTATATTAATTTTCTTCTTTGAGCTGGTTAAAACAGAGAGATATTTTTGATCTTCTAGAGTGGGGTTGATGACCTCCTTATAATATCTTAATTTTCTTTTCACTGCTAAATCTTTCTCACACCACATTTTTTCTTTGATCTTAGAAGTAACAATATTTTTAATGTTATTAATATTTTTAATGTATATTAAAAATATTATATATTAAACCATAATATATATAAATTTTAAAAATATAAATCCTATATATCAATCCCTAATACTATTAATCCTTATTATTATTAATATTTTAATGAACCTATTTACTCATATTTATATTTATTTAATTATTTTAAATTATATTTATATCTAAAGACATATACACACACACATATATATCCATGAGGTTTTCGATTGATGGTAAATGGGTGCACAATTAAGGCACTCCTTGCGATAGGTCACTGGTTCAAATCCCCCGTAGATGCTTACCTACAATATATATATATATATATATATATATATATTATAAACCCAATATTTTAAAGCTATATTAAAAATATTATATATTAAACCATAATATATATAAATTTTAAGAATATAAATCCTATATATCAATCCTTAATACTATAAATAATTATATTTATTTGATTAATATAACATTATTTAAAATTTATATTATTAAAAATATTTTAGTAATAGTTTAACATTTATCAATATAATTTTAATAATATATTTACTAATTATTTAATTATATTGACTTTAAAATTAGTATTAATATTAATATTAAAACAACTACATCTACCAACTAAAACAATAAAAATACGACAAAAAAACTGATTTTAAATTCATTACGTTTTCATTTTCCATTGTGCCTAATAAAATGCGTTTTCATTTTCCATTATGCATAATGAAGTGTTGCCCTGGATTCTTCCTTAAAATGATTTTTTTTTATATATTTATGACTCCACTTAACATCATTCTACTTTAAACCATTGATATCACGTTTGTTTGAAAAAAAAAATCATAAATTTGATTTCTTTATTAAAATTTTTATTAACAGTATTTTCATGTTTCATATTTTCCATTTTCACCCATAATGTTTTATAAAAACTCAATAATAAATTAATTTATTAAATTAAATATTTAAAAAATTAGAGGCATTCTTTAAGTCCTCATTTTTGCCAATGACATAGATATTCTTTTGCAATACATGAGGCAATTGCAAAAGTTAAAAAAACAGAGCAGTGCTATTGTAGATTCTGTTGTAGATTAGGGATATAGATTCTGTTGTATATTAGGGATATTCAAGTACATTCCGGCTAGGGTTCGATGAAAAAATGGTTTTCAATAGTTAATCAGAAAAGCACACTTGCATCGATGACAGACTCTTCTGATCCAACTGTTTACTTGGTGACAGACTCTTTTGATCTAACTATTCACCTTTCCACTCTGCTAAAAATAACAAGATGTAAGTGAGAATGTAAACTATTTCAATTGGTTCAAAACCGATTTGATTAAAATTTTAGTTTCAATGAAATCTCTATTATATCTAATTGATAGTGGGGAGTTAATTTTTTATCTAAGAAAATTTCTATAACTCAATTAAAGTTGAAATTTATTAAACTAAAAATTTCATCTAAAGAGGTATATTTAAAAAGGTTCATGTATTGTGTCTAGCTTGTATATTTAAACAAAAAGATCAATATCTTTTGTAATAAATTTTGATTTCCACTCAACTTTATTAAAATACCCTACTCTTACAAAATGAGATCATTATCTTTTCTAATAAATTTTGATTTCTAACCAACTTTATTGAAGTACCCTACTCTTACAGAATGTATTAATGTATACAATGTGCACTAAACTGAATGTATATTATATAAATTGTATTGTAGAGTTAATAATTGCTTGGTATCAAATGACTCAAGGGATGATGAATGCTTCCTTTATTTTATTAATCACTTGCATCAATTTTTTCATGTGATTGTCTAAGCACAATATTAAAAGGTTGAAATGGCAATTTCAAAAGTATTAAAGCCTTATAAACAAAGCATCAATTTTTCCATGTGACTGGCCAAGAACAATATTAAAAAGCTTAAATGGCAATTAAAAGAGTGTTAAAGCCTAATAAACAACACAACATATAAGCTTCAAATCCACAAATTTATTTGTTTTCAAGATTTTTTTGGTGGAAACCAATTCTGATTTTGTTAAGAAGGACAAAATAATTTTAAATTTAAAAGTGATTGAAAATAAAACTCAGAAAATGATTTTTTAATATATTTTTATTCTAAATGATAATCATGCCAACATAAAGAAGAACACTAAACTTGAGAATTATTTATACATATTATTTATATGTATTTATCCTTAATGATCCATTTTGAGTTTCCTAAAAAATTATTTTCAATTGAAAGATGCTTCATAAATGAATTCTAATAATTTTATTTTAATTTCAAGAAGGTTCTTTCATTTAAGAATTATGTGTTAAGTTTTTTCACATATTTGAATATAAAAATTTATATTATATTCAATTAAGTTTATTTGATTAGAGATTTATATGTTATATAATAATTTAAAGTCTAGGTTCTTGTTACCATTATTGGCTTTCATAATATAAGTTGTTAGGATTTTCACTTGATACACAATATTCAAAGGATTTAATAATTTATAATTTTGAATGGTTATATTTAAATTCCTAATGAATTTCTTTAAGTCTGATTTGGGTACATTATAAACACTAAATAATTTTATGGTGGTGGCAACTATTTTTATATTTTTCAAATATATTGCTATTGGTTATTCCAAGTTTTAATCCTCTGTTGATATTTAAATTGTTAGATATGACTTTAGTTTCTGAAGGATGTTGATATATACCTCACTTAACGTTTTTAAAATAGGGAAAAAAAGAACATAAATACAAAATTAGCTATAACCCCTTTGTATTGAGACTAACCAAAATTTGAAGTTTGAGGATATCTAATGTTTTGTGGTTTTGAGTATGGAAGGTGTGGCTTTTGTACACAATATTATTGTATGTAAAAATGAAAAAAAATTATCTTATCTAATTTAATTTTCTTAAAACATTCTTTTCAATAGATTAAAAATCATAATAATTTATTTGTTTTCAAGATATTTTTTGTTGGAAACCCATTATTATTTTTTAAGAAAGACAAAATAATTTTCAATTAAAAAGTTGATTGAAAATAAAACTTTGAAATTTTAACATATTTCTATTCTAAATAATAGTTATGCCAACATAAAGAAGAACACTAAACCTGAGAATTATTTATGCATATTATTTATATGTATTTATCCTTAATGATCCATTTTGAGTTTCTTGAACATTTGGTAAAGTTGTTCTCGGTAGCATAAAAATGACAAGAAAAATAAACTAAAGGTAATTGAATGTACATATAAAAAACAATGTGATTTTATACATCTATATATATAAAAAATTATATTTCAACATTCACTTTAGTTTTTAATAAATATGATTGCTAATAGTCAATCATAAATATCATTGCTAATAGTCAATCTATATGTCACTTCACTTGAGCATGAATATACAGTTATTTAGGGTTTTTTTAATAGTGACAATGTTATATCTACCCAATAGACTTTGATAGTAGTATAGTGTTGCAAAGAATATAATTTATTTAACATTGCATACAAATTGGGAATGTGAAATTGTTGTGTAGTTTTCAATGTTTTACAGTACATAAATGAATTTTGCACACAAATTGGCCCTACTCCACTTTTAATTTTAAATTTATAAATACCTAAAGAAACAATGAATTTATTTGGATAAATATTTGCTTTGTTCAGGTTATCTCTCTACAAAATATTATTAAGAACATTAAAGGGTGAAATTGATAGAAAGGTTAATGAAACTGAAGACACATGTTATTTGGAATTGGACACACGTTATCAATGTTTTGAAACGGATAATCATCTTATTATCTTATTCCGAAATACACCTTTCCACTACTATGACAAGTGTATGGTAGGTGCGTGTAACATTTTCCATTCTCGTTAATCTTTATAGGTGTCAATTAACAAATGGCATGGTAAATTTTTAATCAAACTTTGTAAAAAATTAATTTAAACAAGGTTTAATCATGTGATTTAGATATGCAGTGAAGTTAGTGGTGTGAATTCAATCCATTGATATTGTGGCAAGTACAAGAATATACTCACATTAAATTTAAATAATTTGATCAATTTTTTTAATTAATAAAATAATTAAAGTGACCAATTCCAATAAAAAAAATACCTAACGTAATTAACAAAATAAATATTTGTTTATATATATATAAAATTTTAAAATTATATTTATAACTTTTAGTATTTATCTTCTCTATCCATAAGTCACAAATCAATCCACTCATAACCTATTTACAATATATAATAACTTACGATTAGTAGAGCACAAAAGCATCTTGCATGATAATATAAACTTCCCATAAAACAACGTAAATGTATTCCCATAAAACACCATATATCTATTTATAAAGAAATTGGTAATTAATATCCTCATAACATATTATAATAATTTTATATATTTACTAATAATTTAATAACAGATTATATCAATTTATACTAATACTTTTGAAAGCATTACATTATATTAATTTATAACGAAATTTAATTATAGTAAATTTAAATAGTATAATCCAATAATAATTTAGAATATGTTTTAAAATTATTTTTGTTTGGTGAAGAGGAAAAATTTCACAAAATATTTAAGAAGAGTGATATTTTGCTTTGAGAATTACTAATATAATTTGCTTTGAGAATTACTAACAAATTATTTCAAATGACTCAATTTTCTTTGAATAAGAATAATGAACCAAACTACATTTTCGAATAGCAAGTGGTCCTCGCCGCTGGTTTGGCAAGTGACTTATAATAGTTTTTCATATCAGTATGGGTATCCTCTGGATTACCGTTGTTGTTATCCAAACTATCGATCTTGTCGAGAAAGGCCATGAGATTATAGTCATGCCCCAACGTTCCGCTTGTAGTTCGCTTCGCGTCTGGCGACGGCAATCCACTATTCAGATATTCAGCTCTCCCTCGCTTATTCTGAGATGTTTGAGAGTATGCCGCCATGCCTGCGAACCAAATGCTCGGAACAAAACGTAACAGATACAACAATAGAGGCTCTTGTTTGCATCAGTGATCTTTCTTTCTTTGGTGCCTGAGAGTGAATGCAAAGAATGGGATTAATATTAAACCTTGCAACGACGCAGCACTCGAAGTCACCCTACAACTGGTTTACAATACATAGATAGCTGGCAAAGAAATCCGATATGATGTGAAACTTCTCAAGAAACACGATTTAACAAGTTGGTTTAAAGAGACCGTAAACATAGAACATACGGAAGCCCAAATAATTTGTCAAAACAATTAAGTTCACCACATTCGTTGGTTTCCGACCACTTAGAGTTCCGACACGATGCAACGGGCGCCGCTCTCTCCTCCGGATGAAGCTTGACAAAGCTGACAACTCTAGTTGGCGTTAGCTATGAAAAAATACTGTGGATTTCGCAAAGCACTTGAGCCATAGTGCTCATAATTTCTTTGCATACATTTCCGACCAAGTCTATAAAGTTAAGTAAACTCCTAAAATTTGGTATAAATGTCTCATGTCTAATCAATAATGTATTCAATAAAAGTAGAAGATAGCCGTGCTAAGTTATCTAAAATTTCTATTATTAACCAATTAAATATTTGTTTAAAATTTAAAAAAATAAAATTATATCTATATTATATATATCTCCTAAAACTTCAAAATTTTAAAATTATATTTCATTATATAATTCATTTATAAGATTTATATGTTTATTTGATTATAATTTTTAATATTTATCTCTTCCATCCATTAATAACAAATCAATCAAGTCATAATTTATTTACAATATATAATAACTTACAATCAGTAAACCACAAAAACATCTTGCATGATAATGTAAACTTCCCATAAAACAAAGTAAATGTACTCCTATAAAACACCATATAGGTATTGTTTTTAAAAGTATTTTTCATTTTACACCCTTCATTAATACGACATTCAATGGACACACGGAAACCCATTTTGCACTTAAAATTATATCGTTCAAAACATACAAATTGCTTTAAAAATAACCAAAAAAATATTCCCTCATGTAACTTAAACTAACCAGATATCTTATTCACGATCCAAACCTTTCCAACATGAACCGACATTGCATTCTTGATGAACCTTCGCGAAAGCTAACTACCTTCAATATATTAGATTTGGCATTAGTTACACAAATAAGTATAATTAGTCATTTTGTTTCTGCGTCTTAGATTAGTTTTTTTTTTTTTAATAAAGAAAGTGGGTTACTTTACCTGTCATCCATTTTTTTTATAAGTTTTACAGTTCGCTTATCTAGAATGTTTAATCAGTTTTTGATGCTTAGGCTTGAGATTAATTTACAGTTCTTTAAGATATTCGAGGGGAATATTGTATTTTTGTATTTAGGATAAATTATAGATGGCTTATTTATCTTATCCGAAATTAATGTATACTATCTGACAAGTTACTTAGTGCCTTATTGAGCCAAGTTGAAGGTGTGAGGATTCGATTATGCTTACATTGGGAGTGACTCATCGATCCATATTAGAGGTGAGAGGTTCTAATTATGCATGCATCAACAAACCCTGACCCTCATGTTTAGCCCCCTCCTAGGCCCATCCCAAAAATGTCCACGTTGTGGGGTGTCTATGTACTTCTGACAGTTCACATTTGGCCCGATACCTATCCAGGCAGGTTATTTACTCCCTTTCTTAGCGTGTTGGCATTCACAACTAAACGCACCAAGTCTCGGTCCTTACTTACCACTCTGTTCATATGCTTAGACCTTATGCAAACCATTTGATTGTAAATTGACGACAGTCCCCCTTCTTGTCCTAGACACGATGATTACTATGAACTTAATAACGGATTTTTAGTATTAGTACTTCTAGATCTGATACAATGGGATCAGACAAAGGCACTTGACACGTGGATAAAAGATTGGGATTTTCAGTAGGCGCATTCCAAAATTAGAGTTCAAATACAAATTATGGAGTTATGGCTCTAGAGTTTTGTATTTCTATTGTCTTATTTTCATTTCATATATGTGTATTTTTCTCCCTGATTATATTATTGTTTCTTATGATCTTTTCCTCTTCCTCCCTGTTCTGCATCTTGAACCTCTGAGTGCGACCATAGTGATTACCCATATTCATTTTTTTCCCTTACATGAAATATATACTTATCATGACAATGTTTAAGTACACTGTGTAGAATTTCTAAAACAAATTAGACATTATTACAAGTAACTATTACCATTCGAGCTTCCATTGGTTATTCGAATTTTAATTTTATTGTTGTTTCTTCTTTTACATGGTACTAATTGTTTTTGTGTGGATTGGGCATGAGGGTTGTCATTTGGAGCCAGGAGTATGATAACCCTAAGTTATAGACCGAGGAAGGGAGGTAAGCCAACCTGTGGACTTGCTCCCGAATATTTTCCCAACATGTAGTGACACTTGACACGATGATGAGAGGATGGATGCTTCCTTTCCTTGCCTAGTTTTGCATGCATCTTTTTGAACAATTTTTTTTCACATTTTCTATATTTAACTTCTTTTCAGAGGTGACTGGTTTATATGGTTATCATGCATCTGTTGGAAATTTATTATTTGTAAAGTAATACCCGAGAGATGGTTAACACCCTAGGACCACATTTTTCTACTAAGAACATCTACAACCTTATTTTCCTTACCCTTTATGTGTTTGATTTCAAAATTATATTTTGTAATAAAGGCCAACCATCTAGCCTATCTTTCATTTAAGTAATGCTGGTCAAACAAATACTTCAAGCAGACGTTGTATGTCATCAACACAAATAGTCTTCCAATAAGGTAGTGTTGCCACATTTTGAGGGCACGTATAATCGCTGCTAACTCTATATTGTGGGTGGCATAATTATTTTCATGTTCCTTTAATTTTCGGGACTCGTAGCAAATTACATGTCCTTCCTGTGATAAAACAACCCCTAACCAATTCCTAGATGCATTAGTGCACACCGTGAAATCTTAATATAGTTATGCAATTCTTAAGATGGGGGTGGTAGTAAGTAAGCATTTAAGTGTGTTGAAACTTTATTGAGATTTAGGGGTCCAGTTAAACTCATAGCCATTTTTCTACATTGAAGTTATAGGAGATGCAATTTTTGAGAAACCTTTTATTTTTGAAGCAGCACAACCTCCCTGCTGCCATGGTAGGGTGGTCTTGCAGGTTATGTAAATTATGCTTGTGTTAATGTAAGAGGAATCTAGATTCTAGTTCTGTGTTTTAGTTGTAGCAATATGTAATGTAAGTTTTTGTTTATTTAGTTTGTTGTTTATGCTTTCTGCTATGTTATATTTATGCAAATTAGTTGTTTTGGCTTTTTGGCCCTCTTGAATAGAGGGTAAAATTTTTTCCCAACAATTTGCATTAGCCGAGAAAAGCTTAATTCTCACTTCACTCAAGTGGTAACAACGATGTAGAGAAGCCTTGTTGGTTGAACTTGTGGTTGGACGGAGGTTATCAGACTGGGTAGCTTGTAACCTTAGGAAGAGCACAAAACCATTAATTTCTTAGTTGGGAACTTTCTGGTTTTTCTAGGTTGAAGCTCTTGAAGTTGAGAGGCGCGTGTGACGGTATGAATAGGAGTATTCTCAAGAAATTTCAACTACTGGGAGATGTATTCTACATAGTGGTGTTGTGAGTGTCATTGTTTTGTTTCCATACCTATAATGAGGGTTTTTTGAAGAAATCGATGGGTCCAAATCCATCCATATGAGTAGAAGTAGGAATACGCACGAGAGAATTCCCTTCAATCCTATGAATTTTTTTGTAGGTCGGGTAGTAATTCGAGTGGGGAAGAACATAGGAATATCAACTTTCAAGTAGTCCCTCAAAGGACGTTCATGATAGGAATGAAGTGGCATGCATTGAATAAAAGTGGTTCGTAAAGCTCATATGTTGCTCGCATGGTTGGACATGACAATGGCATGAGGGAAGAGGATTGCGTAGTGCCAAGAAGGCATGTGATGGGGCAGAGAAGTTCGTGGGGCTAGGACGATGTGGTGTAGAACTGAGGAGTGGAAAAATAATACAATATTTGGCATTAATGGTGTTGGAACAATGATAGTAGCTCTTGTGACTTAAGCTTTAGTGTAGGACCTAAAGCTTGAGAATATTTTAATATAGGCCCTCTAGTTAATTCCATATCTAAAGTCAAAGTTACCAGATCTGGTGTGATGTACTGCTTAGTAATACTTGAGATCCTCAACTCTCAAGCTTTTAAAATCCTTAGCCTCTTTAATACCAAAGTCATCCAAGGTCAGCAACACATGTAGAGGGGGAAGTCCAATCATTACAAAACATCAATGATCATATTAATCCAAACCAGTGGTTTCTTTGTTATGGTTCTCCAGAGTGGAGGTTGATGGACCACACACCGATTCTGGTGTACCTTGCCACACTCATAGGGACTCTTTCCAACAACATGAGAGTAACCATGAAGTCTAACCTGAACATCAAGACAACCATCATGGGAATTTGGATTGACATCGAGAATCGCTTCGAGACAACCCAAATGAATGGGCTGACTCACTTTCTGGGCAAAAGATCTTCAAGGGAACTAAGAGGCAAGTCGTCAGTGCTCTCGAAGGAGAGATTGGTAACATGGGAGGTCATTTGAATTCTTACACTTCTAGAGAGTAGACTACTTATTTTTCCAAGGTCTTGAAAAATGATCTATTAATTCCTCTTGATATATTGTCTAATATTATAGAGAACTCTTGTTTTTAAGAAAGTTCCATCAAGCATGAGCTTGATGTTATTCTCAAAGAATTGAATTTTAATCATTAAAATATTAACCAGGAAGACATACAAGAGTGGTTATTACATTTACCACGAAAATTCTTTATTGGAGGAAATGATTGGTCAAGGTTTTGATCCTGGATTCAAAGGTTTTTATGGTATCATTTAAGGTTTTGTTCAAGTTGGCATAATGGAGGATGTTCTTCAATCTCTAGCTCATATGATGTCCCAGGGATTTGTACATATGACCTCAACATCCAATGAAGTCTTGAGTGTTATTTGTGATCAGAATAAGAGAGAGGAAGTCGCCGAGGTAAACATTATTCTCACAATGATTGCTCTGGTCCCCTAACTTGGCAGTGAGACATGTTCGTATGATGTTTCATGGTTTATTGATCATGTCAGTGCATTTCCATGCTAGTGGGGGCTATTGAGGCTGTTCCAATTCTATTGATGCAAGTGGCTTCTTAGCCCGAAACGTGTAGACATTTAAACTATAGTTGTAGAAAATTTAAATTTATGTTGTTGTTAGCATTATGATTTTCTGTTGTAACATAGGCCAACCTAGAACATATCGAACCTAGAATCTTAATCATTTTCCAACAAATTTGCATCAATGAATGATGTTGATATCATTTTATTATTTTTTTAGTATGATGTCTTTCAACTCACAAAGAACCCAGGCAACATAGAAATGAAACTTGTGACAGAGTATATGGGTGGTATTTATTAAGATCCTTGTAGGTGTTGTTCGCTGGTCTTGCGAAAACTAGTTGGCACACCACATTCTAGATGTCCCATAGTCACAAAAGATGCAAATAGAGACAATTTTGCAGCCAAATAATTTAAACCAACATCAACCGACAAATCCAACAACATCGGCAAGTGACAAAATCCAAATAATCCAAGCAAGTACAACAAACATCGGTAATGAAAGAACGAAGAATATCATACAAATAATTGCAAACTATAGTAGACACGTTAAAGCAACGAAGAAACTGTGCAAATGCTTCCTTGAGCTCAGAAACTACGAAATGCATTGAGTCAAGGAGTTTCCTAGTCCTTAGGAACTGCACAATATTTCTCGACAGTGTGAATGGCCAGTTTCTTGAAAAAGCAAAAAGGAAAATGCATTCCTAGAAAATAGGGAGTGGATAATTAGTTTCCCAAAGGTTGACACAACTTGTTATTTTTGGACTTTTCGCCAAGTGTCACTTTCTCCTTGATTTTAGGCATGCACGTGATAAACCCTAACTAACCTAGATCTATATAATGGAGCCCCCTAGCGGTCATTTTTACAGTCTATCTTAGAGCTCTAGTATTCCCAAGGAGATCAAGGATCCGTCGGTGGAGTTTGCGGTGCGTTTCTGAGTGAGTTTTTTTTTGTCGTCTTTTGTCGCTTTTTCTATTTTGATTCTGTGAGTGTTTTTTCGTTGTTTCTTTTTATGGTTGTTGGAATTTAAACTTATATTATCTTGTACAAGTGTTGGTTTGGTCAGTCATTCACCTTTTACAATTGTCGCATAAGTTTTCTTGTTTTTTCCCATTAGTGGTTGTTGTTTCAATGACTCCCTATGCATGTTTGTTCTTCCTTTTGAATTTTGATATTATGCACTTTATTTTCAATGATGTATATATCCTTATTCATATCTTCGCTCTAAATTTTACCATCATTCATATCTACCAGTTTCCCATACTCTTTCCAGGTAAATCTGCCCTGCCCTTGGCCAACACTTACCTTGTCTAGCTGGGCATTGTGCAAGTCCAAGGCCTAATCTTAATGCTTTGCCTTTGAGACTATGTAACGCGAAGTATTTGGCTAGCCAAACTATGTATTGCATACTTCCAGGGCTTAATCCTATCCCTTGGCCACTTAAACTATGCAATGCATAGTCTCTCCCTTAGTCTGCCCAGGCTGAGACTGCGCATTGCGCAGTCTCTAGCCTCAATCTGCTTCACTAGTTACTGAAACTATGCAATGCGCAGTTCATGCATATAGTCATAATCTCTAGCCTCAAGCTTCTCCCCTGGCTACTGAGACTATGCAATGCACAATTCATGCATTTAGTCCCTCTCCATTCACCTCAAAATTTGTGCAATCTTTCGCTTCAGTCATATGGTTGCTACTGTGATCTTAATTTGTAAGTCATTTTGTTGAAGCTAATTCATCTTTGCCATGAGTGATTTTTCAACTATAGTTATTTCCGTTGTTAAGCACTTCTCTTCATCAGTCATTGACATCATGGCACCAAAGATATATACTTCAAGGATACCACTGAAAGAAGCACTAGGGAGGAAATTAAGAGTACATCGGTGAACTTGCCAATTTACTCAAATAGTCAACTATTCATAGAAAAATAATCAGACCTCACATGGTAGAAAGTGAATGAGGTTTTCTCAGCAAGAAGCTTCAAAGCAAATCTTGAGGACCAACAAGTGTATATCAATGTCCCAAAGTTAAGGTTACCCAAGGTTTCATGCAGGTATCAGGATTTCCCATGTGCAGACGTTCTCAGCTCGATAATTTCGCATACAGATCCCAAGACTATGACTTTGAAAAATTCCAGTAGACAAAGGCTTTCTTCTTTTTTGGTATCGGATTACCATCTCATGTATCATTTTACAGAGCCAGAATCACTCATGGATTCTTACTTTTATGCGACCACCAGCTATTTAAGCACAAAGAATATTGTGGAGAGCTGGGTGAGAGAGCCAACAAAGTTTCGTCAGACACCCAACAACACCTACAAGACAAAATCTCTCAAGATGGCCTACCAACTCTTGATAGTTCTATGTTGCAGAGTCTATGGTCAGCAGAGTACTAAGACCTTCCCTGAAGGGTGGGAATTCTTACTGAACCAGGTTGTGAACGAAGGAGTACCATTCAACTAGTCGGACGTTTTGGCTCAACAGTTGAATATCCATGTAACTAGTGCATTGAACCACCCCAAGGGAAAGAAAGCTATATTTTACATCTTGACTTATCTGATGGATGCAATTTATGCTCAAAATGCCTTCCATGGCATGAATTGGACCTCGACACTAAGAGAGCCTACCGTGCATATCTACTGCAAGCAACTTTTGGAGTGCAGCCACATAGGAGTAATGGAAAATTTGATTGATCACTTCCTCATTCTGTTGTACAAGTTTATTTTTTAGGAAGAGCCACCTTGCATATCACATGGGGAAATGGAAGTAGGGTCTAAGATAGTAGATTGGTTTGCCTCACCAGATGACACTTTCCTTAGAGAGTTCGACAAATAGAAGTCTTTGCATCTTTTATCGAGGTATGCCATTGATAAGTTCTTCATGCAAGAAGTTTCCTACCATCTCTCCACAAGGTTGTCAACAGTGTTGCATAGGAAGAAGAAATCACCTTGGCTCACTCTTCCTATGCAGATCAGATTGTACGAAATCAAGAACTTGAAATTCGTAAACACCAGAGGCAAGACAATAGAGAAATTCATATTCAGTAATTTGGACTTCAATTCATACGATCAAAGGAATGTTTGAAAAGGCCATTGTTCAATGATTCATTATCAGTGGACAAAAAGGACATTTCACAGACCTAAGGAGTAAGCTTGGAAAAAATGTTATAATGCCTCAAAGTCCCGTGAACTAGTTTGCTTTGTTGGAATATCACAGATTACTCCGCAGAAAGAAGCCACTCTAGAGGCAGTATCAATGGAAAAACATACCCGAGTGCATGAAAAGAGTAAGAGGAAGCTTGCATATAGCTCAGGGGGAGAGTGTGTTAGGATATTTCGACACTTAGGAAATAATTAAGTATAACTTGGTGTAATGTATAGTTAGGTAAATTGTGTTTCTTTAGTATGTACTTTTTGTAACTTACAATCCGATAGTCATGATATGTTCTAGACATGAAATGATCTGGCGGTTCATTCTCTTCGCGGTATTACTGACACTTGATCCATGGATTAACACCTGATTGGTCCATGATCTCTATTTAAATAACATGGAGGGTCATTTGTTAGGTGACCATTCATGAGAGAAGCTTATGTAAATTTTCTTTCTTTTACGTTAATAAATTTCCTAAAGTGACTACATTGGCTCAGGCTGTGGACTGTTTCCCTCTTTTAGGGTTTTAACCAAATTAAGAATAATGGTGTACTGATTCATGATCTGTTTGTGAGTGGTGTCCTTTGGTGTTCTATCTAAGGAACTTACCTTGTAAATTCCTACAGAGTATTAGAGCTATTTGAGGGCCACATCCGTTCGTGATTCAAATCAGAAGTCGGTACAACTGCATCCCATTTTCGTTTCCTATATCTATTGTTTCTGACCGCTTTCTTGCTAAGAGGACTGCTCTATTTTGTTAGGAGCATCTAATCCAGTGAGGAACCCCTTTCGTTTCATGTGAAAAGGTTTCCAGTAGCCCTAGATACGTCATTTTTAAGATCTGGAGGTATATAGTCTTTATTGGCAGTTATAGTTATTTATCTCTGTTTATTTCAGTTTATAGTCCTCTATAAAAAAAATTATTACCAGATCTAAACATTTCATTTATGCATATGCTCTTTGCCCTGCAACTCTATGCGATTTGGGCAAACCAGAAACAAAAAGAAATGATTTTTCTCCTGTGTATGCTCTTCTCCACCGCACCTTAGTGTGATCTCAGAAGATAAAAAACATTTAGGAAAATATATAGTTTCTGGCAAAGTCTAACTTTAGGCTTGGATACTTTTGCTTGTTTGTTTGGTTTGTGTGGTTGTTTTTTGTTTTGCAAGAAAAAATACGTTTTTCAAGTAAGTACGTACCCCAAAGCTTCAGCGAGCCAAAAAAAAAACAAACCCCTTTCTCCTTTCCAAACATTACTAACCTTTTAAACTAGCTCACTTGGTCTAAAGTTACTATATTAGAATAGAGGTTTTGGGTTCAAGTCTTTCTTTTTGTTGAGTTACTTTTTCAAAAGGCACATGTATCTTATGTTTTAAAGTTAGTTTATGTAAAAGTGTTCTCACCCATTTGTTTTTGTTGAGTTAATTTTTCAAAAAACACATGTACCTTATGTTTTAAAGTTACTTTATGTAAAAGTGTTCTCACCCATTTGTTTTTGTTGAGTTAATTTTTCAAAAAACACATGTAACTTATGTTTTAAAGTTACTTTATGTAAAAGTGTCCTCACCCATTTCTTTTTGTTGAGTTAATTTTTCAACAGCACATGTAACTTATGTTTAAAGTTACTCTATGTAAAAGTGTTCTTACCCATTATAAAAGGTGAGTTACTTATAATTCTAAAGTCACTTTATGTTTTATTTAAGTTACAATTTAGTGGATAGTTCATAAAGTACCAATGTAAAAGTGACTTTCACTTATTTACAAAAGTAAGTCACATAAAATAATGTTTTTTCTAAAAGTGAGCTAATTAGATTAAGTTTGGAAGTGAAAGTTTTTTTTTAATATAACATTATCATCCACTCCAAACATTTACGTGGTTCGTTGACATCTTCAACAACTTTTCTTCAAAAAGCTATAAATTCTTCATCCAGAAGCCATTCTAAAAGACGTTTTTTTTTATCGGCTTAATTTTTCAAGATCTTTACATTTGAACACTTAGTTTCATCATATATAGCTTCATTTTCTTTTAAAATGAAAAATCCAAGCCTAGTTATGCTTGGCAACACTAACTACTTCCAATAGCTATCCTACATTGTGGATTTACTTAGAAGTAAAAGTATTTATAGAATAACCTCAGGCTAAGAGTCTAAACCTCAAGATGAAGATAAGAAAGCCAAATGGGAAAATAAGCAAGATCAAGAATGTGGGTTGATAGGGATGTCTACTTCTCGAGACCTTAGATTCCATATCGCAAAAATTAATACCCTCGATGAAACAATCAAACATTTCAATAAGGTTTTTGGAAATAAAATTGAAATTAGAGCTCATCAATTGAAAAATGAGTTGCTTATGTTGGAACCCAATAATTGTTCTTCCATTGAAGATTTTTTGTCCAAGTTCAAGACCCTTATACTTCTCTTGGAATATGTTAAGCTTAAGAAAGAAGATGGTAGCCTTATCTATTCCATTCTTACTAAGTTAGGACCATCCTACTCCATGTTTGTTTCCACCTTCCATTCTATCAAAGAATCCTTTATTTCTTAAGGACAAGCCTACAAGTCCCCCTCTTTTGATTCCTTTTGTGATTCTTTAATAAGAGAGCAAGAAAAATATATAACATCTTGGTTTTCTTAATACTGATAACTCTTATAAGAAAGCCTTAGTAGCCAAACAACAACCAAGTTCAAAAAATCCTAAGAAGCAACATCCTAAAAAGAATGATCCTAAACCAAACTAGGGCCCTAAGCTATTTCAGTGTTACAATAAAAAATCAACTCAACAAAATGATAAGGCAACTAAAAACAAAGGGAATAAGATTGATAGACATTACAACTTTTGTAATTGTGATGGCCACTTAGAATCCAAATGCTTTAAGAAGATGGAAGCCTTGGAAGTAGCAATGAAGAAGCATAACATTCATTTGGAGCACTCTTCAACTACAATTTCATCTTCAGGAATAACACTTTCTGCATGTGGCTTCCAAGCATCTCGGTCTGGTTATGCACTAAATGTATCTTCTTCTTCTCATTCTCATGTGTGGTTCATTGATTATGGAGACTTTTATTACATGGCTAATCCATGTTTTCTTATTTAAATGATTGTAACACAAAAAATATATATGTTGGTGATGATAGATATCTTAATGTTGTAGGGACTGGAACTATTCATCTAGACAATGGTTAATTTAATGATGTATTATGTGTTCCTACCTTATCCTTCAAGCTTATATCTGTATATCAGATAATGCATTTAGGTGATGGTAAAACCATTAAATTTTCACCTCATGATTTTGTAATTAAGGACCTAAGAGATCCTAGATAGATTTTAACTATTGGAATTACTGATGATTCTACAAGTTTTTATAAGTTTAACAACTTTTGGTCATCAAATATTCCTTCGGTATTTGTTGCTCATAATGATGAAGTGAGAAAACTTTGGCATGAGCAATTTGGTCACTTAAACTATCGCTCCATTCAAAATCTATGTAAAGAAAATATGGAGACAAGTCTTCCTATGATATCTTGCAGAGATGATGTTTGTTCTGGATGTGTGCTCAGAAAACATCATCAATATAGTTTAGAAAAACGTGCCTCTTGGCACGCCACAGTCCCTTTACAACTTGTGCATAGTGATTTATGTGGTCCACTTCCAGTTGTTTCATTCTCTGGCTACAAGTATTTCTTAACTTTCATTGATGATTTCTCTAGACGCACTTAGGTATACTTCTTAAAACTCAAGAGTGAAGTCTTTAACATGTTCTTGGCCTTTAAGGCCTTTGTTGAGAAACAATTTGGACATCAAATTCTTAAATATTATAATGGTGGATAATATGTTAACAAAAAATTCATCAGCTTTTGCACTGAGTGTGGAATTCAATTGCAACATATTGTTCCATACACTCCACAACAAAATGGTGTAGCTGAAAGGAAGAATCACACCTTAAAGGAAATGGTTAATTGTATGCTTCAATCCAAAGGACTTAGTATTAATTTTTAGGCAGAAGCAATTAACTCTGCAAATTACATAATACATCACACTCCTACTAAGGTTTTAAAAAATATCACTCCAAAAGAAGCATGGAGCTCAATTAAACCAGATGTAAGTCATTTTCGTGTTTTTGGAAGTGAAGCATGGGCCGATATTCCATATGAGAAACCTGAAGCCTTAGAACCTAAGAGTGAAAAATATATTTTTGTTGGATATTTTGAAGTTGTCAAAGGATATAGACTTCTTCAACCTAAATAAAAAAAAATGTTATCATTAGAAGAGATGTAAATTTTGTTGAAAATTTATTGGCCTACGAGCTTAGTTTGGCGGATGTGACACCTCTCTCCATCCCTTCTACTTCTGAAAATATTCCTTCTTGAGATGATGATAATGAGGATGAAAAGCCTCCCCCACCTTCTCAGGATCCTCCTTCAACTCCTCAGCTTCGAAAATGGGTCCGCGCTACTCGAGATGCAACAAGTGCTCTTGTAGGTGATCCTACAGATCAACGTCGTACATGTTCTCATTTTGATAGAGCCTCTTCTTTACTAGCTCAAGCTTTAACGAATTATGATCTTGAAAAATTTGTAGAAGCTTCAGGCCATCCATATTGGGACACAACTATGACTTAAGAATATCGTTAATTATTGGAAAATGATACATGGGACCTTGTTCCTCTTCCAAAGGGATGAAAACTTATTAGATGCAAATGGGTTTACAGAACCAAGTTTGGACTAGATGGAAAAGTTGATAAACATAAAACTCGTCTTGTTGCTAAGGGTTTTTCACAAGTTGAAGGCATTGACTATACTAAAACCTTCTCCACTATTGACAAAATGAACTCTATCTACATTGTTTTTTTCCTTACTACCTCTTTCAAATGAGAAGTCCATCAAATGGATGTTAAATCTGCCTTCTCGCATGGGGACTTGCATGAAGAAATCTATATCGAATAACCACCTGGGTTTATACAAATAGACTCTAGTATTGTATGTTGACTTAAGAAATCCCTTTATGGCTTGAAGAAAGCCTCTTGAGCTTGGTATGCAAAAATGGATAGCTTTCTTTTATATTTTGGCTTTTCTAGGTGTCATTCTAACAATACTCTCTACACGAAGAAAGCGGGTAAGTCTCTTATCATTAATGTTCCTTATGTTGATGATCTTATCCTTCTTGGTAGTGATCCCAAGCCTATAAACCATGTGAATTCCAACCTTAAAATACAGTTTGAAATCACAGACTTAGGACACTTGCATTATTTTCTTGGTCTTCAAGTCTTGCAATCCAAAGAAGTTATTTCCCTTTCCCAGTCCAAGTATGCACGTGATATTCTACGACACTTTTACATGGAATAATGTAAGCCATCCCCTTCTACCTTTCATTCTAGAGCCAAAATTTCAGTCACTTGTACTTTCGTTGAAGTTGATGCAACCTTATACCGCTAGCTTGTTGGAAAAATTTTGTATCTGACCCATACCATCCTGATCATTCATATGTTGTTGGCCTTGTTTCTTGGTCTATGAAAAACCCACATGAAAGTCATGGGAAAGAAGCTAAAAGAATATTGTGTTATGTTCGAGGTACCATTCAGTTTGGGTTTCATTACAGTGTAGAAGTATCTCCTCTATTGGTTGGTTTCAATGATTCTGATTGGGCTGACGACCTTGATCATCAGAAGTCTACTGTGGGTTATGTATTCACTCTTGGTTTTGGACCTATTACATGGGCTTGCAAGAAAAAAAGTTCCATTTCACTTTCTTTAGCAGAATCAGAGTATCGCGACACCGTTGAAGCTACTAAGGAAGCCTTGCGGCTTCGTTAGATCCTGTCAGAGTTTGGTTTTCAGCAGTAGCATCCGACTACACTTTGGTGTGATAATCAAAGTTCCATTAAAATATGCAAAGATCCAATCCAAAATCAGTGTAGAAAACACATTGAACTACACATGCACTTCATTAGAAAGCTCATTCATGACCATGTTCTTGAAGTGAAATATTGGTCAACCGATGATCAAGTTGCAGTCATCTTTACGAAGGCTCTCACAGAGGTGAAGTTTACTAAACTTTGATTTATGTTTGGAGTTTAGGAAGTTATCACTAAGGGGGAATAGGCTCTAATGCCTCCTTCCTTCTCCTATTGTGTCACCTTTGTACATCCTTGAATCCTATCCCAAGTTGTTCTTAAGGGGGGATGTTAGGATATTCCGACACATAGGAAATAATTAAGTATAACTTAGACTAGTGTATAGTTAGGTAAAGTGTGTTTCTTTAGTATGTACTTTTTGTAACTTACAATCTACACGATATGTTCTAGACATGAAGTGACCTAACGGTTCATTATCTCCTCAGTATTACCGACACTTAATGTGTGGCTTAACACCCAATTGGTCCATGATCTCTATTTAAAGAATATGTAGTGTCATTTGTTAGGTGACTGTTCCTGAAAGAAGCTTATGTAAATTTTCTTTCATTTACATTAATAAATTTCTTGAAGTGGCTGCGTTGGCTCAGGCCATGGACTATTTCCCTCTTTGAGGGTTTCAACCACGTCAAGAATACTGGTGTATTGATATGTGATATGTTTGTGAGAGATTTCCTTTGGTTTTCTATCTATGGAACTTACCTTGTAAATTCCTATAGAGCAAAGCCGCAAGATGAAAGCGGATCTAGTCATTCTTAAAGCAACCATAGCAGTAGAGAAAAAGAGGAAACAGAGGATGCATAAAGTAGAACAGAAGCAGAGGGAAGAAAAACAGTAGAGGAGATTGAAGGAAGAAAGGAAGAAGTAGGAAGAAGAAGAAATACAAAGAGTAGAAGAAGAATAATTCACACGAAGACAAGTCGAAGAATAAGAAAACAACTGAAAACTGGAGGAGGAGAGCAAACAAATGAAGGACAAGGAGATCTCTTAAGAGATGGAGAAGTTGATAAAGATCCAAGATAGGGAGGTGGAACTGGAGCCGTAGAACCAAGATGTTGATCTGATGCCAAGTACACAACAGGTCACCATTTAGTCTCCCCCCCCCTCCAACGGAGCAAGCTCCAAGCGAGGAAGAGAATATTGCTCCTCTTGATGAAGGTCTAGTCATGGACACGTACAATATGAAATATGAAGAACTTTAGAAAAATATTGTACAAGCACAAAAGAAACATTTTCTGGACAATCTCGCGTCTCCTACATTCATGAGAGAAAGGGTGATTGGGACAAACACTCAAAGGAATTCGAATTCCATTTCCTAAACTAACTTGGCCTTTGTAGGTACTACAAAGTCAAACATAGAGTATCTGATCGCCGAGAACAAACAGTTGGAAAATAATTTACAGGCTGCGAGGAAAGAAGTTGAAAAACTCTGAGAAGAGGTTCAGAACGCAACTCCCATGCAAGTTTATCTGGACAAAATCAAGGAACCCATACTTGGTGAAGTATCGAATTTGGAAGAAACTATGCAAAGCTTGTATGAAGAGATTGTAATTATGCATAAGGAAGTTGTCCGCTTGCATGACATGCAAAAAAGTGTAACAATAATGCCAAATATCTCAAGGTTGTCCATACAGCCATCACTGCCATGAATGAATGGTAAATGTAGTATAAAGGGGCACTGTCCTAGTTGGTGAAGAAAACAAGACAACATGTAGAGTTGGAGAAAGCACAAGTGTGAATGATCATTCAGAGCAACACATAACTCACCTCATTCACCGCTAATATTCATGACTTATATGTACGATTATACAAGAAAGTTGATTTCATGGTGAAATCGCACAAGAACCCATTAGTTGGCTCACTCACTGAAGCCAAATGCAGGAACCAGGTTTCGTAGGAGGTTAAAGAATACTTGGAATGGTTCAGACAGGTCGTTACGAAGGAAGATCATGAAGAGAACGTGTATAACATGTAGAAGTACATCAGTGGCCCTGTCTAGATCAATACCATGTTTCTCCTGGTAAAGAAGGAAACTCATAAGGGTTCCAAATGAGTGTACCCAAATTCCATGGAGGCTAGAGTCCGCTTTCAGCACGATCCCATCACACAGTTTACGGATTTCATCACGCAATACAAATCTTGGTACCATCATCTGACCAAGAACCTACGAGTCAAATCTGTTGAGCTGGAGTTTCCCCAAACTTAATCTTGACTTATTTGTCTTATTAGGCTATCTAGTTGGCTCTACCCAATTTTGTCTTTTATGGGTATGAGTATATTCTATTATTCTTTTGTAATTAATTTGTAAGTGGAATTCCAATTTTCAGTTGTGGAATGTGAAGAGGCATGATGTAATGAAGTTGAAGAGTCATTTTGTAAAGAAGTTGAAGAGTCACCCCTTTTGTTATAAATTTATCCTCATAATTGATGTAAGGGGATTTTGGGGATCTAAGCTTTTGATTAGGCTTTTAGCTTAGGATCAGGAGCTTGGGAGTTTATTGAGAGCCTTCCCTTCTCCGTAGCATAGATGGAGTATCTTTCTTTGGAGGAGAAAGTGTTGACTTCATGTTCCACTATTGAGGCTAGTGCTTCATCAATGGTATATGCATGCTTGGAACTTTCACTTAATAAATGCTTAGAGCAGACACGTTTTGACTTATATGTTGTGAATATAATAGGATTATTCTTGTTATGTTTGCAATATATGTTATTTCACTTACGCTAACGCTTATGAACTATTTCATTTGCTTTAGTATGAATCTTGTTGGATGTGGTTATTTTTCATCCATTTCTCGTGGCTTTTGGCACACAATTTTCACCTTTACTGATTTTGTGGTGCATGGTGGTTTTTCCCATGGTTTTGTTGTTTCAATTAAGGAACTATAGTATATTCTAATCCATCATATATGGATTAGTATTTTATGGATGTCACAAGATATATATTGTATTATAATAATACACGTAAATTATATTGAAATAATGTCGCTTGTTTTTGCAGTTTGGGTTTCTAGGATTTTATTTTTATTTTTATTTTTTGTGTTAATGTGTGTGTTTTCCATTGTATTTTTATATTTTATTTTTTATTAAGAATATATTTGAAACAATTAATTGTACATGGTTACACCCTATTTTTTTGGTGAAAGATATTTTATTTTGGGTATAGAAATTGAAAGATATCAGGAAGATAGGAAACTCTAGTTAAATATGAGGAAGTATGTTGAGACAACATCATAGGATTTAATATGAAAGAATGTAAACAAGTAGAAGTACTTATTCATGTAAGTGTAAATTTATCTATAGAACAATGTTCCAAAACACAAGAAGAGGAAAAATACATGTCTTGTGTTCCATATGTTAGTGTAATTGGAAGTTTGTTGTATCCAAAGATATGTACTATACCAGATATTGCACATGTAGTGGGAGCCTTGGGTAAGTATATGTCGAAACTAAGGAAGGAGAATTGGATTGTATTAAAGAGGGTTTTCATCTATTTGCGTGGCACTACTAGCTATATAAGATGATACCATGGAAGACCATGATTGGATAGAGTGTTTGGAATACTTGGTTTGTTGATGTAGATGGGTTGGAGATTTTGATTGTAGAGGATCTATAAGTGGGTATGTTTTTAGTATATTTGAAGGAGAAACCAGTTGATGAGCAGGAGACAATATGTAGTGTTACTCTCAACTACAATAGTTGAATACATGGTAGCCACTCATGTAAGCAAGGAAGTAGTATGGTTGTATAGATTGTGTTTATGTATTTTGTTGGCCCAACGCGTTGTAAGGATAGATTGTGCGAGTCAGACTACAATATTATTAGGAGAGAACCCAATGTACCATTCTATGACAAATCCTATTGATGTCCAATATCACTTTGCGAGAGATATGGTTGAAGAAAATAAGGCGTTGTTCATGAAGGTGGACACTTTGAATAATGTTTTAGATTCATTAATAAAATCTATGAGCACTATGAAATTCTCTTGGTGTACAGAAACAAAGGGTATTATTGCCATGTATTTGTAATAATATACTCTTGTGAACCTTTTGTGCAAAGAATATAACAAGTGTGAGAATGTTGGGCATGTGTTATATTCTCTTCACAACCATCTCTACATGTTGTACATTGCACTAGATGTAGTTGGGGGGTCACATTGGCAGCAAAATGCCTTATTTGGGGGGGTTTCAAGTGGGGTGAACTCCCCCTTGGTCTATTAGTTTTAAAGTGGGCTTCTTCCTCCTTGCACAAGAGTTTGGGGGTAGCACCCCCCAAACAAAATTACACTGTTTTTTTGTATTTATTTTTAGTTGATTTAACCACATGATTTTTTATTTTAGTAGGTTTGAGGTGCATGGTGTTTTTTCCCATGGTTTTTTAGTTTTGGTTAAGAAACTACAATTAGATTCTAATCCATTGTAAATGAGTTGGTATTTTATGGATGTGACAAGATATATATTGTATTGTAATATTGTACAGAAAAATATATTGAAAATTTCTTGCTAGTCTTCCTAGTTTGGGTTTCGAAGATAAAATATCTATATTAATGTGTATGTTTTCCATTGCATCTTTTTTTTTCTAGCAAGAATATATTTGCACAAATTAATTGTATAAGGATAAAACTTCCAATTTCTCAGCTATGAAAGGAAAAATAGTTTGAGTTGTATATGTGGGATTGTTTTGATAGTAAAAATTATGCATAGACCAATAATTTAGATGTAGGATGAAAAAAATATAGATGTCTACACTGAAATTTTTACAAGATGCTTTCACAAAATTTTTATAAAAATGTTGAAAAGAAAAATCAAAATGTAGCAGGAAAATTAATTTTGGTTACAAATGAAAAGTATTTAAGTACCTTCCCGTGTTCTTGAAAAATGTTCAATTTTTGGTGCATAATCTGAGAAAGATTGGAATTGCTAAGTTCCATTCTCAAATATTAGTATACATTATTTAATGTTCATCACAACTCATTGATTTGCAATGTCTAATTGTTTTTTAGTAATGCTGGAATTTTTAATATGTCTAAGTAGAAAATTATTTTATAAGAAATAATGAGATATCTCACAACAATATATTTGTGAGTAGATATTTCAAATATGGTAAATAACCTTTTTTTTCCACTTCGTGATGTTACTATACATGTAGATTAATGAAATAAAGATCAATACTAATTATGAAATTTATTTAGTAAATAATTTGTTTTTCATATTATTATCCATAAACTCATTTCATATAGAGAGGTTGATGCATATGTGGTGATTCAAAACTATATAATACCATTAAAAATCATATACTGCTTAGAAGTCATTGCACCATGTCGCAATCCAAAAATTGAAATTATCCACTATCAATTATCTATACATTTACATGGAAGCCACATGTTTTGACTTTTTTTTTTCTATCCATAGAATGATGGTATACAAGTTGTCAATATCCAAAACAAATGAATGAATATTGGTAGGAATTTTAGACCAAGAGGGAAGTGTTTTCACATTATTAGAAAAATCAGAAGTTGCAATATAATAAAGACAATTTTAGAATCCTTTAAATGATATGATAATTAAAGGAAAATTTAATAGAATTCTAAGGATATTTTAATAGAAGAATTTAAGTAAATATGAGAATACTTGCAACATTGTTAATTTGGTTAACATTTAATAGCTTTTTTCTCTATATTGTTTCATGGCAACATTGCAACTGAAACCATTTTCATTGTTGAAAAAAATAGAAGTCGAGGTCACCTTTGGCATCTTTGTTGAAAATAAGTATAGTCTATAGGGGTTTGAAGTTCAAAATATTGACTACATTAGAATTTCATGTTTCAATACTTGTGAAGTTGAACCCTGCTTTCCAAGAAGTGTTAGTGGGTGAAAACTAGAACCTTCTCTAGAATTTGGTGGTTGCAGTTATTCACCTGATGGAGGATGTCTTCTTGAGAAGTGATGCCCATTGTCCAAGATTTCTGACTCAATAGTCAATTTATCTACAACTTCATGCCAGTGTTAGATACACCATTCAAGAATGACCTAGAATTTGAGGACCAAATACTAGGATTCTTGGAGTCTCTTTTCATAATGGAGAAAATCTGGTCTTGGAGTGTCATAGTGGGTTCCATTTATTCGATAATGATGGAATGATACATGAGATTTTATCCATATATAATTGCAACATATCGGATAAGATGAAAGCATGAGAACTTCGAGAAAAGTGGAAAATGGGGCAAATGCTTAGGACAAGGGAAGAACTAGATAACCTGTGTCCTGATTTATGTGTAATTTAAAGCTTCTCAATTTTTAGCTACAATCTAAATAAGGGAGTAAAGGCATAGGCGAAATAAATGCTTTAGGGTGTGGTCCATCTTATAGAGTTTGAAGAGAAATACTAGTTATACCTACCACACAAGTCAACAATTCCTTGCATGTGGAATGGCTTTTCTCGCACAAAATGCTTTTGGTGATATGTTGCATCAATTTGTGGATTTTCTAAGACATAATTTCCTCTATAGAGAGACGAGACCATGGAATTCCATTGCTAGAGGTGGACGAGGATACAAAATTGTATTTCAAATCTCATTCTTTAGATCTGAGGCTTAGTACAAGCATTGCAAAGAAAGAAATGACAGAGGTTGGTTTGATTGTCGAATAAAATATTGAGAGATAGTTTGACTCAAAAGTCTCATTAATGGTAAGATCACACCAAAAAACTGTCTTAAAACTTAATTATAAGATCAACATGTTATATATAAAAATTGAATACTAATGAGAAAGATAACAACATTTCTCTCAACCATACAACCTAAACTTAATTGACATAATTATATAATATAATACATATACTAATTAAAAGAAAAATTATTAAATTATGTATTATATAATTTAAATAAACCACAAACATATATATAATTATAATTTTTATAAATATTTTGAACAAATACCTAAACTTTAAAATATTGTTCATGAAACCATTTTTACTCTAAAATAATAAAATTAATTATTATATAATTTTAAGAGAACTTTATTTAATTTAATATGAACATCAAATACTTCTAAATATAATTCTAAAATATTTAATAATTGGAATTCTTATTATATACATATATTCCTTTATAAAAATGCATTCAAAATATATATTTGGAAATCATAATGATAAAAGATTGAACTAAATTTTTAATATTCCATTTAAAATTATAAAGTTTTTATTAAAAATTTGAATTAAATATGATTATTTTATAGTGATGTTTTTTTTGTCATAATATAAATTGAAATTAAATCCATAATTACAATTTTTATAAAAATTTAATGATTCGATTCATTAATTATTTATTTTCAAAAAATATTTACAATTTGATCGACAAAATATATAGAAACACATCAATAAGATCAATTTTATTCCTTATAAAATTTAATTTCATTAGCAATAAAGAAAAAGAAAAAAAAAATTCTAACTATCCAAAAATAGTATTAATCAAATATTAAAATAAAATAGTGTTAGATTTAAGACTTTTGTGACCCATAATGTAGATAGATATCTTTCATATTAATCACATAATCAAGATTTGGTCAATGTTTCGAACTAATGTGGTCCATAGCCAGGACAAGGTGAATAATCAATCGATATTAAGGAATAAATAGTATGGATGCATCATTACCCAAAATTAACCATTGAAAACTAGCCGTGAAATTAGTTAATAAGGTAAATCGAATTTATAAATTACTCAAGTAACTATACATTATTAATTATTAAAAGTAGGGAGTTGTTTATTAAAATAACAAAAATATATTTGCTCAAAACTAGCCCTCAGGAAAATAAAAATAAATTATTAAAAACAAATATAAAATAATTAAAATATCATATATTTATGTTATTTTTAAATAATTAATAATATATATCTATATAAAACTAGCTTTTATAAAATATCTTAATTAATATTTCAATGAATAAAATCAAAGTCGATAAATCTATTTATTGTAATGTTTTAATACCTAAATATGTGTATGAGAGATCATAGGGCTTAAATTAATTTAAATACATAACATATATACTTGAGGAACAAAATGTCATTAATCAAAAAGTTGTATACATAAATTACATATATTAAGGGATCTAATAATAGTATTGCGGGATCTAATAATAATATTGCGCAAAATAAAAGTTAGAGAAAAGCTCCAAGATTATAAAATTACAAAGCATGAAGGGAAATAAGATAGATAATAAAATAAACAAAAATCATCACGAACCAAGTAAACAATACTACAAATAAAATGAAAACTTAAAAATAAACAAGAAATACAAGTAATGATAAGAATAATGATAAAAACGAGGGAGCAACGAGAGAGGAATCAAGAAGTGAGAACCTAAATCCAACTCTTACTTGGAGTCTTTCTCTAACTTTTATTTTGCGCAATATTATTATTAGATCCTTTAATATATGTAATTTATGTAACTTTTTAATTAATAACCTTTTGTTCCTTATATATATATATATATATATATATATATATATATATATATATATATATTATCTATTTAAATTAAGTTAAACCATATATATATAAGAGTATTAAAACATTAAAATAAATATCTAAAACATTAAAATAAATAGATTTATAAACTTTGATTTTATTCATTGAAATATTAATTAAGATATTTTATAAAAGTTAGTTTTATATAGATATATATATATTAGTAATTATTAAAATTAACATAAACATTTAATATTTTAATTATTTTACATTTATGTTTAATAATTTATTTTTATTTTTCCTAATGACAAGTTTTGACCAAATATATTTTTATTATTTGAATAAACAACTCTCCACCTTTAATAATTAATAATAGTATACTTATAATTTATAATATTCTACTTACCTTATTAACTAATTTCACGGTTAGTTTTCAATGGCTAATTCTGGGCAATGATGCATCCATACTATTTATACCTTAAAATCAATTGATTCATCACCTTATCTTGAGGATGGACCACATTAGTTGGTTCGAATTTTCACCTTATCCCGAGAATGGACCATATTAGTTGGTTTGAAAAGTCAACCAAATCTTGATTATGTGATTAATCCAAAAGATATCTATCTACAAATATATGTTAATCAAATATTAAAAATAATTATTTATAATATATAAAAAAAAATAGTTATAATATATTTTAAAAATGTATTTATAATATATAAAAATAAAAATATATTTATAATATATAAAAATATAATGAGTATATTACAATAAATATTATTCTGTAATAATATATTTATTTATGTTTCAAATTTTGGACGAGTTAGTTTGTAGAAAACAAATAGATATTATATTATCAATATAATATTTTAAAAACTAATTTATATTAAAAACATAATGACGATGGAATATTCAAACTCGCAATGTCTCTTAAAGAAGACTTCATGAACTAAAACATGTAAAAAAAATTATATATATAATTTAAATATTTTAGAAAGAAAAAAGTTAAAAGGTTATACTCTTCTCAAGAAAAATCACTAAGCATGCCATAGAGTTTCGCCATGAGATAGCGATCTTCTCTCCTCCTTTTTTCCTTTTTGTTGTTGTTGTGGTGTTTGTTTTTTTAAATGATATAACAATGTTTATAAAATCTTGTTATTCCAAAAGTGTTATAAAACGCTTACTAAAGTTATTTAGTTTCATAGATGTAACTTGAACCTAGATTAGTAAATTGATTTGATCCAAAATGGATTTTAAATCCTCTAAACTTCTAAGTCTTCAAATATCGGAAAAAAATATCGCATGGAAAAACCATGAAGAATGGCGGAAAACAGAGTAAAGCGAAGGTTGAAGTATCGTTGAATCAGAACCATTGGATTGGACAGATTAGTGGTCCAGATCAAATCGCCGATATTGCATCGGCAGAGGTCAGCAAGGCATATCGGTGCTAACCCTGAGTGAGTTGTGACTGGGATCCAGCGATATAACGTGGACCGTCGGATCGGCGCGTAGATCAACGGCAGAGACCACGTATATCGCATCATATATTTCCAAAGGGAGTACTTACCACAGGCCCAAAGACTCAGCGATATGCGATTGCGACTTATCGCATCACACTACCGCATCGCAACAATGCAAAGGGATGATGCAGATAGGCCGCGGGTAATGCGATTGCGATTGTGATGGGCCGATGGCGCCGATTGGTGATCAATGATCGACGGAGGAATGGGATCAGAACCAAATACAAAGGGCCGTTGACATGCGATATGCGATTGCGATCAGGGCGGACCCGAAAGGAATTATAGATGCGGCTGTATAAAATTTGAAGTTTGATAGTAGGTGTTTTCCTATGTATTTCTGTGTATTTTCGCTATGGATCAAATACAAAGGGATTATGACCGTAGCGCTAGGACTTGCTATAAAAATCAAGTGCAGACCTGATAGGATTATAGGGCAGATTCAATATCATTTGAAGTCCGGCTTGAGGGAAATTGTCACTATTTTTAGAGTATTTCCTATGTATTTCTCTGTGTAAACAGAGAAGTGATTCTTTGGGATTTCCACCCGCGCTAGTCCTTTCCATTTGAAAACAGTGGCCACCATACCTTAGAGTGTTTTGCAATGATTGTTTAACACTCAATAGGGATTTGAACGAACAACGACGGGGAGCTAGAGAGCCTGAAAAGGAATGAAAACTAACAACGTCGATAGGCTTAAAAGCCATTAAATGGTAGCGCAGAAGAGGGAGAAGCAGCTTTTCAGAGAAGGAAGCAAGAGAAAGTAGAAGACGGAGAGCAAGAGGGAGAGTTTGTGCACTCTTTTAGACTCGAGGATTTTGAGTAAATCCCTGTTGTGTTTGTCACTGTTGTGTTGAGACTCTGCTTGAGATCACACTTGTAATATTCTACTCTTAAAGACATAATATAGAGGTCAACACTGAAAGCTGGACCAGGTGACGTAGCCAGGAAGTCTGGTGAACTCCTTGATTATTTGTTGTGTTGATGTACGTGTTTATTATGTTTTATAGCTATTCATTGTCTATATTATTCGCAATCTTTTCGATCCGTTGCACTAAATAATATAGGCATTCCTGCACATGAGTTTGTAATACATCTCATTTTCAAATCAAGTGGTATCAAAGCATTTGGTTTTGATTTTGTTAAGGTTAGACAAGCTTGTGTTGGAATTTGAATGCTAACTAGATTGAAGCTCAGACATGGAGAAGGAGAACTTGTTGAGGCCAACCCAGAGATTGGAAGAGTCTTTTCTCAGATAAGAATAGTAGAAGAAGCTCCACTGGGATCAAAATCTCCGTTCATGGACAATTTTGTGGCCATGCAAGCCATGGTGGAAGAGATGTATCTAGAGTTTAAGAAGGGTCGAGGTGAAAGCACTTCAACACCAAAACCAGACAAAGGAGAAGAGGAACCTTTTCTAGTTTCCCCTCCAGAAGGCAAAGAAAAAGGATAAATGCCTTCTCCACCATCTCCTCCATCATCGCCTTCATCACCCTCGTCATCTTCTTCGCATAAAGCTAGCCCTGATAAGAAAAAGAAGAAAACTTCTTTGATTAAATTAGATGTGAAGTTTGATTTGCCAATTTATGATAGAGAACTAAATGCAAAAAAGCTAGATAATTGGATAAGACAGATTGATGTATATTGCAGGGTACATAATGTTGATTCAGAAAGGAAGAAGATTCAACAGGCTAGCCTTCGACTTGGAGGAACTGCACTAGTATGGTGGGAAGGAAAGACACAAGTTGATATGCAAAAACATGGTAAAATCATTTCTACGTGGAATGAATTTGTTTCTGCTATCAAAAAGCAATTCTATCCTTTAGCTTACATGCAGCAGGTAATGATGAGTTGGGAAACTCCTCGTCAGTTGAAGGGTCAGAGTGTACAAAGTTATACTCAGGAATTCAGAAAGAGAGCTTTAACTCTAGGTATATCATTAGATTCACTTGAGACTTTATTGAAGTAGATAGGTGGCCTTCATAGCTATTTAAAGCATATTATTCTCATGTTTAATCCCACTAGCTTAGATGATGTATCAGTTCAAGCCACACATCTAGAAGCTAGAGGTAAGAATGTAAACCCAGAGGTTAGGGGAACATCTAAATATTCTGTAAGCAAGAGTAAGGAAAAGAAGAAACTAAAATGGAAGGAGAGGCAAGCAAACACTGTAAAGAAGGATAAACCTTCATGCACTCATTGCAAGAAAGAAGGCCATGATGAGGCACACTGTTGGTCTTTGCATCCAGAACGGAGACCTAAGAAGTTCGTTGGAAAGGAGAAGAAGAATGTTGTTGCTATTCAGTAGGACTTGGGATCAGATTCAAGCGATGAAACAACAATTACAGCCATAGGTATTAAAGGTAAAGATTCTGAAGCATCCATAAATAATTCTTCACAATCTGTTGATAATGAAAATAATGAGAGGGAAAGAAATGATCTTTTTCGTATTAGAGTGATTTCTAAGCACAATAAGATTGATACTTTGTTTGATAGTGGATCACAAGTAAATTTGATTTCTGAAACAATTGTAAAGAAGTTGGGATTACAATCAAAACCTCATGAGAAACCATATCCATTAGGTTGGGTGTGTGATAAAACAAAGCTACAAGTAACGAGACAATGTAAACTTAGGTTTGTTATTGGATCAACATTTGTAGATGAAGTTGAGTTAGATATAGTTCCATTGGATATATGTGGTATTGTTTTGGGAAGTCCATACTTGTATGATAGGAAAGTTATTTTCTATAGAGTTGAGAATAAGTATCAACTCACTAAAAATGAAATAGAATATATTGTAAGAGCTCATAAACTCAAAGATAACTATTCTCTCATAAACTCAGGACAAATGAAAAGAATTGTGAATTCAAGCAGTTTTTACTAATGGTTATAAAGGCAAAGGATTCTAAAAAATCCAATGCATTTGAAGGCTGTGATTCTAAATAGAAAGTTGATTTAGTTAAATTTGGTTCAGAGTATGATGTTCTATTTCAAGAACCAAAAGGTCTGCCACCCAAGCGATAAATAGTACATGATATTTATTTGCAGCAAGATGCTCCATTACCTAACATTGGAATGTATAGGTTGTCAGCTTTAGAGAATATAGAGATAAAGAAGCAGGTACAGGAGTTTCTCGATAAAGGGTTTATACGATCAAGCACATCACCATGTGGATCTCCAATCGTTCTGGTGAGAAAGAAAGATGGTTCGTGGAGAATGTGCATTGATTATAGAGCACTACATAAAATAACGATCAAGAATCGTTATCCTCTTCCTCATATTGATGATTTATTAGATCAATTGAAAGAAGCAGTTTACTTTTCTAAGTTAGACTTTCGAAGACTGCTTTCAAGACAAAGCAAGGATTGTATGAATGGTTGGTTATGCCTTTTGGCTTAACTAATGCTCCTGCTACATTTATGAGAGTTATGAATGATGTACTCAGACCACTTATTGATGATTTTGTAATTGTTTATTTAGATGACATTCTTGTTTTTAGTAAGACATTAGAAGACCATGTAAAGCATGTAAAATAGACTTTAGATGTTTTATAAAGAGAAAATCTCTATGTAAAACTGTTAAAATGTGAATTTGGTAGAACATCTTTAAATTATTTGGGTTATATTGTAGGGGGTGGTGAATTGAAGATAGATCCCTGTAAGGTTGAAGTCATTGTGAACTGGCCTAAACCCAAATATTCTATAGAGGTTATGAGTTTCCTAGGGGCAACACAATACTGGAGAAAGTTTATTGCTAACTTTTCTTTGATTGCAGCTCCATTACATGCTTTAATAGGATTGAAACACATATTTAAGTGAGGAGGCAAACAACAGAAAGCCTTCGATACCTTAAAAGAAAAAATCAGTACTAGCACTGCCATATCTTCAACATTCATTTGAGGTTGAGACAAATGCCAGTGACTATGCCATGGGAGTAATGTTGATGCAACACGAAAAACCCATATGCTATCATTGTGAGACATTTACTTCTGCAGTAGTTAATTATCCCACATATGATAAAGAATTGTATGCATTAGTACAAAGTGTGAAAAAGTGGAAACATTACCTAATGGGTAAAGAAACAATCATACATACCGATCATCAACCACTTCAATATTTGCACTCACAAACTAAATTGCAGCAATCAAGACATTATAGGTGGATGGGTTTTTTACAGCAATTTCATCTTGTCATCCGATATAAGAAGGGCATACACAACAAGGTTGCAGACATGCTATCAAGACCAATAAAAAATGCATCTACTATACTTAAGCATAACTCAGTAATGCATGAAAGTTACATTGAACAATATGCTCAAGATGTAGATTTTAAAGATATATATGCAACTTTAAGACATGGCAAGCAAGTGGAAGAATTGGATTATTATGTAAAGGACCAACTCTTATATCATTTGGGAAAGTTATGCATTCCACAAACTGAAAGAGTTAACATAATTCGAGAAGCACATACTTCTCTTATATCACGTCATTTTGGTGTAAGTAAAATAGTTGCACAATTGCAAAGGTTCTGTTATTGGCCAAGAATGCATGAGATAGTTTCTAGATATATCAAAGGATGTACAATGTGTGCTACAAGCAAACCAAGTAATTGAAAATTAGGCTTGTAAACTCCACTTCCAATTCTTTCTTGTCCTTGGGAAAGTGTTTCCATGGATTTTGTTGGGAAATTGCCAAAATATAGGAAAGGTCTTGATTATTTGTATGTTGTTGTGGATAAATTCAGTAAAATGTGTATTTTGATACCATGTAACAACCAGGTTACAGCTGAACAAACAACAAAGTTGTTCTTTCAGAATGTATGGGTTCATTTTGAGTTACCCACTTCTATTGTATTTGATCGAGATTCTTGATTTGTTGGGAATTTTTGGTCAAATCTATGGGAGTTGATGGACACCAGGTTGAAGAAGAGCACAACATTTCATCCACAAATAGATGGTCAGACAGAGGTGGTCAACAGGACAGTAATCCAGTTGCTCATAGGCTATTGCAGCAAGCATCCCAAGCTTTGGGATGAACATTTGTGTTATGTGCAGCATGCTTACAACCATGCCAAGCACTCTTCTACTCAGAGATCTCCTTTTGAGACTTGTTTTGGTTTTATTCCAAAGTCTCCCTTGGATTTTGTCTTTGGTAGAGACATAGTAGTTGATGGACATAGTGATGTGGACAAAGCAACCAAGTTCATTGAACAAATCCAGGAAATTCACCAAGCAGTACAAGAACAGCTAGAAAGAAGTCAAGCCAAGTACAAGGAAAGACATGACACACATCGAGTTGAGCATAGTTTTCAAGTTGGTGATCAAGTCTGGCTGTACATCAGCAAAGACAGAATGCAGGGTGAAGGTAAGAAGCTAAAACCAATAAGGTATGGAACTTTCAAGATACTTGATAAAGTTGGTGAAAATGTTTTTCGCCTTGATTTGCCAGCTTATATGCAAATCTATTCAGTCGTTAATGCAAAAAACTTGAGATTGTATGAACCATCAATGATTGAAGATCCTGAAGAGCAAAGCCAATTGCCTTCTATTGAGGATCTGTTGCCTGAATATCTCAATGAATTACAGGAAGACAAAGTTGTGGACAGGGAGGTGAAAAATATGTGTTGAGGGGATGTTGAGTACCTGAGAGTAGGGCTCAAAGGTTCAAATCCAAGCAAAGCACGATGGATAGAAGTTAAACAAGTGAGGGAGTTGTATCCTCACTTGATTGATACCTAAAAACCAACTTTTAGTGGTCCAAAAGATTTTCAGTGGGAGTGATAAAAAATGGATCTTAAACCCTCTAAACCTCTAAGTCTTGAAATATTAGAAAACACTATCGCATGGAAAAACCATGAAGAATGGCAGAAGACAGAGTAAAGTGAAGGTTGAATTATCGTTGAATCAGAGTCGTTGGATCAGATAGATCAACGGTCCAGATCAAATCGACGATATCGCATCGGCGGAGGTTAGCGGGGCATATTGGTGCTAACCCTGAGTGAGTTGCGACTGCGATCCAACGATATAACATGGACCATCAGATCGGCGCGCAGATCAATGACAGAGACCACATATATCACATCACAGATTTCCAAAAGGAGGACTTACCGCAGGCCCAGAGACTTAGCGATATGTGATTGCGACTTATCGCATCGCAACAATGCAAAGGGGTGATGTCGATAGGCCACAGGTAATGCGATTGTGATTGAGATGGGTCGATGGCGCCAATCAGTGACCGGCAGAGGAATGGGATTGGAACCAAATACAAAGGGCCATTGACATGCGATATGCGATCAGGGTGGACCCGAAAGGAATTATAGATGTGGCTGTATAAAATTTGAAGTCTGATAATAAGCGTTTTCCTATGTATTTCTTCGTATTTCCGCTATGGACCAAATACAAAGGGATTATGACCGTAGTGCTGCGACTTGCAATAGCAATCAAGCGTGGACTCGATAGGATTATAGGGCAGATTCAATATCATTTGAAGTCCAGCTTGGCGGAAATTTTCACTGTTTTTAGAGTATTTCCTGTGTATTCCTCTGTTTAAACAGAGAAGCGAGTCTTTGGGATTTCCACCCGCACTGGTCCTTTCCGTTTGAAAATAGGTGGCCACCATACCTTAGAGCATTTTGCAATGATTGTTTAACGCTCAACAAGGATTTGAACGGACAACGGCCAGGAGCTAAAGAGCCTGAAAAGGAATGCAAACCGACAACACTGATAGGCTTAAAAGCCATTCAATGGTAGCATAGAAGAGGGAGAAGCAGTTTTTCACAGAAGGAAGCAAGAGAAAGCAGAAGACAGAGAGAAAGAAGGAGAGTTTGTGCACTCCTTTAGACTTGAGGATTTCGAGTAAATCCCTGTTGTGTTTGTCACTGTTGTGTTGAGACTCTGCTTGAGCTCACATTAATATTATGCTCTTAAAGACATAATATAGAGGTCGACACTGAAAGCTGGACCAGGGGACATAGCCAAGAAGTCTGGTGAACTCCTTGATTATTTGCTGTGTTGATGTGTGTGTTTATTATGTTTTATAACTGTTCATTGTCTATATTATTCGCAATATTTTTGATCCATTGCACTAAATAATATAGGAATTGCTGCACATGAGTCTGTAATACCTTAATATTGATTTAAGATCTCATTTTCAGATCACGATTAGACTACCCATTTAAATGAAAGCCTTTTACAGCGCACTTAATATTTTATCATTGACAAAACGTCTACAAAACTAAGCTAAAATGTACTGTGAAATTTCGGAAATCATCCAGCAACGTAGAAATGGAATATCAACCTCAAAAGCATGCCAAGTCAAAGGAAATAGAATCGGGTGTGTTTTTCACCTACAAACTGACCCAAATTTTCTTCTCGACAAATACATCACAATGCTTTCTAGATAGGCATGAGTACACATTGTTTGGTCTACCTTCACTACATCCAAAATCTTGTTGCTGTGATGATAGAAAAATCATTTTGAAAGATTGGTTGTTCATTGAATTGCCAAATATCAGCCTTCCACAGGGACCCATAAAAAAAACTTCCATAGTTTCACCGAAAGTAATTCAAAGATTTTTCCATGGAATTTGTAGGATTTCCTTTAGTCTACAATAAAAACCATTTGGTTTCCGTAGATTTTTAAATTTCTCAGAATTCACATTACAAACCAATTGGTATTCAAATTTGTGTTAACTCAATCCATGTGTACAATACCAATACTTTACGCAAGCGCCGACTCCCACCCTTTCAACTCTGGGTAGATCATGCACGTATGACATTGAAAAACTCGAGATGGCGTGTTTGCATTCACAACCTACAATCACCCACCTTCATTAATGTTGGCGGCGCCTTTCCCAATGCATATAATGTTGGCCGTGCCTCTCCCAATGCATATAACGTTGGGGCACCCCTTTCAATGCATATACATATGTATTGAATAGTACTGAATTTATTTCCACCAATAAAAACATAATTCAGACACAGTTACTGCATAATTTTTTGAAATTATATTATCTCAATTCCAACTATTTTTAGCTATCCAAACAATTCCTTCCCTTCCTTAAACTACCCATTAAATATACTCTTAAAAACATATACTCCATCTTGGTATGTCCTTCCAACCTTTCCACATGTTCACTCTCAGTTAGTCGTCATCGTTGGAGTAGATATGGTTGTAAATTTTGTCAGATAGCCCTCGACTGCACTACCTGTCTTGCACCATTTTATTTCGATGCCTTCTTTACCGGAAACTAATAAACAAATTAATTGTGAGATTGGTTTTATACTTTTTCGTTGAGATGTCATCAGTTTTATATATTTAAAACAAGAGAAGCTGCGACGCAGCGAGTCCCTGCGTGAAGTTCGATCCAGGCCCATAACCTGAAAGCTAGATAGCTTCTATCGCTTGATTGCTTATTTACTATGGGTTCCACAGCATAAAAAAGGTAGATAGCTTCTATCGCTTGATTGCTTATTTACTATGGGTTCCACAGCATAAAAAAGGCTATGGAGGACAGCAGAAGCAGAGAAAATTTATCTGGTTAACAAAAGCAAATTGTTTGTAGTTGATTGTAATTATGCACCCAAAGAAGGAAGGGTTAAGCGCTTTAGTACGGGACTACAGAACGGAAGCAGTAGAGGCCTCAAATCAATTCTCTATCTTTCTGGGCATATACCTAGCTGCTGATTCCAACGGTAGAAGACCAGAGCACACCAAAACCCCTATTTTGGTTTTTAAAACGCTCAATTTAGCTTCCGTAAGACTTTGGAATGCCAATTTCAATTTATGCTCCAAAGCTAGCTCACAACCCACCTGTCCCTGGCTCTAGTGCATTGACTTGAAACTCTAATTTGAGAATTCGTTGCAACAATATTGCAAACATAGTAATCGTTGGAATGCATCCGCGTCATGTGATATTTGGAGCATTTCCAAAGTTTGCGACATGATATATCAACAAATCTGCACCATATTAAAATATGGTTTTAACAACATTCCTACCATATAATATATGGTTAAAACTTTTGAATCGTCGTCAATAAATATGACTCCCCATATCATGGCTGAAAACCATAATGCAATGTATATTTCATACCTTGTCTCACTGCATATAATCGTTGCCGATGAGTTTGGCAGATATACGAATCTTTGTGGTACATTTCGGTTATAAAACCAAAGTATGCACTTAGCACTTCGCTCTGGTGCAACCATATACCACATATGGCATAACAAAGACCCGGCGGTGACAAGACCTCATGGCATTGGATATGATATAGTCATAAGCATAGGATAAACATAAGCTCAATTGAACTGACGGATGATATTTTTGGGTTCAACGTGGCATATATTTGATAACTTTTCCATATGCATTATGACCAGAGTCCAATGGTGCGTCATCCATGATTGGATAGGATGGTTATAATAAATGTAACATTGTCATATGAGTGCATGAACTCTAGTAGTTATGTAATTCTCCTCGGCGGTGTGGTAAACATTGACGGTGGAATATTACTCTAACCCATGGCATATATCAAATATAACCAAAGTTTGACATAGCTCCCCACGGAATATTCGTGATATACGATTTGACTTTGGAATATGTCATTGTCATAAGATTGCTCCACACCGAGGTAGAGCCATAACACGTGGCTTGCATGCTCGCAACTTTGTTGTAACAATCCAAAACATCTGTCTACGGTCACTATTACAGAACTCCATGAAGATGACATCCGATCCAGATTTTAGTTCCCGATTCAAATGTCATATCCTTCGACATGCAAGGTCGGTAAGCTCTCTCGGATGACCGGCTTCACTTGTCGCAGTTAGGAGTTCGTGTTCACACTCACATTCTGTGAGCTGGTTCTTGATCCTTTGGACATTTTTCCCTGCGCTCTGAGCATATTTGTCTCCACATGTCCCGTCCCCTTCTATGGCGAGGCTGCATGGAAACTCTGCTCAAGAGCTTTAAAGGCCACGGATTGTGTTGGCTTAAGAGTAGAGGAGTGTTTCTGTTAGATGCACATTCTGAAGAGGCATCGATTTAGCTCTCGATCAGCTAATTTTCTAGGAGGTAAGCTCATTTAATGACCTAGTTATGAAAATGGCGGCTTTCGCTGTTTCTGGCTTCGCTGCAAAGCTTTTGTCATTGAAAGAATCCGTGTCCTGCAGAATTTAAGAACAATCTTCTTGAAAACTAAAATGGAATTTGAGATACTCTGTTTTTGCTAAAAATTGGACTTGTGCGTTGCCGGAAACATAAAGGCTTCGTTTGCTGGCATTTATCAGTTCTCTGTCCTTATTTAGGTCACATTTCACTTTATTTTGCAGTACGAATTAGTTGTGAAAAATGTTACTTCTGTATCGTAATGCACATCGCAGTTTCGAAAAGCTGGATTTAGTTGCCTAGTCTGGGCTGGCTTATACCAGTTGCTAAGTACAGATCCGAGGTTTCACTTCACTAGTGTCAGATTTCTTGTGGCCATTATTTTTATGCAACTGCAAAGCGCCTAATAAAGCTAAAGTCGAATATTTTAAATTGTAAAGAGTTAGGGTTCGAATCTCGTTAGTAGCAATAAAGCTAACACGATCTGAATTTTTAGGTTTGCTTTAAATCTATATTTTCGAATCTCCTGGCAAACAGATATCAGTGTGTTCTCTAATGACATGGTTCCGCCAGGGTGTTTACTCGTGCTAATTCTATCTTATTTGAAGGAACTTCAGTTTCTGCTTGCTGTTAGCTCTGAAAATGCTTTTTTTTTCTATTGAACATAGTATTAAATCGAACTCGTTGGGAGGAAAATTAGTGTATTTTTTATTTTCATTAAAATAATAGGGGGGAAACTCCTCGGAATACCATCGTATTGCACAGCCTTTGTATGAAGAGCAAATTATACAAGATAGTGAGTCTGCTTGCTGTTCCCTGTAAAATAAATTTAAATTTGCTTTATAAAAGTAATAAGAACCCATACATGTCAACAAATGGACAGCAAACCGTATAGTGTAGCAAATGAATGCGTAGTTGGCGATGAAACAAGAAAATGTGGAAAATTTAACTTTTACAGTATACATTTTGACAGGTTTCGAAGCGTAATTAGTGCAGCATTACGATTTCTTCATTCTTAGATACAGCATTGCTCTTTAAACAAAATATTAAAACCTAGTCTTGACTGACTGTATGATTACGATTTCTTGATTCTTGAAAATTTTCCGCATATAGGATTGCACTTGAAACTAAATCTTTAAACCGAGTCTTTATTTTGCTATCTACAGGGCTCTTGCGGAGCACGGTTACCAGAGAAGTTCCAAGAAGTGCCGGGAGAAATTCGAGAATCTTTACAAATACTACAAGAAAACAAAAGAAGGCAAAGCAGGAAGGCAAGACGGAAAGAATTAACCGGTGCAGAAAGAGCGGAAAGAATTTTTGTTGCAGGTCTTGGCAATCGGTATGTCGAGAATATCTGAACATTTGTTCACTCAACAAAATTTATTGATTCCCCATTTCAGCGCCTCGAAATTTCGAATAATTAACTGCACAGTAGGAATGATCAGGTTCACATTAGAAATCTCACCTTGTTCATTGCTTCTCGCTGCAGGAACCGTCTGCTGTTGCAGAGAGCATTAGAGGGTCTGCGAACGCTCTGCCTTGGAGCAATCCAAAACCAGGAGGGTAGCAGTGTATTTAATGAGATGCAGTCGGCCGACGTCACAAAGACACGGGTGCAGGGCATGCACAAAGACACGGGTGTAGGGCAGGACCTCACCACAGAGCGCGGGGTGTAGGGCAGGACCTCACCACAGAGCGCGTACATTGTAATAGGGAACACCACCTTTGCATAACCGCCAGAAGTAATGCTAGCATTAAAACCATACACCCGTGACGGTTAGCTGAAAATGCACCGCACTTAATTGCTTTAACATATGGTTTAGGTTGGGATTAGCTTCGGATTACGTTAGGTCCTCGGGAGGAGGCCAAATAAGGTGATTTATAAATATGTCTTCAAAAAACTTGGTATATAGTTGATGACCGGGCATCAGAAGCAGGTCAATTAATGCTAAATAGCTCGCGAACGATTACAATAGTCCATGCCTGAGGGCAGGGACTAATAAATGATGATGTATTAGTTATCTCACTGCAGATTTTGAAAGCTCTTGCAATGATCCACTCTCTAATGCATCAATGAACTGATGAGTATGAGAGTCTGATGTTTGGTGTTTTTTCAGCTCCGGAGATTATGATTCTAATATATTGCACAATTCTATTAAAACTTGATTATAAATATAAAAATAGATATTATATTCTCACAAATCATATATCAAGACATGTCCCTTCTTTGTGCCATTCTAACAAACACGTTTACTTTTTAAATGGGGAGGCACCAATCCATAGAAAGGTTTGAAGAGACATGTAACTTTTACTGGAACAATAATATTTTAAGATTTACAAGCATATTGCATGAGATTGTTGGTATGAGCTTTGGAATTGTTGTCATGAAAATTCCAATTAAGACTACACATAACTATTTACAACTTTAGAGTACTCTAAGCCAGCCCAATCAAAATGTAACTCATTTAGATTTAAATCGTATTTAACAATACTAATTTACTAAATAAATGAAATCAAAATTATTTTCAAGATGCGACAGTTGCATAAAATACAAAATTCTAAAATAAATCATATATAAATATAAAACAATATTTCATTAATCATCTTAAAAAAATCATTCTAAACCGTTCGTTAAACATTATACATATTATAAATAAAATAAATATAATACTAATTTGACAATGTACTTAACAATATTATCACAAATATTATATATATTAAGAAATTTATTATGAGTTTGAATGCATTTTATAGAAGAAATAAAATCCATTAACCTTTAATGTGTTTTTTAGATATAATGTACCATGCTTTATTTAGCAGAAGGATGTTCAAAAGCATATCTCCCTTCCGTTTCTTTCTTGGATTGATTTTAATACCCTAGAAAATCGATAAAAGAATATAATATTTAGAAAGTGGTTGTCCTTGTCTTTCTCTTCATTGAGAATTAGATAATTTGGTGCCTAGGAAATAGGAATAAAGTGAAATTGGGATTGGCCCCTGGCTCAATTAAGCATTGAATATAGTGTGTCAAACATTCTCATAGATTGATTTCACTAAGTGGGTTGTTATGTTCTATTAGATTATAAGGGATAGAATCGACAAGAATGGGGACATGCATGATGGAAAATAACCATTGATCTAGGTTTAGTAGGCCAAGCAGCTCATTTGGAATCCTATATTAATATTGTCATTTCAAAATTTATCAGCTAAGGGAGGACAAAGAATATGATCTAGAATCATCCAAAATCCCTAGCAATGGGGAATTTGCAGGTAAACTAGGTTATGATTCCTTCACTAAATCTCAGTTTATATAGGAGAAAAAATCGTAGTAGAGTCCATTATAGAAACTCCATGCTCCTGTTAAGTGCAAACTCACTTTCTAGTTGACTATTAACAACAATTTATTAACGTGGGACGGTCTCATAAAAATGGATTGGGAGGGCCCAAGTTGCTATCCTTTATGCAAATCTTTGAACGAAAATGCTTCACATCTATTCAGTTTTTGTTCATACAAAGTGCATATAATCTCCAAAATACTAATCAATATGGTCATCAAAGGTTCTTGGTCAAGTATAGGCTTGGAATGTTTCAAAGCATGGATACAATATGGAGCCACTAATCCATTCAAAGTGTTTCCATGCATTCTTATATATATATATATATATATCCTTTAGTGGGCTAGAAAATTTAGAATTATCTACTCAAAAGACATTCCAAATGAGGTCATCGTAGGATTGATTGTCAAATTATTCATTGAATACAAGGTTGATCTAAAGGCGAGTCCCTATCATGCCCCCTCTTATCCAAAGATTCCCATGGGGCTTTTCTTGTGGTGCCTCATAGGGTGGTCTTCCCAAGTATGGTTTTCATGTAGTTATTTTCAACTCTTAGTTACTCTATCTATAAGTCAAATATACTCAAGGTCATTAAACAAATAATTGAGAAAAAATCATTGCATTATGCACTCTTATGACAATTTTTTCACTAAAGCCTTTCACAAATCAAAACTAGTAATGGATTGGGCCAACAACAAGGTCTTTGTTGAAAATATAAATATATAGTAAATCCTAGAAGATACAAAAGAATCACTCTCATCCTTCAACTGGATTTCCTTTACCCATATATTCAGAGAACTCAATTCCATCACATATGGATTATCCAAGGATGCTCTAGATTTACCTGTTAGAGCTTTTCTGCTAACATATTTTATTGATGGGGTGAAACATGATAAAATGTTTATACATGCATAAAATGATATATATTTTGGATTATATCTATCCTGTCTAATGTTAATATGATCAAAGATAAAGTGGCGTTGTAGCAAATAGTGCAAATGTTAGCCTCTCCCATCTTTCATTTGTACCATATATATATATATATATATATATATAACAATTCAACCTAATCTCTTTTGCAACAATAATAGAGGATGTAAATCCGACCTATGTAAAAAGAAGTATCTTATATCAAAATTTAATAGTCAAAAGAACTTTTATATATATATATATATATATATATATATATATATATGAGATTGCAAATATATAATTTCGAACTAAAACATAGGTTTAAAGGAGGAAGTAATAGTGACTCAACGATGGATCAATCACTATATTATGGCCTTCTTAGAAATTAATTGTCTTTATGTATTTTCTTTTTCAAAATTTGGAAGGTATACTTTGACTCCATGGATATGTTTTTTTAAAAATGAGAAGATATAAATAATTTTAAAATGGGTTAAATTTAAAAAAAAATCTATATTAATATTTTGATTAATGAAATGAAATTTTATCAAGATTTTGAGTTGGTGATGATCGGGTTCACTCTTAAGGTATTCTTAGATGTTAAATTATTATTTCAATTCCATATCTTATTTAGGTGTTATTCTTGGACATGACCATGATGTAGCCTCACCGTTGTCAAACTTACAAAAAAAATGAAATGAAACTCTATAAATTTTGTTTTATTGTATTTGTAATTTTTTATTAAATTTAAGAAAATTTTATTATATTTGTTTTTAAAAATGGGATAAAAGAATCTCTATAAAGCCATTATCATTAACCAATTTTTAAGTAAGTTGCATGGAATATATTTAAAAGAAAGATTCAATGTTTGCTAAAAAGTCAAGAAAAAAAAGTTAAATGACAGGTTATATTTATGAGTTCTCATTTAACTATATACTATCTTGTTAGGTTATATTAAGTTTAGAATCTTGTTAGGTGAGATTTAAGAGTTTTCATTTAACTAACTATATAATGCCTTATTAAGTTTAGAATCTTATTAGGTCAGATTTATGAGTTCTCATTTAATTTTATATTGTCTTATTAAGTTTAGAATCTTGTTATGTTTAGGCTTATTGTAGAGAAGTGTTGCAATAGCAAAATCAATTTCCTTGTATTTTATTGACTTTATATAAAAAAATTGACCTAGTGCCCATGTCTACTTTTGGAATAAGATATAAGAGTTAAAAGTTTTTTGGAGTTGAGAGATGCTACAATAAGTTTTCACAAACATTAGCACAAAATTTAGGAACATTGTGAGATTATTAGTAGAAATTAATTACAATGTAGGGGTTAAGAAAGTTTGTACATTCTCCTCTATCTATTTTCACATATACATTGATGAGTTAGGGGGTTGTTTGGAAGAAGAAGGTTGTGTTATACTAAGTCTAACTATTATCGTCATTATCCTTCTTCTTTATGCTAATGATGTTAGTTTTATGGAAATAATTCCCTATGATATCGAAAAGTCAAAAAAATAAATTATCAAATATTTTTTCTTAAGTATGTGTATAACATTTAATATTCACAAAATAAAGATTATGATAATTAAATTCCAAGGCTCACTTATGTGAAATGTATGCATGAAAACAATCCCCCAGAGGAAGTGATTTTACACACCTATCTCAAAATAAATTTGCATCACAAGCCTAGCTCTAACTATAACATTAAAAATGAATTTTGTATGGTGGAAAAGCTTATAATGGACTTCAAAATATTTGTAACTTAGTAGAACTTCAATTATGAGTTAATCAATAAATCTTCTTTAAGACTCTACTATATTATATGATTATGAAGTTTAGGGTTGCAACATTTCTAAAGAATCATGGAGAAAGATAGAGCAAATGAGAAAGTACTCTGTAATTTATAATCTTAAAATTAAAGGAAACACACCCTATCTTATCCTCCTCATAAAAGAGATAATTTTATTCCATTGGGAGTGTGACAATGAATAGGTAACTATTATCCATGAACAAGATTAACAACATGGAAGAAAATATGTGTCCTAAGATTGCTTTAAACTACTTCTAGGTCACATGTAGCTTAGCTAAGGTTGGCATACTCTTGGTTAAATAATTAGGAAATGAAAAGAGCTCAATATGCATAATAAAATAATATTAGAATTTCTATTACATCTATAATTAATAATAAATTATGTCATGATAAAGAATTAGAGTATAAAAGAAAATTAAGATACTATAAGGAGGTTTTCAACTCAAATTAGAAGATCAAAAGTATAGATATATTTAGAATAAAGTAAATAAGAAAACCAATAACGTTTTAAAATAAATACAAACTGTCACAAGCAACATAGCATTGGACCATTCCTAAAACATCATAGATGGAAAGAACTTTTCATGTTTGTGTTACTATGAGACTTAATGATGAAAACACATTCTCTTATAATGCCCACCTACATTAAATCACAGTTTTAAAATACACAATAAATCATGAACTTTCTTAACCTTTGAATTCATTAAAACACTCTATATTGGTTTAAGAACATTTTATTAAATTTTTTAAAATACAAGATTTTTTTTAAGTAAAGAAAGTAATTTCTTATATTTTTTAAAGATATAGTAAATTGATTTAGTTTTGATTAATATTAAACACCATCATCATTATCATAAATAAATTTATAAATAATTTATTTTCTAAATATTAGTTTAATAAAAAAGAATTCAAAATATAAAATTGATTTTATATTCCAACTTTTCATCCACTTAAAATTTAAAATACTTATTTTAACCCAAAAAAATATATTAATCATAATAATTTAATATTTTTTCAAAAATATCATTTGATAAGGCATCACTTTTTTTTCAACAATACAATTTTTGGTAATATTTTGATTTCTTATTGTTTAAAATGTGTTTTTGAATGCATAAATAGATTCAATACTATTAAAAACCATTAAGACACTCATATTTTGTATATTACACAACTCAAACTTATGATCCTAAAACTCTTTACTAGATTTTAGGCAAAATTGTCTTGAACAATGCCTAAAACAGGGAAAAAGCATCTATTAATTAGACTATGTATTTTAGGTGTAGTCAAAGCAATAATTTTTTTTTTCTTTTTTTGTTCAAATCCAATAATACAATTTGGGTCATATTGTGATTTCTTCTAGTTTAAAATGTGTTTTTGAGTGCATAAATGGATTCAACACCCTGAAAAACCATTAAAACACTTGAATTTTATAGATTACACAAATCAAATTTACGTCTCTAAAAAATATCTATCGAACTTCATGAGAAATTAATAGGAAAAAAATGTTGAAAATGACCAAAACATATGTTAGTTAAAATACACTCTTTTATGCACAATGTAACTAATAAACATTTTGTTTTGTCTTATTTCACCATAATTTGGTGATACAAGTTTAGGAGATATTAAAATTTATTGTTGTTTAGATTGTGTCTTTGAATGGATAATTGAATTTAATGGCTTGAAAAAACACTCACATTTGGATTTTGAAAGTTACATAACTCAAACTTATGATTCTGAAAAATCTATGTGGGATTTGAGGCAAAATTGATCGAAAAATGCCCAAATAGGAACAAAATATTAGTTAGCTTATGCTCTTTTAGGAATAGTCTAGGAAATAAACACTTTGGACTTTTTCCAACAATATCTTTTTGAGTGATATTGTTATTTTTTGTTATGCAAATGTGATTTTGAATGCATAAATTGATTAAACAATGTGAAAAATCATTGGAACACTTGAATTAGGTAGATTACCCAAATCAAACTTATAATTCTATAAAATATCTGCCATATTTCAAGAAAAAAATTACTAAAAAAACACATGAAAAAGGAGAAAATTTTCTATTACTTAGACCACATTTTCTTAGTTGCAGTCTGACTAACAGATATTTTGGGCTTTTTCATCAATTTTTGAAGATACAATTTTGGGTGATATTGTAATTTTTTGTTGTTTAAAATATTTTTTTGAATGCATAAATGGTTTCAAAACATTCAAAAACCACTGAAACACTCAAATTTTGTAGATTACACAACTCAAACTTGTCATTCTAAAAAAAATGTTAGATTTTTGGAAAAATTGACTAGAACGAAGCTAAAAAGGGGCCAAAACATCTATTAGTTAGATTACACTTTTTAGGCACAACCTAACTAGTATATGATTTTGGCCTTTTTCACCAAAATTTGACAATATAATTTTGGATGATATTGTGAATTCTTGTTGTTCAGAATTTGTTTTTGCATGCATAGATGGATTCACATATTGAAAAACAACTAGAAAACTCAAATTTTACATATTACAAAAACCCTATGATTCTAAAAATTCTTTACTAGATTGTGGACAAAAACAACCAAAATAATGTTTGAAAAAAGGTCAAAACATCTATTAGTTAGAATATGTTCTTTTAGGGAAACCTCGAGTAATAGACATTTTCGCTTTTTTTCGTTGGAATCCAAGCATACAATTTGGATGATATTGTTATATAATGTTGTTTAAAATATGTTTTTGAATGCATATTGGGATTCAACATACTAAAAAACCACTATAACACTAGAACTTTGCACATTACACAACTCAAGTTTACCATTCTCAAAAAAGTCTACCAAATTTTGGGTAAATTTGACTCAAAAATCCCTGAAAAAAGACTAAAACATCAATTAGTTAGATTACTCTTTTTTAGGAGTAGTCTACTAATAAATGTTTTTGGTATTTTTTTGTGCGATGATATAATTTTAAGTGGCGTTGTGATTTATTATTGTTTAAAACATAATTTTGAATGTATAAATGTATTCAGAAAAACATTAAAACACTCATATTTTATAAATTACACAACTCAAACTTACCATTCTAAACATCTATACTAAATTTAAAAAAAATAGGCTTAGAAACACTAATATATTTATAAATTAAACTACGTTATAAATATTTTCATAACCCATTTCTCTATATTATATTATATATATATTCAAAAAAAATAGTTAAATAATATTTTGATGATCTGATATAGTCTCCTCATACGAATCCTGTTAAAGTTTCATTATCACAGTCGATCCCAGTGCTGGTGACGGGAAGACCTATAAATGTAGGGCAGTCTCACACTCCGGTCTGGTAGGAGGAGCCCATTCGGTCTCCTTGGTTGTTATGTTTCTCTTGCCCTAGCTTTTCCTTTACCTGTGCCTATTCCCTTAATGTATTTAAGGGTTATTGGTGGGGTTGTTCTTTTAGATGGCATCACGAGGGAGTGTCATTGGCCAGATTTGAAGGCATTTAATAGCTTGCGCTTTTTCGTCCTCCTTACCGGATAAGACGCGGCTGTATAATGGTGTAGACATTGTTAAAATAGTAACGAGTTATGTATTGTGATTATTTTTTAATTATGCATTATAAAAAGTTCATATTAATTGGTTTATGGTTAACTATATATATGTGAAGTGCTTTTAAACAACTGCGAGTAAAATTATAGTTTTTTTTTTGAGCTTTTCGTTTAAGAATTTTTTATTTTTTTATTTGTAAATGGATGAAATAATTTCCAAAACACAAAACTCTAATTTCAATTGATTTTTAATTTTAAAACAGAAAACATAACACATTTGGTCACTTAGGGATCAGCCGAAGAAAACCTTGAATCTGCACTTGCGATTTGCCAGATGGCACTTCTTGAGGCAAATTCTCGGATCTGTCACTCAAAGGGAGGCGGTGGCAACCTTATTGTAAGCTTCTGAAATCATAATTTTAATAAAATTAACTCTATAGAAAGGAGCTTCCATTAAACAGAGAGCAGAGTTAAGACTACGATCCAACATCAGATGATAAGTTCAGATTCATAGCAACACAAAATTTCTTCGCAACACAAGGGAGACGAGTGGGAAACCCTAGCTACCGGAGGAGCTAGACAAGGTTCATTTAGATTGATCCAAATTATTATGCCTAAAGTGTTTATAGATCTAGTTTAACTATTAATAACAATTAAGTAGATGGTAGATTTAATTTTTATAGAATATTTTTATTAGTATACACAAATCAAAAGATTTCATTTATTTCTAAAGTAGTTGTTTTTTCTGGCAAAGTATCATGTAAAATGAGTTATGGGTTTTTGAACATATGGTATAAATAAGCCATAGTATGACCCATTGTAATATAACAAAATCTATTTACAAATTAAGAATCTCCATAGTAAAGTGAGGTGAATATCCATGATTAAGAATCTATATATGTTTATCTTATATATTAATTCATTTTATCATTAATAATAATAATTATTATTATTTTATACTTTCATCGATCATGCCTCTACTCTAGATTTTATATCTGTCGAAATCCCGACAATCTATGCCTTTTTACCAACCAAGGAATCTCATCTTCTGCCAAGGGCCATCATTGAGGAAGTAATTAAGATACAAATTCCTCAAGGTCATATTTCTATGGTGCATCCAATCAAGATGGATCATGAGGGGGAGGTCTCATCCTTTATCTCAATGAGCATCACTTTCTAAAGTGTAAGATTGGTTTAGGCAAGGGTTCCAACAACTATGTAAAACTTCTCAAACTACTCCTCTGTTGGGCTCAAGAAGATAATTTTTAGTCTATACAATTCTTTGGGGATTGACTGAATGAATTCACTAGTTCAATGCTACTCAACTCTTCATTAGTTCAATGCTACTCAACTTTTTCACATCCACACATTGTTTCCCGATACATAATATCTGGAGTTGAATATCCATAGATATCTCGAATAAAACGTAAGAAAAAACCATACTCTTGTCAATAGTTTCACATGGAAGACATGAATTGGTAAACAACACAAGAGGAGCTCACAGGGGCGGATCACTAGGAGCTCCTACAAGCAAATACGCCTCTTAGGCTTCACATTAAACTCCAATAATAAATAGATACACTTTGTTAGGGATAGTAAATCAAATCCTTGAATGATAGGAACTGAATGTCCAAGAAAAGCACAATCATAACTACATAACAATAATCACCTAATCTCCATTAATTCTAACTCTCCCCCTTAATGGAAAATGGGTTATTAAACACACCTAATGTGTCCCTAAACAAATCAAACTTTAGTCTTCCCAGAGGCTTAGTAAATATATCAACCATATTATCACAAGAATTACAATATTTAACACAAATCTCTTTGGACTGCACCTTTTCCCTAACAAAATGAAATTGAGTGTCTATGTGCTTAGTGTTTTTATGAAACACAGGATTGTAGACCAGTTTGATGGAACTTTGATTATCACAATTGATAATCGTAGCTTCTGTCTGTTCTTCTCCTGCATCTTGGAGAAGTCTACGCAACCAAACTGCCTCACATGTTGCTGCACACATAGCTTGATATTCCCGCTTTTGCTGAGGATAAGGCTATAGTATGTTGCTTGTCGTTGCACCAAGAGATGACCCCGGACCCAATGCTGAAGGCGTAACCTATAATTGATCCTCTATCATCTAAATTGCCTGCCCAATCAGAGTCTGTATAACCTGTCAAACTAACATCAAATGAGTCAGAATACAAAATACCAAAGTCTGAAGTTCCTTGCAAATACCTCAGTACTCCTTTTGCTGCAATCCAATGGTTCTCATGAGGTCGAGTCATGAACTGACTCAAAACACTCACTGCATAAGCTAGATATGGTCTCGTTGTAGTCAAATAGATAAGACTACCAACCAACTGTCTGTACAATGTTGCATCTACATATTTCGAACCATCATCCACCTGAAGTTTGTTGTTCTACTGTAAAGGCACAAATGTAGCCTTGCACTCATCCATTTTGAATTTAGTCAACAAACTCTTAGCATACTTACCCTGGGACAAGAAAGTTTGGCTTGAATCTCTGCAAACTTTGAGACCCTAAGAGTAATGCATTTCTCCAAGGTCCTTCATCTCAAATTTCTGTGATAACTATTGCTTAATTTCTTCAATGAGATTGTCTGCACTCCTTGTCATGATCAGGTCATCTACATATAAAGAAATCAACACTATCTGCCCTTCATCATTAAACACAGTATACAAATTAAGATCATTTTTGCTCCGTTTATAACCATGCATGAGGAAATGAGTCAATTTTTTCGTACTAGGATCTAAGAGCCTGCTTTAAACCATATAAATATTTCTTTAATCTACATACTAAGTGCTCTTCTCCCTTCTTAACAAACCCCTCAAGCTTCACTAAGTATACTTCTTCTTTTAAATCACCATTTAAGAAAGCAGATTTAACATCTCTTGATGTATTTTCCAATGATACTTAGTGGCTAAAGCAATAATCAATCTAATAGTATTTAATTTTGCAACAGGGGCAAATGTTTCCTCAAAGTCAATACCTTCTTTCTGGGAATACCCCTTTGCAACCAACCTTGATTTATGCTTATCAATAGACCCATCTGCTTTAAATTTCAATTTAAATAACCATCTGCAACCTATGGGTTGTTTACCATGAGGAAGCTTTACAAGATCGCAGGTATTGTTCTTAATAATAGATTCATATTCCTCTTTCATTGCTTCCTTCCATTGAGAACTCTTACTAGCTTCATAAAAATTAGAAGGTTCTGCAATGTTTAACATACCAGTCATGAGCGCAGAACCCCTATATCGAGCTGGTAACTGTTTTGGCCTTCTAGATCTCCTGAGTAGTGGGGGTTCAATTATTCTGCTCTGTTCTTCTCTTTGTGGACTGAACACAATTTCCTCCTCTTTATCCTGTTGCTGTTGATGCTGTTGACTGATCCCTGTTTCAACATCCTCATCTGAAAGTGAAGGTACATGCCATTCTTCATTGTTTTGAACAGGATTTCCATCATCAACTTGTTCATAGAATACTACGTCTCTACTAACAAACACCTTGTGAGTAGAAGGATCAAACAATTTATAAGCCCTATACTCACTGCAGTATCTAATGAAGGTACATTTAATGGCCTTCGAATCTAACTTCTTCCTGTTCTCTTTGGGAACATGTGCAAAAGCTTTACAACCAAACATTCTAAGGTGACTTATTGCAGGCTTAAAGCCAAACAATGCTTCAAAAGGAGTTTTATAATCAATTTAGTGGGACTCCTATTCTTCACATAAACTGTAGTATTGACAACTTCTGCCAAAAAATTATTAGTTAGATTCTTACCTTTCAACATACTGCAAGCACACTCCACCAGTGTTCTATTTTTCCTCTCAGCTACTCCATTCTACTGAGGAGTGTAAGGTGTTGTAAACCGCTATTGTATCCCATGCTCTTTGCAGTATTTGATGAAATCCCCTTTCTTGAATTCTCCACTTTGATTTGATCGAAGAATCCCGATGAACTTTCCTGTTTGCTTCTCAATCATGTTTCTGAATTGCTTGAAATACTCAAAAGCATGACTCTTCTGTCTAAGAAAATACACCCATGTGAATCTTATACAATCATCAACAAAGATTAAAAAGTAGTGGGCCCCACCTTTCGATCTTGTCTGCATAGGGCCACATAAATCAGTGTTTACAAGTTCGAGTATATCCCTCTGTCTCCTATCTTTAACAGCAGGAAATTCATCTCTATGATGTTTACTGAATGCACATGCTTCACAATTAGTATGCAACTTTTTCAAAACAGGAAGATCATCTACCATAACTTTGTTCTGCAACAGAAGGTCACTGAAATTGATGTGCCCAAGTCGCCAATACCACAAATTTTTAGCAGACTTATCCAATGACATCAATGCTTGTTGTGGCGTACTCTTCACATCCAGTTTATAGAGTCCTCCTATACGAATACCTGTAGCAATAGGCTTCATCTGGTCCAACAAGTATTTAATAATATAATATGATTTAAAGAATTCTACCTAGAGATCCTGATCTGTAATTTTTGATACAGAAATCAGGTTCTTCTTAATATCAGGAACATACCACACATCAGATATATCCCTGATCTTTCCATCAGGAAGAGTAACAAAAACATCTCCATGTCCCTTGATCTCATACCCTCTATTATCTCCAAGGTATACTTTTACTCCAGTGTTGGATTCTCTAAAATTTCTAAACCATTGCTTTTTACCTGTCATATGTGAGGAGGCTTCAGAATCTATGAACCAAATATCCGATTCATCCTCCTCAATAGCTAAAGTAGTGTCAGCCTCAGCCATAAACAATTTGACATCCTGATTCTGATCTACATCTGCATCAGCCTAATGAACTACATGTCTTTTCTGCTTGTACCTTTCCCCATCTGCCTTTTTCTTATGGCAAAATTTAGCAATATGGCCTATCTTACCACAATAAAAACATTTAAGAGCAAAGTCATGTTTATGTGAGGTCATACCTTGTGGTATCCTTTTTCGTGATGTGCTGCCTTTCGTGGGATCAGCCACTGCTTTCCCCTTTGGCTTGAACTTTGTCATCAATGGAAGATTTGGATTTTGAGGTTTGAGAGACAACCTCCTTTTTTCTTCTTGTAGCAAAATCCCAGTGAGCTCTTCAAACCCTGGAGGCTTTTCTCTTGCATTCAATCTCGTTATAAACATCTGATAATCATCTGTCATGCCATTCATAGTAATCGTCACCAGATCATCATTTGCCACGGTCTGACCGATATCAGTTAGTTTATCTTTAACTTCCTTTATCTGGGATATGAATGAAGAAACAGACTCATTCTCCTCCATCTTGATTGAAAGAATCTTCTTCCTGAGGTACAAAGTTTGACTGGTGTTCTTGATCTCGTACATCTCTTTGAGAATCATCCAAATATCATTCACTGTCTTGCAATCCCGAATGTGAGGGATGATGCAATCTTTGACTAATAACTTGAGAAGAACCTTCGCCTTCATCTCCCTTTTCTCCCAGTCTTGAATTGTTCTATTCGATCCACCAGTTGCAGTATTCGGCTTGACCTCATCACTGGTGGCAATGCCATAGGCGTTCTGTTCCTCAAGCAAAGTCTGGAGCTTAAACTTCCAATTAGTGTAATTGGAACCATCAAGCTTATTGCTCTCATTGAGATAAGCTTGAGCGATTTGATTATTCATCTTGAATGAATAAAATCTTCAACAATTTAAGCAACCCTCAAATGTTAAAAAAATACCCTGATCACTGAAAATTTCCTTCAAAAAAAAATTGCCCTAAATGATAATAATTCCTCAAATTTCAATTAAAGAAACTCCATTTTTTTTTTTTTAAATAGATCACTCCAAATTCTCTTAAAAAATACGCACCCCTTTATTTTTAAATAAAGAGCCCCTCCTTTTTTTAATTAAAGATTTTTTAATTCTTTAATTAAAAATCTTCAATTAATGGCACCCACATCCTATTTCATGACAATATATGTAGGCCCACTATTCCTTGTTTCAACCGAATTCAACGTTAGAATTTAACATATTTCAAAGTAAATTCATGGGAATGTGCGCACACCTACTCTTTGTGTGGGTCACGAATACGGTTACAATTATGATGAGGAGCAAAAAAAAAAATGGCGGGGAAAGTAAAAAACTAGGGGCTTTTCCCGTCAATGGTTGTTACTACGTAAGACGGCCACCGTTCTCTTTCACCCTGGCAGACTCTTTAATATAAACAACACGCAGTTTTTTTTTCAATCGCACTCCTCTTCGACAATCAAACACAAGCCATCCACCACGACCATGGCTCCCTCACGTGGCAAGGCTGGGCTCCTCGGCTAGCTCCTTCACGCGGCAAGGCTGCGGCGATCTCCCCCGTCTACATGCAGCGTCCTCAAAATAAAACGCAGGTTTTCAACCACCGTAGCGACCGTTTTCCACGCAGATTCCAGACACACGCAACCAAAAAACTCAGCCAACAAAACAATTGTCGCAGCTATTCACCTCGGATTCGCGACTAGTCGCTGATGTACACCTGAATCCTGCGACGATGCAACAAATAAAAAAATGAGTATAGTCCCCAAGAGTATCGGTGCGATTACTCTTCAGTCTCAATGCCACGATGTCGCGTTCCTCAACTCAGCATACAGGTCTCTCTTTTCTACAATCAATAGTGGCACATGGAAGACATGAATTGATAAACAACACAAGAGGAACTCACAGGTGCGGATCACCATTAACTTTGATTATAATTTTTAGTATTTATCTCTTTCATCTATTAAAAGTAAATCATAATTAACTCATAACTTATTTACCATATATATTAATTTACAATTCATTTATATGTTTATTTGATTATAATTTTTAGTATTTATCTCCTTCATCCATTAGCAACAAATCATAATCAACTCATAACTTATTTACAATATATAATAAATTACATTCTATTTTACCACAAAAACATCTTGCATGATATGTAAACTTCCCATATAACACCATAAATGTATTGTTTTTAAAAATATTTTTGATTTTACACACTCCATTTGTACCACATTCAAAGGACACATGGAAACCCACCTTGCACTTCCCTTTGTAACTTAAACTAACAAGATATATTATTCACGACCCAAACCTTTCCAACATGACACAACATTGTATTCTTGATGAACCTTCACCAAAGTTAACTACCACCAGCATAGATCCATTTTAAAAATGGATCTAACAAGAGAAATTTAAAATGGATGTAACAATAGAAATTTTTTTATGAATAGGCATTATTTAAATATTTTGTATAATTATTTAATTTTTTTAATTTAAAATTTTCAACTTTCATGGCAGAGAGAGGACAAAATTACACACACAAACAAGTATAGTTAGTCAAAATTTATTTATTTTTATAAGTTACACAAATAAGTATAATTAGTCAAAAATTATTTATTTTTGTAAATATGGGAATTGGGTAATATATTTCAATATTTATTATTATTATTTATAAAATTACAATTTTTTTCTATTTTTTATTTATTTAAGAGAGTAGGATAACTTTATGGGTTATCATTTTTTTTTATAATTTTTACATTTCACTTATCTAGAATGTTCAAGGTTTTGATGCTTAGGCTTGAGATTAGTTTACAATACTTTAAGAGATTCAAGGGGAATATTGTATGTAGGATGAATTATAGATGACTTACCCATCTTATTTGAAATTAATGTACATTACATGAAGAGTCACTTAGTGACTCATTGAGCCAAGTTGAAGGTGGAAGGATTTGATTATGCCTACGTTGGCAATGAATCATTGAGCCATGTTGGAGGTGAGAGGTTCAAGTTATGCATGCATCGACGAACCCCACCCTTCATGTTTAGGCTCCTCCTAGGCCTATACCAACAATGTCCACGTTGTAGGGTGTCTATGTGTTTGCGATGGTTCGTGTTTGGCCCGATACCTATCCAGGCGGGTTATTTACTCCCTTTCTTAGCATACTATAATTCACAGTTGAATGCACTAAGTCTCGGTCCTTCCCTACCAATCCGTTGACATGCTTAGACATTATGAAGACCACTGGATTGTAAATTGATGACAATCCCCCTTCTTGTCCTAGACATGACGATTGCCATGAATTTAATGACGAATTTTTAATATTAGTTCAGCTAGAGATGATACAAGAGCTCTGACAAAGGCACTTGACACCTGGATGGAAGATTGGGATTCTCAGTAGGTGCACTCCAGAATGAGGGTTCAAATACAACTTATGGAGTTATGGACCTAGACTTTTGTATTTCTATTGTCCCTTTTTCCTTTCATATATGTGTATTTTGTTCCTTGGTTCTGTTCTTGTTTCCTATGATCTTTTTTTTTCCTCCCTATTCTACATCTCGAACCTCTGAGTGTCAACCATAGTGATGACCCATATTCACTTTTTTCCCTTACATGAAATATATACTTATCTTGACAATGTTTACCTACACTATGTAAAATTTCTAAAATGGATTAGGCGTAATTACAAGTAACTATTACCATTCGAGCTTCCATTATTTGGTATTCAATTTTTTATTTTACTTTTGTTTCTTCTTTTACAAGGTACTAATTGTTTCTTGTGTGGATTGGGCAGGAGGGTTGTCATTTGGAGGAAGGAACACTACTACATAAAGGGGGGTTTTAAGACAATATTTAAGACAATTTTTGAGTAAATTGTCTTAAATTTTGTCTTTAAGCAGGTGTCTCAAATTATTGTCTTAAAAACTTGTCTCTATAAAGACAATATAGATCACAATTATTATTGTTTCTTAAGAGACAATTCATTTTTGTCTCTTAAGAGACTATAGTTTTTATTAATGATATACTATCTCTATAAAGACAATAAATGAGATTAAAAACATATTGTCTCTGTAGAGACAATACGTCTTTAATCCCAGTTATTTTCTCAACCTGAAACAATAAAAAATTCTCTCTAGAAACAATATATAGAATGTGAATATTCTTGTTTCTTAATTCATTAATTCATGTTAGGGCACGATGGAATCGAACCACCAACCTCCTACTTGTAAGACAGGTGCTCTTCCATTGAGCTATCAACATTTAAAGAAATGTGTTATCTCCATCAGAAAAGATAAAAATTAATGAGCACTCAGAGAAACAAATAACCTGAAAGACAAGGCAGGTGTTGTTCCATTGAGCTAACACCCTTTTAAAAAATGTCTTATCTGCATTAAAAAAGATAAAAATAACGAGCACTTAGAGAAACAAAGAACCTCAACAAACATAGTAGTGAAAGAGATCGAGTTGAGAAATACAAGATATCTATATACATATAGAAATATTATCAAGAAAAATGAGGGCAAATAAGGGTATGAATTATTTTACTAGTATACAAATATTTGTGATTAATAAAAATACGGGAACTAATCCATTGTGTGTGTATATATACATTTCAAATCAAATAACTATGCTACATATTTTTTAAAGCCCCAATATTTTAACCTTGAACCTTTATTACTTCGTCTAGTAAGAAATTAGACAAGAAGGAAGCTCATTGCAATCTGAAGGAAATATCACGCAACCTCACTCCTAAAATGGTGTGATCAAGGGGGGAATTTATTATCGTGATGTTGGTTGGCTAAATCGAACAATGGCGGTTAATTGTACCCAAAAAAAAAGGGACAGAAAAGGGAGTGACTGAGGTGGTAGTGCTTGTTAAAACTAACGTCGAGAAGAAATGGGAATGCGTAGATTCATGTTGTTGCACCATAGGATATATTGGTTCTACATGGTGGATTTTGTTGGTGATCTACAATGCATTGCCTTCATCATTCTCACAGTATATAACTGGGACTTATGTTGAGCCACCTGGAATTAAATTGAGGAAGGAAGGCATGCAGGAAAAAAATCCCATAGTTTTTGTCCCAGGGATTGTCACAGGAGGGCTTGAGCTGTGGGAGGGCAGGCCTTGTGCAGAGGGACTCTTTTGGAAGAGGCTCTGGGGTTTTACTTCTAGTGAAATTTATCGGAGGCCACTTTTCTTGTTAGAACACGTCTTTGGATAATGGAATGGGATTGGATCCCTCTGGGGTTAGAGTCAGGCCAGTTTTAGGGCTTGTTGCAGCAAATTACTTTGCATTGGGATACTTTGTATGGGCAGTGCTGATTGAGAACATGACACACATTGGATATGAGGAGAAAAACATGCACATGGTTGCCTATGATTGGAGACTCTCTTTTTAAAATACTGAGGTGTGGGACCAAACGTTGAGCAGGTTGAAGAGTACAATAGAGCTAATGGTCAAAACCAATAATGGCAGAAAAGTTGTTGCAATACCACATTCAATGGGAGTCCTTTATTTTCTACATTTCATGAAATGGGTGGAAGAATTTGCCCCGATGGGTGGTGCACGTGGCCCATATTGGTGTGATAAACATATAAAAGAAGTAATGAATATTGGACCACCATTTCTTGGTGTACCAAAGGCTTTTACAAGACTTTTTTTAGCTGAAGCCAAGGATGTTGCTTTTGCTAGAGCCATTGGCCCTACTGTATTAGACAATGAGATCTTTTGACTACAAGCTTTGCAGCATATGATGTGCATGAGTCGCACTTGGGATTCAACCATGTCAATGTTACCTAAGGGAGGAGAAACAATTTGGGGTGATCTTGATTGGTCACCTGAGGAAGGACATGATTTCCTCTCAAAGAAACACAAGCACAATAGAACACCTATATGAAAAGAGCATATTTCAAGCAATACATGTACAAAAGACACAGATTTTGAAGAAAAGGCTTGGCTCCATTATGGAAGGATACTTTCATTTGGTAGGATGGAAATAGAACAACCATCATCTAAACTAAATATGGTTGACTACAAGGTAGTTTCTAAAAGTAATAACCTTGCCCAACATAATGTACCTTGTGGAGAAGTTTGGATAAAATATCATGAGATGAGCTGGGAGAGTGTGCAAATAGTTGCTGACCATAAAGTATACATGGCAGGAACTATTCTTGATTTACTTCGGTTTGTTGCACCAAAGATAATGCAGCGTGGGGATGCCCATTTTTCTTATGGGATTGCTGACAACTTGGACGACCCAAAATATAGGCATTACAAATGTTGGTCAAATCCTCTTGAAACAGAGTGAGTGATGTTATGCACCTTGATATTCCATGATGAGTGTGATTAAGTTGAAGAAATATTCCATATATGTTCCTCTCATGATTTCCTATTTTTATTTTGTCAATGATTTGACTCAAACTTAATATTTTTTGAAGCTTAAATATAGCTAGTTTAATCCTACAAAGTTGGGCCATTTTCCTGCAGTATTATTTTGTATCTAACTCGATCACTTTAAATAAAAATAAAATAAAAAATAGACAAGTAAATGTTACATAAAGTTAGGCAACCTGTACTATCCTTGTTTATGGGAATTTTATTATGCGACATTTTCCTGAATAAAACCCACATGCTCCATAATGAATTGGTGGAGTGAATATTTAAACATAGGAAACCGACATAATGTCCTCCCTTACATATGAATTGATCACATAGGACTGCTTTAAAATGGAAACAATAAAATTTAAGTAGAAATTTGATGAATATTACATTCTCGTGAATTTCAAGTGAGTAAACTCAACCTTTTTTTTTTCAGTATGAAAAAAGCACTATTTGTATTAATCAGATATGACACATATTACATATAGAAAGCTGAATCATGAAACTAATGCCTATACATGGAAGTCTGTATGTAGTCCTCCTCATGATCTTTTGCTCCTAAAAGCATTTCATGGAGGGAAAGAAATCAAAAAAGATATGGCTAATCAGAACTATATGAAAGTAATAAAAAAGATGACCTTTCAGTTTTACAAGATATAGAAAAAACCCTTGTAGGAAAGTAAACAACATACCTTTTTGAGGAGGCAGTTTCTAGAAACACTATAACAAGGGAAAAAGATAAGCAGCAAGATAGTTTATGTACCCGGAAGGGAAAAATCTTCGATCTGGTATGTGTTAGCACCCAATTGTATATCCATTTTCCATTTTCTAGGTTGGATTAGGAGCCCTTTCTTTGACAGATTGTCAGCATGAGTATTATGTGATTTGTCCACATGTTGTATGGAGTAGTCCTTTTTCCTCTTCAAAAAAAAATCAATTCTGTTCATCCAACCTGTTAGTGAATAATTTTTTGTGGAAAATTTACTTGTGACATGATCAATTATAATTTTAGAATCACCATAGATCTGAAGACGCTGGATATCAAGGAAAGAGCTCAAATATAAGAGTCCAGAGAGGGCCATTGCTTTAGATTTATTGTTTGTTCCTTTCCCATCACTCCGGTAAATGGAAAAATGCTGATCTTCATTCATGGAAATGAAGATACCACATGCACACATGCTGTTTTGCGTTGCCCCATCAAAAAAGGCTCTAGGGAAGCTCATTTGGACATTTTTAGAATCCCTGGTTTTTTTATTTTTCTGTAGAAATATCTTGGGAGGAAGAGAGTTATAAAGAGAAATGACTTTCTCAAAGACTGTCTTAAAATCTTCCTTTCTATTTTGGAACAAATACTTGTTCCTCCACTTCCAGATTGACCAAAAAAGAATTTGTGGAATGGGTCTCCATGTTGCTTTCTGAGTGCTCCACCATTCAAGTGATTCTTTCAGAGAGGAATGTAGCACAAAACTGAAGCCAAAATAGGTTGCAAGGTTCCTCCATAACTGAAGGGTGAAACTGCATTCTAGGAACATGTGACAGTTATTTTCCCCCTCCGCTTTGCATATTAGGCATATTCCCAGCCCTGACCATTTTATTTTTTGTAGATTCTCCCATGTAAGGTTTTTGTTATGGAATAATAACCAGGAGAAAATAATAATTTTGTAGGAGGCCCCCGTTTGTGCATTATACAACCACAAACTCTGTAAACATCATAAATGACGATAAAGGCGCTAGAATGTAAAAACCAATGAAAACAAAGAATTACTTTGTTGAGACTTTGTGTTGAAGAAACACTTGCTGCAAAAATCACATGTTATTCAAGAATCAACAATAAACCCACTGTAAAATTTATCTGCATTTTGAATAATGTCGGGTCATACAAAAAAAACAATCATTTTGCAACAAGTGGAATTCTGACCTCAAATTCCTTGAAATTGTGAATTATACTTCAACCTCAAATTACTTGAAATTGTGAATTATACGTCAATGCAAAGTTAAATAGCTAGACTCATCTTGAAGCACCATCCTCCATTGAGTCTCCAAATAAATCATCATCATTGAAGAGTGCATTAGATTTTGAATAGGAATTTCGTCATCCTATTGCTTATAGAGTTTTTCTGGTCGATCTTAGTCATGTCATTAGAAGGAATTTATATTGTCACATTTGAAGCAGCTTGCTCTGAACTACCACTGTTTTGTTTTTGGAACATTTTCCCATGAGGCACCAACTTGACCAGCGAAGGAATCCCCATAAATATCTCCATAGAACCCACTTTTCATTGGGGACTTGACTGTGTTCAAATATTGTTGTAACTTTTGAGTGACCCCTTTTGGTGCATCACTCTCTTCCTTTGTCATAGCCCAGTCCTAGCCTTTAGGTGTCACTATAACTTGCACAAGAGACTCGTATTTTCCAACAAGACTACCTTATCACTCTAACTTGCACAAGAGACTTGTATTTTCCAAAAAGACTACCTTATCACTGTAACCTGCACAAGAGACTCATATTTTCCAACAAGGCTACTTTCCTTTACCCCGATGGGCCCAAGCTCAGTGCTAAAATCTGCACCATCTGATATTCCAACTACCTCCACTAACTCTCCACCATGTTGATCCCTAAAAGACACTCTTGCATTCTGTAGTCACTTGGAAACCCTTTCAAATTGGGACTCCTCATCTTTACCAATTATAGAAAGTGCCCCTAAATCCTTAATGGTATTTGGTACCAAGTCTATTTTGCTTGCCCCAAAGCGGTTCGAGATAGTATTATATTCCACAACTGCGTCCTCATCTAAAGGATCTAGAGGATCTGAAAGGGTGAATTATGGAGGCAATTGTTGCATAGCCAAAAGGGCAGCTGTATTTTTTCTCAAGATATAACCTTTGTATGATGCAACAAAATGCAAAGACTGCCCTATTTCAAGTTCTACAGGGTTATCCTTTGTCACACGCTCATTTGCAACAAAAGTACCATGCACTGATCCCAGATCAATGACATAGATGTTGCACATATAACCAATTCTTCGATACAAATTTAAGATTGCAACAAACCCACTTATTTTCTAAACAGAAGAAATATGGGTTGTATTAATTGCATGGCTCCAAATTACATGAGAGAACAAAGAAACAGGTGGCCCATCCCATGAATAGAAAAAGATGCACTGCAGGAGGATGAAGAAAATACATATACTAAAGGAAATCTCCAATAAAAAAGAATTCACAAAGAGAAACAAAAAAGTACACATTTTAGAGCAAACCAAAGGAAGCACTTTTAGAGCACCCTAGTGCCATATTGAAGGCCACAAGAGTATAGGATAAAAACTGTGCATACCCACTTATAATAAGCATAATATACCCAAAGCTTGAAAATAAGAGTGAAGTTTCTTGGCAAAGAATATTATATTGGGCTGGTAACCAATCCACTACTAAGGGGTACAATGGATAGTCCAACAAGTTACAAATGACTCTGACCAAACTAGGCCTTAAACAAAAACCATATTGTTCCTTCTTAGTGAGTTGTAGTTTCGATCTTCAGATAGAATCAATTAAATTTTAGGTAGCTACCAAGTAATCTTCTCTGGTGGAAGATGCAAACTTGCCATTTCTATGTTGCACAACAACAACATGTTTTCAAGAGACGGATGGATGGTCCAACACAAAATCACAAGTAACAACCTGTCTCCCAAATATGTGTCTCTGCTTATCCAAATTGATCTGATCTAATACTTCATTATCCTTCACAACCTCTAAACGAAAGACAACTAGTTTAGGCTCCACAACCCAGTATGATGGTTGCCAATTTGAATGCCCACCCCCTATTCTAGTGGCTTGATGCACACCTGTTGATGTTAGAGTAGGTTCAGGAGCTACAGTCATTGGCACTCCATGTTGTTGCTGGTGTTGTAACTAAGTTTGAGCAACCTGTGATTGAAAAGGCTGAGATTATTGTTGTTGTTCCACAGTGGACTTTGAAAATGGGTTTACACTAACTGAAAGTGGTTCTATTGTTTGTGCCTTTTTTAATCTATCCAGGTCAGCTCGGTTGAATATCTTGAAACCAGATCCAACAATCCCACCATATAGATAAAAAAATGTCAAACCTACTTCAAATATTATAAATGTTCTGATAGAAGTATGATCCTCTCTGTATCCTTCACACACTGCGAGTTTGCCTGTGACATGAAATTTAGACTTAAATTTTCATATATTTTCCTCTTGAAAGTAAAACTATATAACCTTAACTATTTAGAATACTCGTAGCATTTTATTTAGCTAGGTTTCCCTCTGTTCCTTATTAGTATGTGATTATAGTAGATTCTCTAGGTTAGTTATTTGAGGCTACTAAAGTACAAGGGAAAATCAAAAGGAATCTCTTTTTGTAACGACAACCAACTTCTCAATGTTCATTCTATAGATGACTTGGCTTTAACTGTTGAATTGACTAAGAATTTTGTGGAAGGTATTAGTATTTGCATGGACACATAGCAAAAGTTGTTAAGAGTGGCTTTTGCTGAGGATGAAATATTGATTTTCCTTCTTGGTGAAGATGAACCCCTTAATTGGTTGAATCATAAATAAAATATTATATATTCTGGAGGGATCATTAATTATTTGGGCATCCCCTTTTCTACATAACTCTCTCTTGTTAATCATAGGAAGTGGATAATGTTCCAGTTGAAGAAATGCTTCAATCTTGGATGTAGATCGATCTTTTGTTTTCTCGGTAAGGTTGCAGTGACTAATAGAGTACATGCAATGGGAAAATATGTTCTTCTTCATCTTTTCTCTTCTAAATCAACCTATAAAATACTAGAGAAAGTCCCTAGAATTGTTTTTGTCCTTTCCCTTCTCAAGCAACCTATAAAATGCTAGCGAAGGTCCTTTGAATTAGAAGTTTTATTTGGTGCAAACACAAGAAAGTCAAAGGAGTTCCTCTAGTGGCTTGGGATATTTGCATCTTGCCAAATGATCAAAGGGGATTGAAATTTCCTAACATAAGAGATCAAGACGATAAATAGTTAGTATGAGCAGCAGAGAGGGATGCCCCTTGGCAATCCTTATGCCATGATTGAATTCAAAGTACTCAACAAATTCAAGGTGTTATAGACTCCTTTCAATTGCATGACATAATTGGTCAAAAACACTTCAAAAGATGTCAGTTGCATGGAAAATAGTACCAGACAGTTCCCAAGCATAAAAATTTGCATTGCTTGCATATTTCAAGATCTGTGATTTGTAGCTTATCATTCTCTTTACTCATGCTTGGAGAATCAGTGCCATATAAAGTTATAAACTACCAAAAATACATGCCTCATCAATCTTCTTCCAGGCTTGATTTTCCTCCAACAACTGATGACAAGTGAAATTTACAAAATAGTACCCAAAGTCACTTTAGCTAACACTTAATATCTTAGCCTTCTTCAAACTTTATTAGTTCATTAATTTCATTACCACCAAAGAAAACATAGTGCAAAGAAAGTCATATTTACTATGCTCCAGATTTCTTTTACCATCTAATGGCTACTTCCATTACATCTGCAAATGGATAGAACTATTTGTGTAACACAAAGTTTATTTTATCTCTAAATTAACTCAGACTAAATTTTAATAAATCTAAACTAAAGACTTAGGTGGTTTTCATCCTAGGTAAAATTTTTACAAGTTGTAAGGAACAAGCCCTAGTTGAAGTACCCATAACAACATGTCATTTTATTTCCATTTTAAAGTGTCACACCATCTCCTTAAGTTCAAGCTCCCCATAAATTGCATTCTTAGAATAACAAACCAAATTGCTACATAATCTACACGTACGAAGGATTAAATCTATAAAATGATCTGAATAGCTTACAATGGAAATGTCAAAGAAGAGTCTCACATTGATATTAAAAGCAACTCATCATACTATAGATTGAAATGTAAGCATTTTTTTAGCCCCAAGTTGTTATGAAACCAGCGCACGAAAAGATGGAAAAGATAGATCAACGCTTTAGAATCTAGCCTTTTCGAGGGGGCAACCTCCTTTACATTACATAAATGAACAATTCTTGGATGATACAAATGACAAAACCTCCTTTCTATATATAGGAGTCTAAGGAGTCACAATATAATCCAGCCGACCTAACAATAATAATATAAAGCCACAAAAATAACAATAGAGGGATTCTATGGGGCACATAAATAACAACATGGGGGTAATAGGGGCACAACAATATAAATAAGGGGTATAACTACAATAGTAATGGGGTAATCACTAGTATTATAGGGACCCAACATGCCCCTCTCCTTCAAAAAAGTGTTGTCCTCAACGCTTGAGTAGTTCTGGATACTTCTGCATAAAATTCTCATCCTCCCATGTGGAATCTTCAGCGGATAAGTTCTTCCACTTGATAAGATACTCTGAAATTGATCGATTTCGTAGCTGTCGAGTTCTTGTTTCTGTGACTGCTTCCGGTTCCAATATAATTTTTCCTTCCTCGTCAAGTTCTGGCAATATTGTTTGAACTGGGAGCTTGTCGCCTATAACCTTCTTTAAACATGAAACATGGAAAACTGGGTGCAATCGAGAAGCTGCAGGAAGCTCCAATTTGTATGCCATAGTACCAATCTTTTGCAACACCTTGTATGGACCATAATACTTTGGTGATAATTTATTATCCTTCTTAGCTTGCTTTAGGGACATTTGCTTATATGGTTGTAGCCGTAGGAATACCCAATCACCTACATCAAAACTTTTTTCACTGCGATGTTGATCTGCCTGTTGTTTCATTCTATTTTGTGCCAACACGAGGTTATCCTTTAAGAGTTGGAGGACTTGTTGTTGATGTTCGATGTGATGTTCCACTGCCTGAACCTTAGAATTTTCTCTTAAATATGATGTGATGGATGGTGGTTGATACCCATAAAGTGCCATAAATGGGGTCATTTTTGTTGCTGTATGGAAGGAAGTGTTATACCACCATTCAGCCAGAGGCAACCATTTGACCCATTGTGTCTGTTTATCAGATACAAAGCAACGAAGATATCCTTCCAAACATTTGTTTACTATCTCAGTTTGCCCATCAGATTGAGGATGATAAGATGAGCTATGAGCTAACTGAGTACCAAGACAAGAAAATAATTCTGTCCAAAAATTTCCAGTGAAAATGGGATCTCTGTCACTTACAATAATCTTTGGGTTTCCATGTAGCTTTTGAATTGTTTCCATAAATGCAGTAGAAACTGTACTGGCTTTAAATGGATGTGATAATGCACAAAAGTGTGCATACTTGGTAAGTCTGTCAACTACCACCATGATGACACTCTTTCCCTCAGACTTGGGTAAACCTGTGATAAAATCCATTGAAACCTCCTCCCAACGTTGGCTTGGAATGGATAAAGGTTGTAATAGACCTGGTGTCTTAATTGTTTCAACTTTATTTTTTGGCAAACCAAACATTCCGCCACAAACTTTTGAATATCTGATTTAAGGCCATCCCAAAAAAATTCCTTCTTAACCCTGTGGTAAGTTTTTAAAAATCCTGAGTGCCCTCCTAAGGGAGAAGTGTGCAATTCCATAAGAATCTTTTGTTTTAGCTGGGAATTCTTACAGAGGTATAAGCGATCTTTGTACCATAACGAATCATTTTTCCAGCTAAATGTATCAGAAGTACTGGAATCTTGTTGTAGCTTTCGAATAAGTGCCCACACTTCTTCATCATTCTTCCATTCCTCCCTTGCTTCGTTTATCCAATCTGGTTGGATAATAGAAATGGTGCACAACAATGCTTCCACATCCTCATCCTTTCTTGAGAGTGCATCTGCCACCACATTTTGCTTCCCTTTTTTGTAGATGATTTCAAAGTCATAACCCAACATCTTTGTGACCCACTTTTGTTGCTCTTCAGAGGATAATCTTTGTTCTAAAAAGTATTTAAGGCTATCATGATCCGTTTTTACCTTGAAGTGTCTTCCCATTAGGTAGGGTCGCCATTTCTTAAGTGCATGGAGTATTGCCAACATTTCCTTCTCATAAATAGCTTTGCTTAAAAACTTTCCCTTGATTGGACGACTTTCAAAAGCAATGGGTCTTTCATCTTGCATTAGAACAACACCAATTCCATTTCCTGAAGCATCACATTCCACAATAAAGGTTTTTGTGAAGTCCGGTGTAGCTAAGACCGGTGCTTGGCACATTGCCTCTTTAAGATGTTCAAAGGCCTTTGTTGCTTCCGGAGTCCATGAAAATGCATCTTTCTTCAATAATGTTGTTAGAGGTGCTGCTATTCTCCCATAATTCTTAACAAACTTGCGATAATACCCTGTCAACCCAAGAAATCCTCGCAGATGCTTTATGGATGTGGGGATTTTCCATTCCTTAATGGCTTTAATTTTGCTAGGGTCTACCTTAACTCCTTCATGAGATACAATATGACCCAAATATTCCACCTCCTGGACTCCAAAGAAACATTTGGATCTTTTTGCATATAATTGTTTCTCCTCCAATAGTTGTAGCACCCTGTCAACATGTTCAACATGATCCTTCCAAGACTTGCTGTAGATTAGTATATCATCAAAAAATACTAACACAAATTTTCTAAGGAATGGTTTGAAAATTGAATTCATCAAACCTTGAAATGTTGAAGGTGCATTGGTAAGGCCAAAAGGCATGACCAAAAATTCATAATGACCCTCATGAGTTCTAAATGCCGTTTTTGGAATGTCTTCAATCTTCATTCTGATTTGATGATATCTCGAACGAAGATCCAACTTGGTGAAGTAAATTGATCCATGCAATTCATCCAGTAATTCATCAATGACAGGAATGGGGAACTTATCTTTAATAGTGAGCTTGTTGAGCTCCCTATAATCCGGACACATGCGCCATGATACCAGCCTTTACCATTTCTGCAACCATACGTTCAATTTCACTTTTTTGGACATAGGGATATCTGTACAGCCTGATGTTTGGAGGAACACTTCCTGGAATCAGATGAATAGCATGATCATGATCACGCATAGGTGGGAGACCTTTGGGAGTCTCAAATACCTTGGAATGATTGTCCAGGACTTTTTGGAGATCTGGAGAAATAGATGATTCCAATGTGGAAACATCTAGCGAACATAATTGTGCAATTACACCTCTTTGCTCCTTTTTTAGAAGCTTTGTCATACCATTAGAGCTGATTATCTTTCCTGGTTTCCCTGCAATACCCCTTAATTCAACTTCCTTTCCTTCCGTAGAAAATTTGATGAAAAGTTCTTGAAAATTAAAAGCTATTGTACCCAAGGATTGTAGCCATTGGACTCCTAGTACAACATCAGCACCTCCCATTGGAATGGAAAGCATTGGGCTAGTCAATACATATTCTCCCATGGATAGCTTGATATTATGGCACTTTCCAGAGCAATTTATTGTTCCTCCATTTGCAATCATCACTTGACACTCTGGTGCTGGATATAGGAAGCAATTCAATTCTTTTGCTACCCTACAATGAATAAAATTGTGGGTGCTTCCTGAATCAATCAACACTATTACCTTTTTCTTCTTGATTTGTCCTTCTATCTTGATGGTTTGAGGAGTGGTAATTCCCGCCAATGCATTACAAGATATGGTCGGATTTATTTGTTCTTCATCTAGGCTTTGTTCCTGGAGTATATCTTCTTCTTTTGACCTTTCTTGCTCCTTTTCTTCTTCCTCTTCACAATCTATGTAGAATAATTTCTTCTCAGCACACTTATGACCTTTAGTGTATTTGCTATCACAACTGTAACAAAGCCCTTTTGCTCTTTTTTCTTCCAATTGTTGTGGTGTCAACCTTATAGGTTGTGGAAGACTAGGGGCAACAACACTTCCGTCTTTATAGTTGTGAGTGGTATGCTTCCTGGTTGCCATAATTTTGCTTTCCATTTTTCTTGCTAACCTGAATGCCTTCTCTAATGAATCAGGTTCCCAAAGGCGAACATCATGTTGGATATTATCCTTTAAAGACCCTATGAACACATCAATCCTATGCTCCTCTGGAATATCTTTTACCCTTATGTTCAATTTTTGGAACTCCTCAATGTGCTCCATTACTGAACCCTTTTGTTTGAGACTTATCAATTGGCTAAAAAAAGTGTTGCTTTTTGTATCTTCATAATGTGCTATCAATTCTTCCGTAAAAATTGCCCAAGTGATAAATTTTTTACGAGAGCAAAGCCATTGATACCATACAAACTGATTTGGTTCCAAATATACAGTTGCCATACGTACCTTTTGTGTGTTTTGCACATTATTGAGATCGAAGAATTGCTCCATCTGTAATATCCATGTGGCGGGATCCTTGCCATCAAACTTCCTCATATCGATTTTTGGAATATGGTGAGTCTTCGATCCAACATTAGCGTCTATGGAATCATGATTAACATTTCTTTTGTTCTCATCATGAGTTTCCTTTAGTACTCTTTCACCCTTAGGGACCACTTCTTGTAGCAACTTATTCATATTTATCTTCAATTCGTCCATGTCTGTCTTCAAATCTATCTTTAAATCATTCATCTTAGCTTCCACGTCAATCATCTTAGCTTCTACGCCTTTCTTTAAACAGTTCATCTTAGCTTCTACACCTTTCTTTAAACCATCCATCTTAGCTTCTACATCTTTATTTAAACCATCCATCTTAGATTCTGTTCCTTTTTGTGCAAGGGACAGTTGTTGCACTTGGTCTTGTAATTTTGATATATCATGTTGCATTTCTTCCTCTTCTTCATGAGTCATGCTAGAGCTTTCAGGTTCCTTACTAGGTGTTTGCATTTTCTTTCCTCGGGGCATCAGTTACCGATAATAATTCTCTACTATGCCCTTTGAATTCCTTCAAAATAAATTTTCAAACCAAGCTTAAGCAAAAATTTCAGAAAATATACACACCTTTTTTCACTTTGTACGAGCTCGATATTGCCTTTGATGTATCTCTGTACTTTCCAATCATCTACTTCTGAATTTGTGAGCTGTAGTAGCCCTCTGTGTCCTCTTTCCAATGCCACAAGTCTGACCCAAATTGGATTCTCCAAGGAAGAGTTATGTGAAATCTCCCACAGTGACTTGCTTATAGACTAGTTCAGTAGAGCGAACTTGTATGACATGCCACGAGTCACTGTTTCAACCTTTGAATCTGAAACACGCATACAAGAAATTACAGTTCGTCCTCTTTCTGTACCTTCTTACGAAATTTCAATCCGATCCCCAGAGAGAAAGTTATGACGATTTTCCCCAGGTCACCTGTTTTGAATGTAATTCAGGAGTCTGCAAAAAGACCAACTTCCTCAGATCATATCTCCGCAAATATCGCGCGAAAAGCTCTAAAATTCGGACCCAAGGTTCAGCGCGATTTCTTCTTAAATGGGTTTTTGCGACTTCTGAAACGTCACAGAAAAGAAGTTATAGCGAAAATGCCACAATGACCTGTTTGGAGCAGCGAAACCCTAGAATCCAAAGCTTTGATACCAAATGTTATGAAACCAGCTCAAGAAAATATAGAAAAGATAGATCAACGCCTTAGAATTCAGCCTCTTCGAGGGGGCAACCTCCTTTACATTACATAAATGAACAATTATTGGATGATACAAATGACAAAACCTCCTTTCTATATATAGGAGTCTAAGGAGTCACAATATAATCCAGCCGACCTAACAATAATAATATAAAGCCACAAAAATAACAATAGAGGGATTCTATGGGGCACATAAATAACAACATGGGGGTAGTAGGGGCACAACAATATAAATAAGGGGTATAACTACAATAGTAATAGGGTAATCACTAGTATTATAGGGACCCAACACAAGTTCTGCATTCTTGTACCATATTTCATCTTGATCTTAACCTCTTCCTAGGACCTACATATTACTTAATTTAAAAAACTATTTTACAGATCAAGACATCAACAAAGAGAAGGGGGGGGGGGGCAGCAGATTAATTAAAAGAAATAATGGACTATTTCCACCAACCACACATGAAAAGAAAGGATAAAAATTGTAACCCATAAGATTCCCTAGGCTGCACAACTAACATGAAAGAATACAAAATTATAAAAAGTATAATTCAAACTTACCAAAAGTATCAAGTGAAGCAAGTAGTACTTCCCCGGGCAAAAGACTAAAAAATTTCTTGCCTACCTTGGAATTCACCACTGACCATGTTAATTTGACCACTTCGGACAAAATACCTGCAGCTACATTCTCTTACATCCTTGAAACTCTTTTTTCCCTACACCCAACAAGCATATGTGAGTTCAATTTTCATGACCACTATAAAAAGTTGGAGAAATTTTGAATCTAAAAGAAATTAACCTACAAGGAAACAACATTACAAATATATTTTTAACTCTCTACTACAACATAGGAAACATACTTTAACAAAAAATACCTTACATATTGATCCATAAGGATAAGCCAAAAATCAAACAAGATAATGTGGCTTGAATGCTAGAATAAAAAGAGGAAATGCCTTACACATAGGTCCCTCTAACAAACCTATGAATTTAGTCTTACCGAAGTGAGAAAATTGCCTGACAGATGATACCGAACTTAATAAGGCCAAAATGTTAATGCAAATTTTTTAAATTTTAAAATAATCCCAGATGAAACACATGCATCACTGATATGTTTACAACTCATTAGTTGACAAAAGTTAAAGTGTCCTAGAAAAATACCCAGATGAGACACGTGATGTTAGGAATCCATTATTGTAATCTTATGCGGCATGGAATCTTTCTTACATGAGAAAAATGATGAAAAGACGTAGACATGCTTATGCAGTATAAATCAAATAGGTTAACCTGATTACAAAATAGAGGAGGATAAGAAACATGCTTGACAAACAGATCCATAACACATTATGAAAGCAATCTCACATGGCTTTATAGACAAATTGAAATGACCAACATACAACACAAATTACTTCATCTGCATATTTTGCATATCACATATGTTCACCTACAAATTGAACCAGATGACTAATGACTTCAAACATTGATTCAAACAAAAGAATAAAATCCATCCCTGATGCACCCATGACTCAAACCAAGTTACCATACTTGTACTTGACCCATACTCGCTGAGGCAGGTGACCTGGCATAATGGCAGTGTGTAAAAAAACAAAAAGAAACAATTTAATGCATAAAACATGGTGTGCTCGGCATGAGGCACAACAAGCAAGGTGGCTAATGGGTGTGTAACACATGGGAATATGCTAAATAGTTCACTCCAAATCCTAAATAATTCATAAAGAAATCTAATTCACATTGTTCGATGAGCCCACATAGTATCCGGTAGTTGTCTAGGTAAAGACTAACCAAGCCAATGATGCTTAGCTGGTATTTTCAAATGATCAACCACACTAGAACTGAGACACGACCTAGACTCCCTCGAGGGGTAGTAATGTCGAATATTATGAAAGAATGATGATTACATTCAGTGGTGGTTTGCAATAAAAAAAGCTCATATGGCTTCAAGCAAGGGCTCACAGGGTATGGGGTGTGATATAACAAAAGTATGTAGATGATATATGGCTAGCTCAAGTATAGGAGGTAATAGAGGAGTAGAGGTGAGTAGGTTCTTATGGTTAGGGTGCTCCACAGGAAGCTACAAATGGTGTAAGTCCTCTAGTTGTGATATCAACATAGCTAGCATATGTTATACACATCAAGATCACGCCTATAAAGGTTATGGTTGTCTACATAGTAGATTAGATGAGATGCAGAGATGTAGGCATCGAGAGTGTTTTAGAGCTACTAGATAGAGATCTAGGTAGAAGAGATGTAGATCTAGATAAGGCATGATAAAAGAACACTCCCACAAAAAATCATGTGCATAGGCTCAAGATAGTCAAAAGTACTAACTTATTGTATGTGAATTTGATATGTATTTTTTCAAGAGGCCTCCAGGATACTGAGAATTTACATGGAGGGCATAGAGTTTAGGTTGGCTTAGAGGGCATCTCTATCTAAGCAAGAGGTTAGGACTCTACAATATAGGGAGACTCAGTTGGAGGCAGAGAGATAGGCTAGAACAACGCTAAGTGATATTGTAATGATGGAATTTGTGGTAGCATAGAGAGATATCAAGGTACATAACCTTAGAGATGAGTTGGTTGTGAAATATGCTAGAATTTGAACACTTGACACTCAAGTAATCTAACTCTTACTAGAGGGATACTAGCTATATGCATGGGGCATCTAGCTGAAATGATACTTTGATCAGGTAGCATAGCTAGTTACATAGAAGATCATGGTAGGTCCAAAAAAGGGTATTAGTGACGCAGCCCAGCCACACTGGCCCACAACTCCACGTGTCCTCAGCTTTAAAACAATTGCCGGACTTTACAACGTGTTAGATTTTTTCAGCGGTCGCATGCAAAGGTGGTCAGTGAACGTCGGGTTGGCAACTGTGAGCAATTAATGCCGCATTCAATTCTTACCTACACACCTCGGGCCTAGTTCCTTTGTTGGTTCTTTGGCCAAAACACTTTGGCTTCCCGGTCATTCGAGATTGTTTTGTTCGCCTATGAAGTTGCTGTGAGAGTTTGTTGTGTGGTTTTTGCTCTGGCAAGTATGGAAATCCTTGGTTCTTCTCCGGGTATGACTGTGGGTGAGTACCGGTCTCCCAATCCTGGTTATGAGTTTGTCAGTGGTTTTCTCCAGTGGCTCGAAACCGTTCTGGTTCTGGTGGTGTGCTCACTCAGCTCCTTTTCACATGGTAAGATTTCTTAGTCTCGTTCTGCTGTTCTACTCTGGTCTGGTTGTAGAACCTGGTGTCTCGTCCGTTAACTACTCCTTGCTATTGTTCTATTGCCTCTGCTTTCATATGGTCGCCTCTACTACTATTATTGGTATCTCTGGTCACTGTTCTGTGCGCAAAATGGTTTAACTTCCGTCGTCCTTGGATTCAGGCAACAAATTAGTAGGTTCTCACAGCTCTGAAACAGGTATTGACTCCTTCCCTGATTCAATTCGGCCTTCTCATGGTATTGATGCTAACCAAAAACGCTCCTTCTGTCTCAGCTTTTTCGATTCGGTCACAGCTCTGCTCCTCGAACCCTGGGTCCGGCTTGCTCAGGTAATATATGAAACCCTCCTGTTTCTGTGGTTGCTTTGGCTTCGGTTCTTTGCTGTGTAACTGTATTAACGGTGCTCTGTTGTGTGTACAGGTCAATGGCTCGACCTAGGTACGTGGGTTCCTCTGGGAGTCAGTCTTCCAATGGTAGCGAACCTCTGCCGGTAGGCTCTGGCACTTCAATCTGTCAATGCACTGTTAGATCTTTGGGTTTTCTGTAGATTTTGTTTTGTCATCTTTGCTTGTTGTATATAGTCGTTGTCCCTTGCGGAGATGAGGCTTCTACCTGGTTGTAATTTCCTATTCTGGTTAGTCGTTCGTTTGACTGATTATTTGGGTTTCTGTTCCCAAACCCTAGGCTAGGGTTTGTCCACTCTGGACGCGGCGCTTGTTTTTGTTTATCAGTGAATGTAATGTATCTATGTATCAGTCAATAGCAATGAGAATATGGTTTTTTGATATCTGTTTGATCTATAAAAATTATGAGGACTCGTTCAAAATTACATTAACTGTGGTTTGCTTATGTGGCACTCTGTTGCTAGTTCTATTTGCTCTTGGTCCTTTTGCTGTAACTCCCCATTCGGACTGTGCTTCAACTCGTTGGTCCTTCGCTCTGTGGTTGTACATCTAAATGAGTTTTCTGTAGTTTGTTTATTCGACGAGAACACAAAAATAATACGACCTTACCATGGTCTTTCAATGTTTGTCAACACTGTTCATTACAATTCGATAAATAAAAAGAAAATATAATATTACAGTAGATAGGAAATGAATATAGATGGAAAGTTTTTTGAAATAAGATCTGTCTCTATTTCTTTATTTCTTTGTTATGAAATTACAGAACCTTTCTCTTGTCTTACATTGCTACTTTTATACCTTTTGGTTACAGTTAATTTGAAACTGCAATTGTTTGTCAGTTGAACAGAAACAATTGGTTGGGTAACTACAGTTTCGGTTGTCATTACAAGATCTGCTTTTAGATAATTTTGTCTTTTCTTTCCTAAATTGACAGATCAATTCCTAAACTGATGTTTATTACTGTTGAACCATAACAACCCTAACCAACATTTAACTTTGACATTTTTAACTTTGACCTCATAACAACTAAGAGTAAAATAAACTAAAATCCTATCTCATGACCTCATAAACTAATTAAAAAAAAAACAATCCAGATACTCAACAACCTTCCAACCTGGCAGAGACTTCACCCAGTCATGGTGAGCTAGATGCTCTTGCATCAGGCTCCCGAGCAAAAAGAAATCATGGCTCCGGTCCATGAGCTTCTCGACTGAAGTACCTGTCTGTTCAATTTGCCTGGCATCAAGCCACGAGCTGTCCTCAATAGGACGGTTCTTCCACTTGACCAGGTACTGTACATACTCCTTCCACCAAGTTCGTTTAACCACCTGAGTGTCGAGAATGCTTTCGATCTCGGGAGGTTGAACGTAAGGCATCTGTCTCTTCCAAGCTTCTCCTTTCTCCTGGGTACTCCGTGTAGGTCACGTGGTTCCATCTTCCTCCTTTTCCTCTGGGTCAGTCGTGTAAGGGAACAGGTCTGCTACGTTAAAGATAGGTGAAATGCCTATTCCGTGTGGCAACTGGATCTCGTAGGCATTCACTGAAAACTTCCGAAGGACTTTGCAAGGCCCTATCTTTTTATACTTCAATTTATTGTATGTACCTTTAGGGAAGCATTCTTTGTGTAAATGCGCGAGGACTTCGTCCCCCACGTCAAACTGTACTTCCCTTCTCTTCAAATCTGCTTGCTGTTTGTACTTTAAGTTGTTGTCCTGTAATTTAATTTTCACCTGTTCATGCAAATCTCTCATCGCATTAGTGAAATCTTCTCCGTCTGTGCTACGCCTTTCCTGCAGTCCAAGGTCCCGCAGTTCATGCACTCTGTGAGGATGCATGTCGTACAGGATCTGAAATGGACTGAAACCTATGCTGCGGTTAGGTGAGTCGTTGTAAGCGAACTCTACCTGTGCTAGTGCTCGATCCCACATCCGCGAATTCTCCCCGACCAAGCTTCGTAACAGGTTTCCCAGACTCCTGTTTACAACCTCTGTTTGCCCGTCGGTTTGCGGGTGATATGCAGAACTGTAGCTTAGCTGTGTGTCCATTTTTTTCCATAAGGTACGCCAAAAGTGTCCCGTGAACTTCACATCCCTGTCCGAAAGGATAGATTTAGGCAATCCATGTAACCTGACAATCTCATTGAAAAACAAGTGGGCCACGTGGGTGGCATCACTGGTTTTTCTGCAAGGAATAAAATGCGCCATTTTTGAGAATCTGTCCACCACTACCATTACCGAGTCGTATCCTCGCTATGTCTTGGGTAGACCTAAGACAAATTCCAAACTGACTGAGTCCCATGGTCTGCCTGGAACAGGTAACGGTGTATACAGTCCTGTGTTTTGACTGTGACCCTTCACTAACTGGCACACTTTGCATCTAGCCACAAACCGTTGTACATCTCTCCGCATCTTTGGCCAAAAGTAAAAATGACTAAGCTGCTCGAGGGTCTTATCCATGCCGAAATGTCTGGCCAAACCTCCACTATGCTTCTCTCGAATAATGTTCTCCCTCATCGAGCAGTCAGGTATGCACAGTTGTCCTCCCTTAAACAACAACTTTTCCTGTAGATTGTAGTCCAACCAAGGACTGTTATCTCTCACTAAAGGGTTCTGACACGCCTCATAGGCTTCCTTAAAATCTGTATCTGTCTGGTATAAGTCCTGTAAGTGCTCAAAACCTAGCACCTACACAGTGCTTTCCTGCAGAAGTAGAGCTTTCCTACTCAGCGCATCCGCTACCTTATTTGCTTGCCCACTAATATGCTTCAATACGAAATTGAAACTCTACAAATACTCCACCCATTTGGCATGTTTGTGGTTTAGCTTGTGCTGCTGCATTACATACTGTAGTGCAGAATTATCTGAAAACAACACAAATTCATTTCCCAATAGGTAATGCCTCCAGTGTTTTAATGCCTGTATAACAGCATAGAACTCCTTATCATACGATGAGTATTTCTGTCTACTCTCGTTCAGCTTCTCGTTGAAGAACGCTACAGGCTTATCCTCCTGACTGAGTACAACTCCAATTGCTGTCCCGCTGGCATCACAGTGAACCTGAAATAACTTCTTGAAATCTGGTAATCTCAGGATCGGCCTCTCAGTAATCTTTCTCTTTAACAATTGGAAACTTCTCTCTGCTGCCTCTATCCATCGAAAAGGCTGGCTGGCCTTTTTGATGGTGTCTAGCATGGGCACACAAATTTCGCTGAAATTCTTTATGAATTTCCTGTAAAAACTTGCTAATCCGTGAAAGCTACGTACCTCAAATAATTTTTTCGGAGATGGCCAATTCACTATCGCTGCCACCTTCTCTGGATCCATCTTTAGTTCATTCTCTGCTATTACAAACCCCAAATAAATCAATTCCTTCTGCAGAAAAGTACATTTCTTCAAGTTTATTAGCAGTTTATTCTGCTATAATTTCTCTAGCACCTTACGCACATGTTGAAGGTGTTCTTCCCTTGTCCTACTGAAAATAAGTATGTCGTCCAGGTATACAATCACAAACTTCCCAATGTACTCCTTCAGCATCTCATTCATTAACCTCATGAATGTACTGGGTGCATTGCTCAGCCCAAATGGCATGACCAGCCATTCGTACAGCCCCTCATTCGTCTTAAAGGTTGTCTTCCATTTGTCCCCCTCTCGTATCCGAATCTAATGGTACCCGCTTTTCAAGTCTATCTTAGAGAAATAAGTTGCCCTGCTTAAACAATCCATCATATCATCCATTCGTGGCAGTGGAAACCTGTAATGGATGGTGATTTTATTGATGGCCCTTGAGTTGGTGCACATTTTCCATTCTCCTCCCTTCTTGGGAGTGAGGACCGTTGGAACAACACAAGGGCTTAAGCTTTCCGTTATCAATCCCTTGTCCAACAATTCTTGCACCTGCTTCCTAATTTCTTCATTGTCCTTGGGGCTCATTCGGTATGCCGCTTTGTTCGGCAAACTGGCTCCGGGTATGAAGTCAATATGATGACTTATGCTCTGTTTGGGGGGTAACTTGTCTGGCAAGTCATCTACAACTATGTCCGTAAACTCCTGCAACATTTGCTGGATCTCCGTAGGTAAATCTGATACCTCTGTATGCAACAATACTATCCTTGCTTTCTTTACAACTGCATAACCTATCTCACTATCCTCAACCTGTTTTAAAAACTGTTTGCCGCTGACCAACAATGTTCTTGGTTCACTAGTCTCTGTTGTCCCTTCTTCCTTGATGGGTACAAGCATATGCTTGATTCCATCCTTCACAAATTTATAACAATTTGTCGATCCATCGTGGACCACTTTCCTATCGTACTGCCAAGGCCTGCCAAGCAGTATGTGACATACATCCATCGGCATGATGTCACAAACAACTTTGTCCTTATATCTACCTATCTGAAACTCGACCTCGCTCTGTTCATCCACCAGCAACTGATGGCCTTTTTGCAACCATGAAACTCTGTAAGGGTTAGGATGCTTCAAGTGTTTCAACTCCAATTTTTCCACCATCTTTGTGGACACTAAATTATCAGTACTACCACTGTCAATAATTAACTTACAACACTTACCTCGCGACTTACAAATTGTCCTAAACAAAGCCTTCCGCTGCGTTTGTTCGGTGACCTCCTTGACTGGTTTTAACAACACCTTGTGCAACACCAAAGCTTCCCCTGTTTCTAGAGCATTCTCTACTTCTTGGGGAGGTGCTACTGCTTCCTCTGGTTGTGCCACATATGCACCCTGTTGTCCAGGTGGATCTGCTTTTGGACATTCAAACGATCGGTGCCCCCACTTATGACACCTATAACGGTGATAACCAACCCCTCTACCTCGGCCATTTCCCCTACCTCTCTGGGATGACCTACCGCCTCTCGCGCTGTCACCTCTGTCTGTTGTTTTGGAAGCTTTAGAACTGCTGCCTTCCTTGTTGTTGTTAGCAGTTCGGCCCCTGCCATAGGACTGGCCTTTCCCTCTGCTGGCTCCTCGTCCTCTCCGGGCATTCTTCCTTCTGGTAATTTTCTCCTCAGCCTTCATCGCACTCTGATACGCTTCCTCAGTGTTGTTTGGAGACAAGATACTGATTTCATCCAAAATATCTAACCTTAGCCCATTAACATACCTGGCTGTTCTTTCTGTTGTATCCTCTGTATATCTAGCTCGCAAATTCACTCGATAGAACTCCTCCGTGTACTCCCTCACCATCAATCCTTTCTGTTTCAGATTCTGCACCTACCTGTGCAATGCAATCTGATAGTCCCTTGGCAGAAATCTGCCCTTTAACTTGGCCACCATCCTTGCCCAAGTTTTAATCGGCGCCTTGTTCAATCTCTTCCTCTCGTTCTAGACACTATCCCACCATAGGGCTGCGTGTCCTTTCAATTTCGTCGCAGCAAATTTAACTCTGCGGTCTTCGCTGACTTCCTCGCACTCAAAGTACTTATCCATCTCACTAATCCAATCCAATAAAACTTCGATAGACAGGCTGCCGTCATACGTCGGGAGTTCTGGCTTGGGTTTACTACTTGCTACTAAAACAGATCTCAACAATCTCACTTCTGCAGATTCACCTTCTGGTCCATCTGCTGCTACTTCAACTTCCTCTTCATTGTCATCGCCTATTTCTGGATCTCTTCGTCTACCTGCCTCTACTGCCTCCAAACAGGCAGCAAGAATTCTGATCTCCTCTCTCAATCCTTCCTCTGCCAATCTTCGAGCACCTCTGCCATGACCTCGCCTTCCTCTCTCCATTCCTCCTACTAACATAAACAACTGCTCTGATACCACTCTGACGTAGCCCAGCCACACTGGCCCACAACTCCACGTGTCCTCGGCTTTACAACAGTTGCCAGACTTTACAACGTGTTAGATTTTTCCGGCGGTCGCATGCAAAGGTGGTCAGTGAACGTCGGGTTGGCAACTGTGAGCAATTAATGCCGCATTCAATTCTTACCTACACACCTCGGGCCTGGTTCCTCCGTTGGTTCTTTGGCCAAAACACTTTGGCTTCCTGGTCATTCGAGATTGTTCTGTTCGCCTGTGAAGTTGCTGCGAGAGTTTGTTGTGTGGTTTTTGCTCTAGCGAGTATGGAAATCCCTGGTTCTTCTCCGGGTATGACTGTGGGTGAGTACCGGTCTCCCAATCCTGGTTATGAGTTTGTCAGTGGTTTTCTCCGGTGGCTCGAAACCGTTCTGGTTCTGGTGGTGTGCTCGCTCGGCTCCTTTTCACACGGTAAGATTTCTTAGTCTCGTTCTGTTGTTCTGCTCTGGTCTGGTTGTAGAACCTGGTGTCTCATCCATTAACTGCTCCTTGCTATTGTTCTATTGCCTCTGCTTTCGTATGGTCACCTCTGCTACTATTATTGGTATCTCTGGTCACTGTTCTATGCGCAAAATGGTTTAACTTCCATCGTCCTTGGATTCAGGCAACAAATTAGTAGGTTCTCGCGGCTCTGAAACAGGTATTGACTCCTTCCCTGATTCAATTCGACCTTCTCATGGTATTGATGCTAACCAGAAACTCTCCTTTTGTCTCAGCTTTGTCGATTTGGTCATGACTCTGCTCCTCAAACCCTGGGTCCGGCTTGCTCAGGTAATATATGAAACCCTCCTGTTTCTGTGGTTGCTTTGGCTTTGGTTCTTTGCTGTGTAACTGTATTAACGGTGCTCTGTTGTGTGTACAGGTCAATGGCTCGACCTGGGTATGCGGGTTCCTCCAGGAGTCGGTCTTCCAATGGTAGCGAACCTCTGCCGGTAGGCTCTGGCACTTCAATCTGTCAATGCACTGTTAGATCTTTGGGTTTTCTGTAGATTTTGTTTTGCCATCTTTGCTTGTCATATATAGTCGTTGTCCCTTGCAGAGATGAGGCTTCTGCCTGGTTGTAATTTCCTATTCTGGTTAGTCGTTTGTTTGACTGATTATTTGGGTTTCTGTTCCCAAACCCTAGGCCAGGGTTTGTCCACTCTGGACGTGGCACTTGTTTTTGTTTATCAGTGAATGTAATGTATCTATGTATCGGTCAATAGCAATGAGAACATGGTTTTGTGATATCTGTTTGATTTATAAAAATTATGAGGACTCGTTCGAAATTACCTTAACTGTGGTTTGCTTCTCTGGCACTCTGTTGCCAGTTCTGTTTGCTCTCGGTCCTTTTGCTGTAACTCCCTATTCGGACTGTGCTTCAACTCGTTGGTCCTTCGCTCTGTGGTTGTACATTTAAATGAGTTTGTTGTAGTTTGTTTATTCGACGAGAACACAAAAACAATACGACCTTACCGTGGTCTTTCACTGTTTGTCAACACTGTTCATTACAATTCGATAAATAAAAAGAAAATATAATATTACAGTAGATAGGCAATGAATACAGATGGACAGTTTTTGGAAATAAGATCTGTCTCTGTTTCTTTATTTCTCTGTTATGAAATTGCAGAACCTTTCTCTTGTCTTACATTGCTGCTTTTATACCTTTTGGTTACAGTTAATTTGAAACTGCAATTGTTTGTCAGTTGAACAGAAACAATTGGTTGGGTAACTACAGTTTCGGTTGTCATTACAAGATCTGCTTTTAGATAATTTTGTCTTTTCTTTCCTAAATTGACAGATCAATTCCTAAACTGATGTTTATTACTGTTGAACCATAACAACCCTAACCGACATTTAACTTTGACATTTTTAACTTTGACCTCATAACAACTAAGAGTAAAATAAACTAAAATCCTATCTCATGACCTCATAAACTAATTAAAAAAAACAATCCAGATACTCAACAACCTTCCAACCTGGCAGAGACTTCACCCGGTCATGGTGAGCTAGATGCTCCTGCATCAATTAGTATAGGTCCAATAATAGAAATAACGTCTGTACAGTTTGCCAGTATAGAGAAGATACCACAAGGGATACAACTTCACAGGGTTAGGTAGAGAGATGATACAATAGATATTATGGTATAGATATAACTTATCTGACAATAGTGATAATTGAGCAAGATATGTAAATTTATTACTTTTGGCTATATTTAGTTACAACTAAGGCATATGTAGAGAGATTAGGAACTAAGACCAAGTATGGGGAGATAGAATCCCAAACAATTTGGAGTGATATAAGGAGACCAACACTTGCAAGTCTTACAATACCACCTAGCACTATGGTGGGGTCCTTAGATATAATAAAGATATAAAGGATTGTTAGAAACAAGATAGAGGGACCTAATCTACCACGTCTAGCAATGCCCATACCTCCCAAAAATCATCAGAAGCATTAGTTTGAAGGATCTAATTACAATTACTAGGGCTTTTGATGGGGGTCGAATTATGCACCATTTGTTTTATATTCCTTACAACTGTTGTACAATTTTCATCCTTTCCTATACTCTTTTTCCTGTGATGTTTCTGGAGGATTTCCCTATCAACAATTCAATATTTTTCTGAGACAAGATGAACTTATTAGGACTATCATATAAACAAATATCATGTTTTTTCATTTTTTCTACGAAGAGTGTGTTGTACATGCTCTTCTTCATTTTCACTGGCTATGAAAATAGAATAGATATATACAAGAAGAAATTATGAATCACTCCCAAAAATAGAATCCATATGCCTAGAATCTTGGAGCATTCTTTATGTCAAAAGGCATGACTTTCCATTTCTACAACCCTTATAATGTTGAAAATTTTGTCTTCCATCCATCACCATATTTTCTTATAATATGATTGTCTAAGTGGAGATTTTATCTACACTGAAGCTTAGTATTACGGTTATCAATTTCGAAGGGATGTGGGCTCTGTTATATCTACTTAGTCCCACCTTATGATATCAAACAACATGCAAATAAGGGCAACAAACATTGATGGATATGAAGCAACATGCAACACAATCCGGGAACTAACATATTAAATTCACCACAACAAGTACTTAATTGTCTTGCTGCGAAAGAGAGGATTATTTAAAATTATGGGCTATTTAAACATATCTAAAATAAAATGATCACCCGAAGTTATGAGATATCCCACTTCATATCCTTACGAACATAAAATAGGAGGAATTATAGAAATAAATGTGCGATTTTAGTTATATGAGGAACATTTCAATTAGATAAAAACAAAATGAGTCATGCATTGTCTATTTGTAGCACTAATGAATTCTTTTCATCAATGCAAAGATCACATTAAATTGAATTGCAATTTTCAATGAAAAATAGCTCCTAAGGCACTTTGAGAAACTAATTTCCATTTCCTAGGATTTGAATTTTTCAGTTACTTGAGCTGTTATAGTGTAAGCTAATTTGAGATATAAATATTATTATTTCAATCATTTTAATTAACTGAGTTTTTATAAGAACCTCTATTCTTTGTTGTAATATTAAAAATTAATCCTATAAAATATGGACGACCTATCAATAAGGGGGTTCACTAAATGTTAAGTCATTGCCATGATTCCATTCCCATTGTGATTTGCACCACAAATATGGCACATGCTTTGTCAAATTAAGTCATATACTAGTCTTGGGCTCTTTTGGAATAATAAATACCCTCATTCTCATCATCTACCCTGAATTAATGTTGTATAGGATTTTGAATTAAAGTCATCTCTTTTCCCAACAAAATTCTTGCATATATGCAATGTTATACAACTAAACTGACTCTCTTGTAAATTTCCTAGGGTTTCTAGTACACTCCCACATGTTCAAAAATTCACTAGTATATCATGATCTCATCATGAAGCTTCAACACGCCACACAATTAAATAATTGTGTCCAAGAGTTGATAAATAAACTATAATAAAATATGGATCATAGCAACTTAACAATTGAACCACAACCAAAACAAAGCTGGAATTTTATAGTCACACCTTGTGAGAACAAACCTTTAATAGATGAATTACGTACTTCAACTTTCATAAAAAATCTAATAAAGCTAAACTAATTGTTATGAGCTGGTTGTCCAGACACATTGTTGCAACAATAGATACAGGCATGGATAGGGATGCAACAATAGATACAGGCATGGATAGGGACGGGAATGTATACAAAGATAGGGTCACTAATTTTGAAAATGAGGTACCTGTGTATATGGAGATGCATCATGAAATAATCCTATATAAATAGGATCATAAACCTAACTATAACTGTAATTTCTACCTCTAGTACATGAAATTGGAAAGAATGAAAGCCACCAACAATCTTGCTCAACCAGTAGAAGGGAAAACACGGAGTAGTGTTGGGAGAAGTTGATCTTAGGACATTATTGAATGGACACAATAGAAGATGGATTGGGACCAATAAAGGAGAAGATGCACTAAATCATAAATGATGCTAGTCCTGCACAACCTGGATCTTAAACGAAACAATCCTAAACAAACTTGTTAAGAAGAATTATGAAAATATGAACAAGTGAATCTCAGAAAATTGGAAGCTAGTGTCTAAAATGAAACCATTCTCATCACCAACATGCTTCATAGGATTTTAACTAATTAAAAAAAATATATATATGCAGGACATGGTAGATCTAAAGGATTTGGCAGATTTGAAGACTTTGATTTTAAATGATGATGGAACTACCAATGGAGACTATCATTGAAGGGAATTTCTCTACTATTCACATGGAGAAAAGCTTGATAGGAAAATATACTCAATTTTTTATCAACTATCCCATCTACTTACACTTCAATCAGTTATTGATGTATCTCCTCTCTCTATTAATATCAATCCTAAAGGTCAAGACTCTGTCTTTGTCAGCCAACAAGACTGGTATTAAAAAACTATAAAAGCCCTTTTTTGGTTTTTGGCAACAATGTGACTCCACGTTATCATTGGCAGGTTTGTTAAATGGAAAATAAATTGAGGCTTATCAGTTTCTTGTCTCTTTCCTGGAATCATATCTGTGATGTATGTTTCCTGGACTCATATTTGTGATGGTAATAAATTATAATGAAGGATATGCAAATCCCTTGTATTACATTGGAATATTTATGGGATAGTTAGTATCTTCGTTCGATATGAATAAGTTAATGTTTTGGTTTTGAATTGAATCTATGTATCTAACTCTTATGAATCTATTCTTTCGGTCTTATATTTGCAATCATGTAGGAATGTGTAGTAATAAGGAGATTTATGGGACAAGAATTATAGTTGTTTTGTAGTCCGGAAAAGAAAGTATTTCCCTACAGTAAAAAGAGGAATAATGTGAAAGGAAATTCATTCATTCACTTCCATCGATGAAATAATGTTTGGCTGCATTTGGCATTGTGCATGGAAACCTAGCTCTCTACGTAGATATAATTATGTGTACAGAACCTTAAATTTGCAGAGGATTATCAAACGGTCTCTCAATGTCTGCAAACGCTGCCTCGATAATTATTTAGTAAGAGAATGATTGAAATGGAAGGACTAGCTACAGTCTTGTTTCCTATAGCATCGAGTGATGTCTACAATTAAGATTTTGGAAGTGTTGGGTGGCCGCAGGGGAAGGTGGAGTCTCTTGTGAGACTCTTTTCGAATGCAATTGGGATTCCAAGCGATCATTTTGAATCCTTGAGCCATAGCATAATTATCGACGATTGATTGTTCCATCCCTTTTATAATAACATGGAGGATGCGTGATGGGGCTTTGAGAAGAAGGCAACATCTGTCTCATCTCAATCAGTCTAAGAAACTTGTGTTCCTTTCCATTCGCAATTCTATTATAAAAGCAACGGGTCTACAACATAAATTACCAAACAAAGGAGGAATTGATAAAGAAACACCTTTGTTGCAGGGATAAAGTCACCCATCCATTCCTCACAACAGTTGGTTGGAAAATGCGATGAGGTAATTGTGACAGCTTGAAGTTCCACCGCAATTAAATAGGTATGACTAGTAATTAACTTTGATAGCAGAACAAACCTTTAGAAGGAAGCAATCGATGACATAGAAAAAGAACCCCGAGAACAAAGTATGAATGTGTGTTCTAAGAAGAAATATCCATTGGGAAATTTGCGTATCTCCAGACAAAGTGTGAAGGAAATAAAAATAACAAGAAGGGATAGAATGACATGTGATTAGGAAGTTACAGAGCATGATAGGTGAGCAAGTTCATCAAATACCCTAAATCGATGGCTAGGGCAAAGGAGGTTGTTGAACGCCAAGTTTACCCGGTTGACATTGTGGAGGCATCATCCGTTTAAGGGTACTGTAACCTTAATCTTCTCCATCTTCGTGTCGAAGCATAAGAGTTATTAGATATATGAATTAGTATTTATGCATCTTAACACCACATCTAGTTTAAAAATATCACGTGCACAACACCCAAATATAGTTTTAATCCTGGGCTACTCCAAGGTCTCAGTGGAAAGGGTATTCTTGATATTTAACATGATGAACAACCAACATGACTTAACTGTTACTTTGGAAAATCCCTAGCGAGATATCAAATGTATGACTAGTTTCAGGCCAATCCGATTTTAACATGGAATTGGATGGACACAATGCTAATTTTGAGGACTCGGTTGTGAAGAGTATTTACAATAAGCGTGGTGACCATTTTCTTACGATAATTGAAATTCTACAGACACTTTCAAAATAGGGGAAGAATTTTGATGGAGGGCAATTATAATCTACTACTCTGTGAACGATACAAAAGTCTTTAACATTCCATAGCATCTTCAGTTAAATATCAAAGTGCTATAAATGAAATAGAATAAACACTACGGGGCTTACAGAGTATCATGTGATCTACATATGGAAAAAATTAATGTATTATTTTAAACCATTAATTATTAAATAAAATTATTGTTCTTTGTTGTTAAAAAACAATCTCTACAAAACCAAGAATTTTTTTCTAAAGGTGTAAACCCTAATGATGATAAGCAAGAAGAGAAACCATGTATAATAATAATGATGTTACCTAGAAGGGAGTTCATCTGACTTCGCAAGCATTCAAGCTTCAAATCAAGTCAGTAGTGGCATTTGCTCAACTGGTGTTGCCTGTATTTAAGAAACATAACAGAATTTCACGGTGCAAATCTTCAAGATGCTTACCATTAATAAAACCCCTGATAGGTAAACAGGAGAAGTAAAACTCGATAAACCCAAATCTCAAAGGCAAACACCCCCAAATATCAAAGACAAACACCCTAATTTACCTTAGATTAAACCCTAAATGAACATTGTAACAATCCGTATGCTAGAGGAATTTTAGCGCATATTGCGGAGGAATGGAGCATTGCCTTTGATGGCAAGGGGCTAATTGCTGACGCCTATTTGTTTCCCTTGTTTAAAATTCCATGGGGTTCAAGATGGAACTGTGGTGGCTGTCGCTAATAATTTCTTAGCACTAGAGCGCGATAGCAGAGGAATGGAGTGAGAATAACTTCCCTTTGATAATGGGGTTGAAGGCAACATTGTTGGGGCTATCGCCAATAGCAGTTTCTTTCCAAGGAATGGAGCACAATAGCAGAGGAATGGACCGAAAATGACTTCATGAGCCCGCGAAGGGTTTTGTTTTTTCCTTTTGAGCCGGCCAAGAGTTTTGTGTTTTAGTTTTGTCTTTGTTTAAGACTATTAAAAAGTTGTTTTTTGTCTTACTTTAAGATGATTAAAAAGGGAAATCTTTTTTGTCTTAATTTTAGACGATTAAAAAACCAAAATTCTTATGTCTTGGTTTAAGACCATCTAAAAATGAAATATATGTGTTTGAGACATGTTTTTTAGTCTTGTCTTTTCTTAAGACGATTAAAAAGTTGTGTTTTTGTCTTACTTTATGATGATTAATAGGGGAATTTTTTTTTGTCTTAATTTAAGAAGATTAAAAAACCAAATTTCTTATGTCCTAGTTTAAGACAATTTAAAAATGAAATATATGTGTTTGACGTTAAAAATTGTTTGACGTTAAAAATTGTAATTACTTACACATGAGGAGTTGGTTAAAACTAGAGAGTCAGTTAACTAAGTGTTAAGTGTTGACCATTGATCATTGAGTCAAGTCAAGTGATGGATAAAAAGTTAAGTGCAGTCCATATTTAGAGTGACAGCAGTTAACTGAGTTAAGTGTTTGTGCATGTCAAGTTATTTTAGGCCAGTCACTAATTGAAAAAGGTTAAATACCATTCACTAGGTTTATTGTAAGAATCATATCTTTTGTGTTATCAATAGAAGAGCTGTAGCTCTTGTGTTTTGTGTATGAATTTATACTTTGTCTCCTCTACCTTTCCAAGAAATTTGTATCAGTGCAAGGTTACACAGAGTCACGAAGAACGGATTAGTCGCTGTCCATGTGAGAGGAGAGAAATATATTTTTCCTCGTGGTGAATGCTATAACGTACCTTGTAAGTTGCAAAGAGGGCGTTATAACCCACAAGGGCTCGCCGAGTTAACAACTGCAAACTTATGCGCTTTTCGAAGCATGCGGGCCAAACCAATTTTCGTGGTGTTAGAAGAATAACGTTGGAGTTTGTCGTCGTGCAATGCGTTAGTCACATACCCTCATCACAAGAAGCGCCTTAGCATAAACAATTCGTGGCGTTCTGTAAGTTTTTCGAAGACATGCTTCAAAGTTAACAAGCTCACATGGGTAGTTCTTTTTTGGAAGGGCACGAAAATTATAAAAGATCACGATATTTATTCAAAGGTAAATTCGAGTGGTCATGTTAACAAGTGAGGTTTGTATTAAATTAAAGGTGTGTCGAAAAGGTTTCTTTATTAAAGTTTTCAAAAAAGCATTTTTGAAAAGGGTTTTGGAAAATGATTTTTTTTAAGTTTTTTTAATTAAAAAAAAAAAAAAAAAAAAACATAAAATTTGGGATCTAGAATTTTTTACAGGGTTTTTTTGGTAAAAAATTTAGGGCTTTGTAAATTTCATCCGTTTATAAAATTAGTATGGTGTTTTGTCAAGCATGACAATTTTTTGGGTGAAGATTGTGCTTTACGGCGTGCATATTGAAAATTATATTTTTTTAGGGGCGATATGGAAGACAACTTCATGCAATCAGAAAAGCATCTATAGGAAAAGGAATGACAACAATCATGGGTCGCAAAGCGCGACTGAAGAAGACTAAGAAAAGGAATCGAAAAGAAGAGGCAGAGATTGTTGCCATGGTTAGAGAGGTTCAAGCCGTAGCCGAGGAACTGAGAAGTCTAGCAGAAAACAAAGAAAAAATAAGGTAGAAAAAGATACTACTTCCAAGGAATCATGGAAGATCTTGGAAACAGAGATTGGCACAAAGGAGAGTGAAATGCAACATCAGGTTATGTCACAAGCAAAGAATTCAGTTGTAGATATGAGAGTAGATGAGAAAGACTCTGAGAGGAAAACGAAGCTTGGAGAATCCCACTCAAAAGTGGATGATGGTTGTCAAAACCATAAAATTGAAACCCATTATGCAACCATGCATATGGATGAAGAAGATGCAACAAAGATTGCAGAGAGAGAAGCAGGAGACTCTGTGTGTGAAACATAGAAAGAGCAAATAAATTCTCAAGGACTCCACTGTAACGTGGATGATGCAGATGATTGTGAATCCCACTGTTATGAGACACATGTGGATGATGATTGCAAAGTGAGATATGAATTGGTGAATCCAATTGCAGCTGATGGGTTTGGTGAAGTTGAAATTGTCAATAAGCACATGCATGCTCGGATATCCCACAATAGTGTGGATGAACATTATGTTGATGTTATGTGTGGTTTCTTTTTTGAAACAGAGATTGATTGTGGCAATATGGTAAGCACAATGTTTGATGAAACATTGAAGGTTGAAGTTACCACTATAGCAGTAAGATATGAAGTAGTTGGAACTGCTTATGAAGCAGTATGTCATCTAGCAACAGTTGATGATCAAGAACAAGATAAAGTGATTGAAGAGCTTTTGATGAGAATATCCACTAACAACATAACTGTGGAAGACAACCTCCTTATAGTTGAAAAGAAGGTAGATGTAGAGAAGGAACCTCTCACTGAAGAGAGTCATATTAAAGATGTTTTTAACATTTTTTTTTAATATGCAGGTGTACAAAATAGCATGGGAGCAGAAGTTGAAAGCAAGGTTGTTAATAAATTTGATGCAAAGTTGAAGCTCATTGAAGAATAGATTCAAAAACTAGTAGAACAAATTGATGTGAGTCTTAAAGCAACAACTGGAATAAAAGAATTGAATGAAATAGTGAATATTGATCTTGAGTGTGCAGATTACAGGAAAAAAGCACCAGTACCTGATGATGAAAGTGAAAAGAATGACATGAAAGACAAAGATGAATGCATTGAAACCATTTTTCGACAATGGAGTCAAGTAGAGATATGATTTTTCTATCCGGAAATATGGGAGAAAGAAACAGAGGGACATGAAGCGTAAGAAGTATAGCAAATAAGACAGTTTGAAGATGTCATGTTTTGGAAGCAGTCCATGGTTGAACAAATATCTGAAGAGGAAGGTGTACTAGACAAGATCAGATTATGTTTCATCACAAATTCAAGAAAAGTCAAAGAAAAATTGTAGCAGCATCAAGTAAAGGAATATGGAGCCTACAACAAGAACCCATAATAGAGAATGAAGCAATTTCGAGGATTTAAAATTTGGAAGAAGAGAAAAAGAAAATGCAAAATAGTGAAAGTCTTGAGTCATTATAAGCCTAGCTGAGACATAAACCAGTAGGCATGTTTGAGTGATAATTGAGTCAATTTCTATTGAAAGCCTAGCAGGCATAGTTGAGTCATGTTTGAGTTATGTTGAGTCATACGGTCGTAATTAAGGGGGAGTGTTAGAAATTGTAATTACTCTCGCATGAGGAGTTGGCTAAAACTAGAGAGTCAGTTAACGAAGTGTTAAGTGTTGATCATTGAGCGTTGAGTCAAGTCAAGTGATGGATAAAGAGTTAAGTGCAATCCATATTTAGAGTGTGTGTTAGTTGAGTTAAGTGTGTGTGTGTCAAGTTATTTTGGGTGATTCGCTACTTGGAAAAGGTTAAATACTCTTCATCGGGTTCATTGTAAGAATCATATGTTTTGTGTGATCAATAAAAGAGCCACAGATCGTGTGTTTTATGTATTAATTTATGCTTTGTCTCCTCTGCCTTTCCAACATTTGAGACAAAATTCACATTTCCTGTTAAATTAGTGTCTTGAAAACCCATGCAGTAGTAAGTATGATAAACCTAAGCTATAGATCAAGGAAGGTAGGTAAGCCTACCCGTGGACTTGCTTTAGAATATTTTCCCAACATGCACCGACACTTGACACGACGATGAGAGGATGGATGCTAGCCCTTCCCTTGCTTAGTTTTGCATGCGTCTTGCATTTTTTGTATTTAACTTCTTTTCAGAGGTGATTGGTTTATATGGTTATCATAAGTCCACTGGAAATTTATTGTTTGTAGTGTAATACTCGGGAGAAGGTTAACACCATAGGACCATGTTTTTCTATTAAGAAAGGCAACTTTATTTTCATTGCCTTTTATGTGTTTGATTTCAAAATTGTATTTTCTAATAAAGGCCAACTATCTAGCATTTAAGTAATGTTGGTCAAACAAGTCCTTTAGGCTGACATTGTCTATCATCAGCACAAATAGTCTTCCAATAAGGTAGTGTTGCCACATTTGACGATGTGTATAATTGTTGCTAACTCTATCTTGTGAGTGGCATAATTATTTTCATGTTACTTGGACTCATAGAAAATTACATTTCATTCATGTGATAAAACACCCCTAACCCATTCTTAGATGCATTAGTGTACACTATGAAATCTTGATATAGTTATGCAATTCTTAAGACTGGGGTGGTAGTAAGCAAGCATTTGGGTTGAAACTTTCTTGAGATTTAGGGGTCTAGTTAAACTCATAGCCATTTTTCTACCATGAAGTTATAGGTGATGCAATTTTTGAGAAACCTTCTATTTTGAGACACAACCCCATGTCAGGGTGGGCTTGCAGGTTTTGTAAATTCTGCTTGTGTTAATGTAAGAGGAATCTAGATTCTAGTTTTATGTTTTAGTTGCAGCACTGTGTAATGTAAGTTGTTGTTTAATTTAGTTTGTTGTTTGTGCTTTCTGCTATGTTACATTTTTGCAAATTAGTTGTTTCTTTTGTTCGCTCGCTAGAGGGTAAAAATTTTTGCCAACAATTTGCATTAGCCGGGAAAATCCTGATTTCTTCATTCGGGTGGTCGCAACGATGGAGAGAAGCCTTGTTAGCTGAAGGAAGAGAAAAAAACCATTATCTTATTTTAAGAAGAGAACAAAACCATTAACTTCTTGTCTAGGAACTTTTTGGTTTTTCTGGGTTGAAGCTCTTGAAGTTGAGAGGGGTGAGTGATGGTCTGAATAGGAGTATTGCCAAGAAATTTGGACTGTTGGGAGATGTCTTCTACATAGTGGTGTTGTGAGTGTCATTGTTTTGTTGCCATACTTGTAATGAGGGTTTTCTGAAGAAATCGATAGGTCCAAATCCACCCATATGAGTAGAAGTAGGCATACGCACGAGAGAATTTCCTTCAATCCTATGATTATTTTTTGTAGGTCGGGTAGTAATTCGAATGGGGGAGAACATAGGAATATCAACCTTAAGGCAGTCCCTCAAATGACGTTCACGATAGGAATGAAGTTCCATCCACTGAATAAAAGTGGTTCGCAGAGCTCGTATGTTGTTGGTGTAGTTGGACATGACAATGGAATGAGGGAAAAGCACTTAAAAAAGGCATGTGTTAGGGCAGAGAAGTTCGTAGGGGATGATGCTGCACAGGACTGAGCAATGGCAAAAGAATACAATATTAGGCATTGATGGTGTTGGAACAATGACGATAGCTCTTGTGACTTACGCTTCAGTGCAAAACCTAAGGCATGATATTATTTTAATATAGGCCCTCTGGTTAACTCCATATCTAAAGTCACAATTACTAGGTCTGATGTGATGTGCTTCTTAGTAATGCTTGAGACCCTCAACTCTCAAGCTTTTAAAATCATTATCCTCTTCAATACTATAGTAATCCAAGGTCGGTAACACGTGCAGAGGAGGATGTCCAGTCATTACAAAACATCGATAATCATATTTATCCAAACTAGTGATTTCTCAGTTATGATTCTCTAGAGCCAAGGTTGCTGGACCACATGCCCATTCTCATGTACCTTGCCACACTCATTACAACTCTTTCCAACGATATGAGAGTCACCATGACATTTCACCTGAACATCGAGATGGCCATCATGAGCATCTGGATCAACATCGGGAGCCGCTTCGACACAATCGAAATGAACGAGACGACTCACTTCTTAGGGCACAATATCTTCAAGGGAACTAAGAGACGGGTCATCAGGACTCTCAATGGATATTGAGAACATGGGCAGTCATTTGAATGCTTACACTTCTAGAGAGTAGACTACTTATTTTGCCAAGGTCTTGAAGAATGATGTATTCGTTTCTCTTGATATATTGTGTAATATTCTAGAGAATTCTTGTTTTTACGAAAATGCCACCAAGCATGAGCACAAGGAGGAAACGAAGTGAAATCATTAAAATATTAGCCAAGAAGACATACAAGAGTGGTTATTACATATATCACGCAAATTCTCTAGAGGAAATGATTAGTCGAGGTTTTAATCCTGGATTCAAAGGTTTTGATGGTGTCATTTAAGGTTTTGTTCAAGTTGGCAGAATGGAGGACGCTCTGCAATCAGTGGCTCATATGAAGTCCCGGGGACTTGCACATGTGACCTTAACATCCAATGAAGTCTTGAGTGCTCTTTGTGATCAAAATAAGATGACGGAAGTCGTCGAGGTAAAAATTCTTATTCTCACCATGACTATTCAGGTTCCCTAACCTAGCAGCGGGACACATAGGTATGATGTTTAATGATTTCTTGACCATGTCAGTGCATTTCTGCGCTAGCAGGGGCTATTAAGGTTGTTGCATCTGTTGATGTGAGTGGATTCTTAGCCCAAAATGTGTAGACGTTTCAACTTTGGTTGTAACAAATTTAAATTTATGTTGTTGTTAGTATTATGATTTTCTGTTGTAACATAAGCCAACCTTAGAAGAATACATGCAACTATTTTAGCTCAAGAATTTTGTAGCAAATTGTGCAAGGGGAGCTACAACCTAGAATATAAAGAACCTAGAATCTTAATCATTTTGCAACAAATTTTCATCGATGACTGAAATTTGTATCAATGGCTGATGTTCATATCGTTTTATTCTATTTTTTTTAGTATCATGTCTTTCGACTCATAAAGAACCCATGCAACATAGAAATTAAACCTGCGACAAAGTATACAGGTGGTATTTATTAAGATCCTTGTAGGTGTTGTTAGTTGGTCTTGCACAAAATAGTTGGCACACCTCATTCCAAATGTCCCAAAGTTGCAAAAGATGTAGATACAGACATTTTTGCAGCCAAATAATTTAACCCCAGAGCAACCGATAAATCCAACAACATCGGTAAGTGACAAAATCCAAATAATCAAATCAGGAACAATGAACATTGGTAGTGAAAGAAGGGAGAATAGCTGACAAATAATTGTCAACTACAATAGAAAAAGTAAAGTAAAGAAGAAGAAAGATGGGGTCTTGCGAGCAAGAAGTTGTGACGCCCATAAAAAAGGGAAGAAGTGCATAAGGAGGGAGTGTAGAGCAGGGTATATATTAGTGAGCAACGTGCAGTTCAACATTCAAAGGTCGATTGGGATCATGCATCGGCAACACAAGCGAGTCTAGATGTCTGATTACACCATGCCAAGAATGAGCCAACAATTTGTGCCAGGGGCGTTTTGGGAACCAAGTGGGACTTAGGTGAATTATAGGATTAAATGTAAAATATACATGAAATGATATAAAATTTAAATGCCATGGAATGTGAATTTCTAACGGGGGAGATTAGTTAAGATATTTTCATTAAAATATTCCCATCATGATTATAAAATATTTTAGGGTTAAGGGTTTTGAGGAGCATGTAATGGGATTATAGTGTGTGTTGGGATTGGAGTCTATATTTTTGTTGTAGGGTTTTGAGTGCATATGGGAGAAAAGAGTTGGGAAGATGGTGCAACGTCCCTGTCGATATGGGGATTGCAGTTTATGTACATTTTTTTTGTGTTAATGTAAGAGGAAACTGGATTACAGTTCTATGTTTTAGTTTTTGCAGTGTGTAATGTAAGTTGTTGATTAGTTTGGTTTGTTTTTTGTGCATTCTACTATGTTATATTTATCAAAATTAGTTGTTTCTTTTTATTGGCCCTCCCAGCAAGAGGGTAAATTATTTTTCCTGATTACAAGAAGATATGGAGGTAACCAGATAATTTATTATACTATTTTATGTGAAATATTAACTTATGAGTTTTCCCATACACATAATGAAGCATAGTTACTCAAGTTTACTTTTTTATTTTCTAGTATTTAAAAAATATTTTGTGTTTCTTTGAGAAAATATTTTAGCCATGAAATGTTTTCTAGAAATCTGTGAAACTACTTGTAAAGTATAAGAGATGCTTGGAAATTTCCCAGTGTCAACTTTGAGTTGTTATAATCATTCAAGGTCCATAGTATCCTATGTTTAGGGTGTCTCTAGTCTCATGTTTGATTCCTAAGAGTTAACAGAGAGGAAAATCACATTTATTTATTTATTTATATGTAGCATCATTTTAACCATAGAATGGAGCTCTTAAGAAATTTGTTGTTTTCATTGGGTATGTATTATATTCTTTACGTGGTTATTTCGACACACTATACATTGCATTGGGCGCACTGTGGGGGTGGCAACACCCCTTGTTCGAAGGGGTCACAGAGGGGATGAAGCCCCCCTTGCTTGGGGAGTATGGAGGGGGGGAGAAACCCCTAGATGTGGGGGCTTGGGAGTATTTTCCTAAAAATCTATTTAGGCGGCTATTTTGCATCCATTTCTCATGGCTTTGGGCACACAATTTTCACCTTTAGTGATTTTCTAGTGCATGGTGTTTTTTCCATGATTTTGTAGTTTCAATTAAGGAACTAAAGTTGTATTCTAATCCATCATATATGGATTAGCAGTTTATGAATGTCACAAGATATATGTTGTATTATAATAATACACATAAATTATATTGAAATAATCTCGTTGGTTCTCCTAGTTTGGGTTTATAGGAAAAAATATTTGTGTTAATGTGTGTGTTTTCCATTGTACTTTATTTATTATTAGGAATATGTTTTCAATAATTAATTAGACGTGGTTACAACCTAATTTTTCGGTGATACATATTTTATTTTAGGCATCGAAATTGAAAGAGATTAGGCAAATTGGAAACTCTAGTTAAATAAGAGGAAGTATGTTGAGACAATATCATAGGATTTACTATGTAGGAATGTAAACGAGTGGAGGTAGTTGTTCCTGTAAGTGTAAAGTTATCTATAAAATAATGTTCCACAACATAAGAAGAGGAAAAATACACATCTTGTGTTCCATATGTTAGTGTAATTGGAATTTTGTTGTATCCAATGGTATGTACTATACCAGACATTGCATATGCAGTGGGAGCCCTGAGTAAGTATATGTCGAAACTAAGGAAGGAGAATTAGACAACAATAAAGAGGGTTTTGATCTATTTGTGTGGCACTACTAGCTATGGAATATGCTACCATGGAAGACCATGATTGGATAGAGTGTTGGGCATACATTGATTTGTTGATGTAGATTGGGTTGGAGTTTTGGATTATAGAGGATCTACAAGTGGGTATGTTTTTAATCTATTTGAAGGAGAAATTAGTTGATGCATAGGAGACAATACGTATTGGAACTCTCGACTACAATAGTTAAATACATGGTAGCCACTCATGTAAGAAAGGAGTAGTATGGTTGGAGAGATCGTGTTTATGTATTTGGTTGGCCCAATGAGCTGTGAGAATAAATTGTGAGAGTCAGACTACAATATTCCTAGGAGAGAACCCAATGTACCATTCTATGACAAATCATATTGATGTTCAATATCACTTTGCGAGAGATATGGTTGAAGTAAAGAAGACATTGTTCATGAAGGTGGACACTTTGAATAATGTTTCAGATTCATTAACAAAATCTGTGATCACTGAGAAATTCTATTGGTGTAGAGAAACAAAGGGTATTATTGAAATTTATTTGTAATCATATACGCTTGTGAACCCTTTGTGCAAAGAAAATAAAAATTGGGAGAATGTTGGGCATGTGTTATATTCTTTTCATGACTATCTTTATGTGTCATACGTTGCACTAGGTGTAGTTGTGGGGTCACAATGGCAACACAATGACTTATTTGGGGGGGTTGCAAGTGGGGTGAAGTCCCCCTTTGTCTATTAGTTTGACAATGGGCTTCTTCCTCCTTACACGAGAGTTTGGGGGTACCACCCCCAAAACAAAATTTGATGGTTTTTTTTCATTTGTTTTTAGTTGTTTTAATCACATGATCTTTTCCTTTAGTAGTTTTGTGGTGCATGGTGATTTTTCCCATGGTTTTTTGGTCTTGGTTAAGAAACTACAATTATATTCTAATCCATTGTAAATGGGTTGGTATTTTATGGATGCCATGGGATATATATTGTATTGTAATATTGTATAGAATAATATATTGAAAAAATCTTGCTAGTCTTCTGTAATATTGTACAGAATAATATATTGAAAAAATCTTGTTAGTCTTCTGAGTTTGGGTTTCCAGGATAAAAAAACTATATTAATGTGTATGTTTTCCATTGCATTTTTTTGGTTCTAGTAAGAATATATATTTGCATAAATTGATTGTACAAGGATAAAACTTCCAACTTCTCAACTATAAAAGGAATATTATTTTGAAAAGATAAATTATCTAAAATAGGTTTACTATGAAATTTGTTGTTTCTGAGTTGTATATGTGAGATTGTTTTGATAGGAAAAATTATGTATAGACCAATAATTCAGATGCGGGATGAAAAGAATATAGATGTTGAAAAGAAAAATCAAAATATAACATTAAATTTATTTTGGTTACAAATGAAAAGTATTTAAGTACTTTCCTGTGTTTTTGAAAAATGTTCTGAGAAAGATTGGAATTGCTAAGTTTTATTCTCAAATATTAGTATATGTTTTTTTTAATGTTGATCAAAACACATTTATTTGCAATGTCCAAATGTTTTTTAGTAATGATGAAATTTTAATATGTCTAAGTAGAAACTTATTCTGTAAGCAATAATAAGATATCTCACAACAATATATTTGTGAGTAGATATTGTTAAATATGGTAAATAATCTTGCTTTGCCACTAATAATAAAACACTTGCTTCTTCATTTTCTATATGTAGCTTAATGACATAAATACAATATTAATTATGACATTTATTTAGTAAATAATTAGTTTTTCATATTATTATCCATAAAGTAGTTTCATTATAGAGAGGTTGATGTATATGTGGTGATTCAAAACTATATAATACCATAAAAAAATCTCAGGCTTAGGAGCCATTGCACCATGTTTGGATTAAAAAAATCGAAATTATCCACAATCAAATTATCTGTACATTTAATGGAAGCCACATGTTTTGACATCGTTTCCTATCCATAGAATGATTATATACCAGTAGTTAATATGAAAAAAATGAATGAAGATTGGTAGAAATTCCAGAGTGAGAGGGAAGTGTTTTCACATTATTAGAAAAAAATCAAAAGCAGCAATATAATAAAGACATTTTCTTTTTGTCTAGAGCCAAATGATGGAATCTATTAAATGATATGATAATCAAAGGAGAATTAATAGAATTCTAAGGATATTTTAATAGAGGAATTTAAGCAAAGATGAAAATGCTTGCAACATTTTAATTTGGTTAATATTTAATAGCTTTTTTCTCTGTATTGTTTCATGGCAACATTGCAACTGAAACCATTTTCATTGTTGAAAAAATAGAAGTCGAGGCCACTTTTGGCATCCTTGTTGCAAAGAAATATAGTCTCTAGGCGTTTGATTGCATTAGAATTGCATGTTTCAATACTTGTGAAGTTGAACCCTGCTTTCCAAAAAGTGTTAGTGGATGCAAACTAGAACGTTGTCTAGAATTTGGTGGGTGGTGGGTGCAGTTATTCACCTGATGGAAGATGTCTTCTTGAGAAGTGATGCCCATTGTCCAAGATTTCTGACTCTCTAGTTCAATTTCTCTACAACTTCATGTGAGTGTTGAATACACCATTCAAGAATGACCTAGAAGTTGAGGACCAGATATTAGGGTTCTTGGAGTTTCTTTCCATAATGGAGAAAATCCGTTGTTGGAGCGTCATAGTGGGTTCCTACAAACCGGCCCATGTTTTCTTCTCGACAATTACATCACAATTATTTCTCGATAGGGATGACACATTGTTTGGTCTAGCTTCACTCCATCCAAATTTTTCTGGCTGTGACCATAGCAAAATCGCAAAATCATTATGAAATATTGGTTGTTCATTGAACCGCCAAACATCATCCTTGCACACACACCCATAAAAAAAACCTTCATGGTTTCACCAACAGTAATTCAAAGATTTTGCCATGGAATTTGTAGGATTTCCTTTAGACCGCATTAAAAACCATTTGGTTGTCGTGGATCTTTTAAAATTTTCTCAGAGTTCACATTACAAACCAATTGGTATTGAAATTTGGGTTAACTCAATCCATGTGTACAATACCAATACTTTACGTAAGAGCTGACTCCCACCATTTCAACTCTTGGTAGATCATGAGCATGCGACATTGAAAAAATCGAGATGGAATGTTTGCATTCACAACCTACCATCACCTACCTTGATTAATGTTGGCAGCACCCGTCCCAATGCATAGGTGCCCCTCGCAATGCATATACATTAAATATCCTCTTGAAAACATATACTCCATCTTGGTATGTCCTTCCAACCTTTCCACATGTTCACTCTCTGCTAATCGTCATGGTTGGAGTAAGCATGGTTGTAAATTTTGTCGGGATAGCCATCGACTGCACTACCTGTCTTGCACCATTTTATTTCGATGTCTTCTTTACGGGAACCAAATAAAAAAATAAATTGTGAGATTGGTTTTATTTTTTCGTTGAGGTGTAATTAGCTTTATATATTTAAAATAAGTGATGATGTAAATTAGCTATGTCATTGCAGATTTTGAGAGTTCTTGAAATGATCTACTCTATAATGCATGAACTGATGAGTATGAGAGTATGAGGTGTAATTAGCTTTATATATTTAAAACAAGGGAAGCTACATCGCAGCATGTCCCTGCCTTGACCTGGAAATCTTTACAATGCCTTAACCTGGACGGATTTACAAGTTACTTTTGAGGTAGCTGGAGTTTCCTGTAGAGGAATAGTACCTTAGAGGAACAGTTCTTTTGCATGCTTGCCAAGAATGCAGTCCCGCAGAGAGATGCTTGCGAAGAAATGTTGCCCTCGTAGACGCCATCAACCATCAGAAAATCTTCAGGAGGAATGTCGACGACTGTCCTCCAGCGGAGCCTAGAGGCCTACAATGTTCAGAAAAAAGTAAAAGCAATCAAGTAAACCAGTGAATCCCAGTAATCGAAATATCTTCTCGGTTGAGATATCAACATCATTTTCATAGTAAAACAGCCTCCAACCACTTGGATTCTGAATACAATCAAATAAGCCCAGTGCTTCTATAGATGTATACTTTAGTACCAAAGTATTTTGCCTTTCTGTGCTGGAAGTTGTGCCTAAATGACATTCCTGATCCTCTAATTTCGATTTCGGTTTCATATACTTGGCGCGCAGTATGACGTTGATAAATGCTATCCTCATGAATCTGCATTGAAAATGTTGAGTAATCAATGATAATCACTTAACTAGATTGGAATCAGAATAAAGAAAAAAACCTATTTTCTACACCTAATTGTTTTCCATTTACTTTGGCGCCCAGGATTGAATATGAGTAAGAAGTTCAACCTGATGAGCTGATGTCGGATTCAGATTTTCCAAGGTATGACTATATATCTTGTGTCTACAATATGTTGGGGGTGTCGGCACTTAAGCAACATTTGGTAAACAAGTATCATAAACAGTTTTGGCACAAACGTGCATGGTTTTTTGAAGTGTTCCCTAGTGTTGATGCTCTCATTGAAATTTTCTTTGATATTTTTGATGTCCTAAAGGACGAGTAACAACATATTTATAAGAAGAATTGAGTGATTACATGAACCAAGTAATGGTGTTGCTGGTCTTCATAAGTAAAAGTTCAGTGTCTTCTATGAGTCTGTTAAGGTCTTCAATTGACCAAGAAAAGAACACGGCCTCCGTGTGAGGAATATCCAAGGCCTATCGAAAATTCATCAAAGTATTCTAAATAGATATTTTTCAATTTCAGTTCCTTAATCTCTGTATGACAATTCCCTTGCCAAGTATGACAACGGTGGCAACATTCTTTGCAATTATTGTCTGTTGTTGGAAGAATGTAGGGAAATGACTGATATCACCATTCTCTTCTTCTAGATGTTGCTCTACATTTATTGACTTTGGCAAAGATACGTATTATCTATATACCTTGGAAATATCTCGTTCGTTAATTGCAGATGAACAGCTCGCAGTCATGGACATTGTAAATATGTGGAGAACAGGCGTATAGGGGTTCAGGTGACATTGAGGGCTGAAAGAAAGTCACGCCAATAGAGGAAACACAAGGCTAACAATTGCATTAACCCATCTAGGCTGGTTCGCCATATCCAAAACCTCTTCAGTCATCACCCAATCAGTATGGGACTAATTTTCCAACCTCGAATTCATACCAAAAGGAGAAAGCCCACAGCGTTAAATAGAAAATTAGAATCAGTGTGGCTATACCTTCATCCAAAAAATATAAAGTGCAAATGTTCAATCAGCTCTGTGAAATCCATTCATATCAGAAAGTCAGTAACTTGCGCAACTAATTTAAAAAGTGGGAAAGGTTTCCACTAAATAATAATGAAATCCATTCATATCAGAAAGTCAGTAACTTGCGCAACTAATTTCGTTTTTTAAATGGTGGCGCATTGGAGCCGTTACAGTGACCATTGGACCACGACCCTAATAGTAAATATTTATATTGGCCAAACAAGTGGCAAGTATCAGATTACACACGACGAGCCATGTTACATCTAACCAACAATATATCAACGGCATGAAACGGTCACTGATACACCTGTTTTATAAAAAAGCCTCAACACATCCACGTATCTCTCATGCAATGAGAGATAACCTACATGCATATCAAATGCCTTCTTCCAGATCTGGGGTGCATGCATACCAAATGTCCAGATTGGGAGGCTTCTCTGTCACGTTCGATGAAGGCCATGAGAGATAACCTGCTTGCAATGATAAAATAAGTCTTCCACCCCCAAAAAGTTTCAAAGTTCTGCATTTTGTTTCAATTTATATGGTTGTAGCCATGTTCAAAGCATGTGGGATGGGAAGTAATGAAGCGGGAAATATTAAACATTGGGTTTCTGTTGTGTTTTTGTTGGTACTGTGGATGAACTTCAACTTCAAGCCGAGTGTTGCAGACATTATAGCTCAATGTCCTAAGTGTGGCAATACTTTTGTTCCATACCCTTTGAGCACCAACAATGGTTGTGGCGTCCCTGATTACAGAATCTACTGTAATGCGGCCAAGGAGCTGGAGTTCAAATCCGTCAATGGGGTCTTTTATAAGATCGTTAGTATCAATCCAGCCACCATAAGGCTGGTTATTCAACCTTCGCCTCTACTTAACGATTCTTGCAAGACTCGAGACATGAATAACCAGGGACTACAATTGAATCAGAGCCTGCCTTTCAATCTTACAAGTACGAACACGGTTATGCTGTTGAACTGCGATCCTATAATATTGACATCGCCATTGAATTGTAGTTCAAGCAATTCGTGTCATACATATATTAATGAAGCCAAGACAGCCATGGCGTGCAGGAAAGATGGTGTCTATTGCACATTTATAGCGGGAGGTTTTACCACTTCTCAGAGAATAGGGGTACACTCTGGTGGTTGCAGGGCTTACACGAGTGTCCTAAATTTCAACCCGACAGTGCCTGCGAGGCAGTGGAACTATGGAGTAGAGATATAGTGGGCTGCACCGTTGGAGCCTTCTTGTAAAAGTCAGGCAGATTGTGACCAAAACTCTGCTTGCTCGCCCATTCTCAGTTTCACAAATTCTGTTAAGATGAATGAACTTGAGGATGTCGAGTTTTCTAGCTTCAATGTCTAAGACTAAGGTCAGAATGGAGACTGAAGCTACCGGTCCTGGATAAACGTGTGCTTCAACAGGCTCTGCTTAGGCTCTGCTTCAAGCTCTCGAGATAGATCTAGATCTTGCTCATGAAGGTATGGGTCTTTATCTCTAAATTCAGAATCCCAATCAAAAGCATGAGGGAAAAATGTAAATATACAGGTTTAAAAAACTGAACCATGAAGAGATAAATTCGCCAAATTATATTGATTGTCCACAGCTAATGTATGCCTACCTGCCGCCGCTTTTGTTTACATGTAACAGGTGCCAGCGCTATGTCATACACTTGAGCCCTCTATCGCCATCTGCAAGATTTCACCTCCTTTAGAAAACTGTCAAAGCAACACTATTATTTTTTTCAAAGAGAAATGTTTTTCAGAATCCATTAATTCTTGATATTGATCTCTGTGACAGGGCTCTTTCTACAACAGTAGAAGAATTGCAGGGCTCTTTGCACAACAGTAAAAGAATTGAGGCAACAATTTGGTTTGGTAATTTGTTCTCTGTGCTTAATAATTTCTGTTATCCAGCGATATGCCAAAATCTTGCTGAGAAAGGGCATTGAGGAAAAAGATTGGTTTTCACTTAGATATAAAATATGTATGTTTGCTATATGGGTTAGGGTTGTTAGTCTTCTGGTAATTTTTTTGGTGAGAATTCTTATCATTTCAAAAGCAAATCTCGTTAATATTTTGACCTCCCTACTAATTAGATGCAATATTGCTATAATGAAGTGAATTTAGACCTCGATAAACTAATTTGACTGCAATATTGCTAGAATGAAGTGAATTTTCTGCATTGTTTCATGTATTTTATGCATTTTAGAGATATTCAGAATGTTTTAAAATGAAGGAAATCCTCCCTTACAGATTTTCGGCTGAGCCTACAGAGTCTCAAAGGCTCCTAATGCAACAACAACTGCAAACATCAAAGGCTTTTAGAAGACGTATGGGCTCATTTCATTAATGCGGCAGGATCTGATCATCTAAAATATGACGAGTTGCAATGAGCTGCCTCATCTACCTCATCTATTCATGATGCCAACAAAGGAATCTGTTGGTGGAATCCTGAAATTTTAGTGTTGTCTCTGAAGGAAAACGATTCAGATGACATGATGCTCTTTGAACTTCTCAACGAAGCTGCTAATCATGGATGGTCTGCATCTCATCGACAACAGGAGACGGCGATATCTGGAGCGTCTGGATCCACGGCTAGCACGCCTGTGATCTGCAACATAGAAGCAATCAGGGCACAAGGTGAAATTGCAGAAAAGTCGACTACAAAGTGTTGCAATTTTTAGCAGTGATAGTGCTTCTTATAAGCCATACTTCCTATTTCCATTGCAGTATTTGTGGCACCACCATGCAACGTGTAGTTGTAGTGTTTGTGTCACCGTCTTGAAAGGTGTAGGTGGCAGTTAGAAGGCAGTGGCAGTGGAAACGAGGATGAAGGTGTACAGAAAACTGTGGTTAAATTTCTTGTTGGGTATACATATGCCTCAGATCTCAATGCAATTCGATTGTAATAGTCCTTTAATGCTAGCATTAATCTCCACTTCCCAAATAATGAAAACAACGCAAGTCAAAAATAACATATTCTTTTGGCCTCTTCTCCTTGGGAAGAGGCCAAATAAGATGATGAAACAAACTACCATATAGTTAACATACGCAACTAGTTGCATAAGCCGCACACTCAGTGTATAAACCATGTGAATTAATGCTAAATATCGTCAATCCAATTACTATAGTCCCTGGCCATTGCCAGATGCAGGGACTAATAAGTGATGATGTAAATTATTTATGTCACTACAGATTTTGAGAGTTCTTGAAATGATCCACTCTATAATGCATGAACTGATGAGTATGAGAGTATGATGTTGGTGTTTTTTCAGCTCCGGAGATTATTATTCCAATATATTGCACAATTCTATTAAAACTCGATTGTAAATATAAAAATAGATATTATATCCTCACAAATCATATATCTGAGACACGTCCCTTCTTTCTGCAATTCTAACCAACACGTTTACTTTATAGATGGGTATTCACTAATCAATAGAAATGGTTGAAGAGACATCACGGTTTAATTATAAATATAAAAATATATATTATCTACTCACAAATCATAGATATCTCTTATCTCCACCCATAGTAAATGATATCTCTTCTCATTTTATAACTTTCCTTGAAACCCTATGGTGACTAGGTCAAGACTTGAATAAGCCTCTAGTGGAGCATTGTCTCTATGGAATTTGTGAAGTCCAAGCTTATCTCAGATAAAGTCCAAGCATGTTCTATGATGAAGTTTGAGCCCATTTTGAGGATGAAGTTCAAACCTTGTTTGTTATAATATCTGAGCCCATTCAAAGTTGAAATCAAATTCTATTATGTGGTGAAGATCAAGATTTTTGGGATAGTAAAGAAGGCCTAAATTTGGCCCTAGTACAAATCTAAGTCAAGAATTTGATCAAGTTCATTTTGGACAGTTGAAAGACAATTTGTGGATAGCTTTTGGAAGGCTAACTTGGTACTTGTTTGACACTTTTCTATCTCACATTAGGAAAGAGAAGAAAGTTATGTGTGTCTTGCATGTTATAGATTTCCATGTAACATCCTATTAAATGTTTCAACATGTTTTTACACCCATAAAATGTAGATTTCTTATCTTTCTCTTAGGATCAATTTGTGGAATCTCCTTCTGAAGCACTCTCTCCCCCACATGAAACTCCATCCATTGATAAAGATGACACTTTGAGTGATGTGATTGAAAAAATTGGAAGCCTGAGTCTTGATTTAGACCCATCTAAATCAATTGAGCAGCCTGGGCCATCTTAGAAAGGTCCTCCAAATTGGTCGATAAAGACACCTAAAATTGCTCCTCCTAATATTGTTGGAAAGACAAGAACATGAATCTCAACTAGACAGAATAGAGGTGATATATATGATCTTGATCCACCTATTGATATGAATGTTTCTTATGATTGTGAACTAAAATTTTCTACAGATTTTGAACCAACTTCCTTCAAAGAAGTCACTTCTCATGATGAATGGAAAGACGTGATGCAGAAAGAATATGATGCTTGATAAATAATGGCACCTGGAAGCTCGTTGATCCTCCATTGGGGAGCAAACCAATAGCTTGCAAGTGTGTCTTCAAGAACAAGTATAAAGTAGATGGTTCACTTGACAAGCATAAGTCTAAGCTTGTGGCAAAAGGTTTTGCATATAAAGAAGGGGTCAATTATGAGAATACTTCCCCCCCATAGAAAAATGAGCTACCATATGGACATTCTTTTCCTTGGCAGCTCAGAATGGTAGGAAATTCCATCAAATGGATGTAAAATTTTCTTTCTCGAATGAAAACACTTCAAATCCTCTTTTGATTGACAACACTTCTGCAATAAAGTTGGCCAAGAACCCAAAATTCTATGATTGAACAAAGCATATTAATACAAAATACCATCTAATTTGACATCATGTTGAGGCCAAAACAATCCACCTTTGGCATTGTTCCACAAATGAGTAGATTGCAGACATCTTCACCAAAGCGCTTGGAAGGGAAAAGTTTGAAAGATTCGTAGTGCCACCTATTTTTGGCATCTGATTGGTGCAATACTTGGGTAAAAAAATAATTTCATGACATAAACAACTTTCTTAACATGCTTTTTAAACTCTTATGCTATATTTTCACACCAAAATTTTACCTAGTTCTACACTTAAGCCCACTTTGCTTGTAATAAAACTCTTAACTGATTTAAAAAAAAAATTGACCCTTTTTTGAAAGTATAAACTTAGTGCTAACAACTGGCTCCAATGGAGTTATTGTCTCCCCAAGAGGCAGTAAATAACACACTGACCATGTGCCTGATCCATTGGGCGACTCCCAACCAATAACCCCGCAACCTATAAATTGTACCACACTGAAGTCCATATTGAAAATGCAAACTGAGAATGCACTGCTGAAAACCAAAAACTAAAACTGGAAAGTTAAGATCCACAAATTCTAGTAGCATAACTGTAAAATATTTACAATATCTAAGAGTTTAATTTATAAAACATAATTAAAAACCTATCCTTGTAGGTATTCGGATCTCTATTTTTCAATTAAACATTAGTCAAAGAATTTTAAAATTATTGTACGCATCCTCTGCTATTCTTCTGGGAAAAGGACAAGTCATAGCTGAAGTGTAGGACTGAAATTATTCACATCCTTGTAAGTTTTGTATCTAGAACTGTAACTTGTATTCCTCCTTTGTAGAAAAACTAGAACTGTAACTTCTATTCCTCCTTTCTAGGACACAATGTCCTTTGTTACATGCTATAGAGAGATGGGACTGTGGAATCCCATCGCTAGAGGTGGATGATGATACAAAATTGTATGTTGAATCCCATTCTTTAGCTCTCAGGCTTAGTACAAGCAGTGGAAGGAAGGTAATAACATAAGTTACACAGTTTGACTCAAGAGTACCATCAATGGTAAAATCACACCAAAAAAATGCCTTAAAACTTAATTATGAGATCGACATGTTAAAATTGAATACTAATGAAAAAGATAACAATATTTTTCTCAACTATACAAACTAAACTTAACTAACATAATTATATAATAATATATATAATAATTAAAAGAAAATTTATAAGAGACATATAAATAAATAAATAAATAATTATTAATTCTAAAACATTGTTCAATAAAACTATTTTTAATGGTTTTAATTTAAAGTAACAAAATTGGTTATTAAATAATTTTAAGATAGCTTTATATATAATTTAATATCAAAACATTCTAAATATGTATTTTAAGATATAAATTTTTATTATAACATATATTTTCTATAAAATGTATTAAAAATATATATTTCTAAATCTAAATCATAATGATAAAAAATTAAATTAAAAATCCTTTATATTCCATTTAAGATTATAATTATTTTATAGTGATATTTCTTTATCCTAAAATAAATTAATTTAATCAAGTCCATGACAATTTCAGGATTCTATTCATTAACCATTTATTTTTAATATATATATATAAACATATCGAAACACATCACAAAAATAAAATTTATTCTTTCTAAAAACTAATTTTGGAGGTTTTTAATTATCAATATCATTAACAAGAGTGATGTAAAAATTCAAAAATAGTATTAATAAAATATAAAATATAAAAATACAGAAATATAATAAATATATTAATATAAATATTATTATGTAAGAATATATTAATTTATTTCAGATTTCTCATGAGTTCGTTGATAGAAAACGTATAGATATTATATTATCGATATAATATTTTTGAAACTATTTTATATCAGAAACACAATCATGATCGAGTATTCAAACTCACAATGTCTCTTAAAGAAGACCTCATGAACTACAATATGTTAAATTTTTATATATATTATTTTTACTTTTACTTTTTAATATTTAAATTTAATTTAAATATTTCCGAAAGAAGGTTAAAAAGTTATATTCCTCTCAACAAAAAAATATTTTGCATACCATACAGTTTCGCCATGAAATAGCGATTTGCTCTCCTCTTTATTTTTTGTTGTTGTGTTTTTTTTTTATTTCAAATGGTATAGCAATCTTTATAAAATCTTGTTACTCTACAAGTTAATCAAACGCTTACGTAAAGCATCTAGTTTCACATATCTAACTCGAACATAGAAGATTAGTAAATCTATTAGACTACGCATTTAAATAAAAGCCTTTGACAACGCACTTTCACAAAACGTCTACAAAACTAAGGGAAAACGTACTGTAAAATTACAGAAATCATCCAGCTACGCAGAAATAGAAAACCAGCTTAAAAAGCATGCCAGGTCAAAGGAAATAGAATCGATCGTGTTTTTCACCTATAAACCGACCCAAATTTTCTTCTGGACAAATACATCACAATGCTTCCTGTATAGGGCTGACACATTGTTTGGTCTAGCTCCACTACATCCAATTCTTCTTGCTGTAAAGATCCAAAATCATTTTGAAAGATTGGTTTTTCATTGAACAGCCAAATATTATCCTCCCACAGAAACCCATAAAAAAACTTCCGTGGTTTCACGTAAAGTAATTCAAAGATTCTGCCGTGGAATTTGTAGGATTTGGTTGCCGTAGATTTTTTACAATTTTCCCAGAGACATTACAAACCAATTGGTATTGAAATTTGTGTTAACTCAATCCATGTGTACAATACCAATCCTCTAACTCCGAGTCCCTTTCAACTGTCGGTGGATAATGCGCGTGTGACATTCAAAAAATCGAGATGGCGTGTTTGCATTCACGACCTACAATCACCCACCTTGATTAACGTTGGGGTCCCTTTCAACTCCCGGTGGATAATGCGCGTGTGACATTCAAAAAATCGAGATGGCGTGTCTGCATTCACGACCTACAATCACCCACGGCGGCGCCTCTCCCAATGCATATAACGTTGGCGGCGCCCCTCCCAATGCATATAACGTTGGCCGCGCGTCTCGCAATGCATATACATTGAATATACTCTTAAAAACATATACTCCATCTTGGTATGTCCTTCCAACCTTTCCAATGTTCAGCCTCTGCCAATCGTCACGGTTGGAGTAGGTATGGTTGTAAATTTTGTGGGGATAGACATCGACTGCATCACCTGTCTTGCACCATTTTATTTCGATGCCTTCTTTACGGGAAACAAATAAACAAATTAATTGTGAGATTGGTTTTATATGTTTTCGTTGAGATGTTATTAGTTTTATATATTTAAAATAAATGATGATCTATTGGTTATGTGACTGCATATTTTGAAAATTCTTGCAATGATCCACTCTATAATGCATCAATGAACTGATGAGTATGAGAGTATGATGTTGGTGTTTTTTCAGGTCCGGAGATTATGATTCATTCTATTAAAACTGGATTATAAATACAAAAATAGATATTATATTCTCACAAATCATGTATCAAGACATGTGGGTTCTTTGTGCAATTCTAACAAACACGTTTACGTTCTAAATGGGCGGGCACCAATCCATAGAAATGTTTGAAGAGACATGTCACCTTTTACTGGAACAATAATATTTTAGGATTTACAAGGATATTGCATGAGATTGTTGGTATGAGCTTTGGAATTGTTGTCATGAAAATTCCAATTAAGATTACACATAACTTTTTACAACTTTAAAGTACTATAAGCTAGCCCAATTAAAATGCAACTCAAATGCAACTCATTTATATTTAAATTGTATTTAACAATACTAATTTACTAGATAAATGAAATCAAAATTATTTTCAAGATGCGAAAGGCGCATAAAATACAAAATTCTAAAATAAATCGTATATAAATATAAAACAATATTCCATTAATCATCTAAAAAATTCATTCTAAACAGTTCGTTAAAAATTATACATATTATAAATAAAATAAATATAATACTAACTCGACAATGTAGTTAACAATATTATCACAAATATTATATAGGTAAAGAAATTTACTATGAGTTCGAATGCATTTTATAGTAAAAGTAAAATATATGGTAATGGATTCAATGTTTTTTTGGTATATAATATACAACTTTTCATTTTGCATAAGGATGCTCAAAACTTATATATATATATATTTTTTCTTGGATTGATTTTGATAGTTTAGAAAATCGATAAAGGAATTTAATGTTTAGAAAGTGGTTGTTCTTGTTTTTCTTCTCATTGGGAATTAAACAATTTGGTGCATAGGAAATGGTAATGAAGTGAAATTGGGATTGGATCCATGGCTCAATTAAGCATTGAATATATTGTGTCAAACATTCTCATAGATTGGTTTCACTAAGTGGGTTGTTATGTTCTATTAAATTATAAAGCTTAGACTCGACAAGAATGGGGACACACATGATGGAAAATAACTATTGATCTAGGCCCAGTAGGCCAAGCAACTGATTTGCAATCTTATATCAATATTCTCATTTCAAAATTTATCAGTTAAGGGAGGACATAGAATATGATCTAGCATCATCCAAAAACCTTAGCAAAGGGGAATTTACAAGTAAACTAGGTTAAGATTCCTTCACTAAATCTTAGTTTGCATAGGAGAAAGAACAATCGTAGTAAATTCCATTATAGAAACTCCATGCTCCCCTTAAGTGCAAACTCACTTTCTAGTTGACTATTAACAACAATTTATTAATGTGGGATGATCTCATAAAAATGGGCTGGGAGGGCCCAAGTTGCTATCCTTTATGCAAATATTCGAATGAAAATGATTCACATCTCTTCATTTTTTGTTCATACAGAGTGCATATAATGTCCAAAATGCTAATCAAGATGGTCATCAAAGGTTCTTAGTCAAGTATAGGCTTGGAATGTTTGAAAGCATATGGAACCACTAATCCATTCAAAGTGTTTCCATATATATATATATATATATATATATATATATTGGGATATAAAATTTATAATTATCTACTCAAAATACATTCCAAATGAGGTCATTGTACGATTGATTGTCAAATTATTCATAGAATACAAAGTTGACCCAAAGGCTCTAAAAATCCGAGTCCTGTCATGCCCCCTCTTATCCAAGGATTCCCATGGGGATTTTCTTATGGTGCCTCATAGGGTAATCTTCCCAAATGTGGTTTCAATGTAGTTATTTTCCTCTGGTAGTTAGTCTATCTATAAGTCAAATATACTCATGGTCATTAAATAAATAATTGAGAAAAATCATTGCATTATACACTCTTATGGCATTGTTTTCAGTAAAGCATTTCACAAATCAAAACTAGTAATGGATTGGGCCAACAACAAGGTCTTTTTTGAAAATATTTATATTTAGCAAATCCTAAAAGATACCAAAGAATCACTCTCATCCTTTGACTATTTTTCCTTTACCCATATACTCCGAGAACTCAACTCCATCACATATGGATTATCCAAGAATGCTCTAGATTTACTTGTCGGGCATTTTCTACTAACATATTTTATTGATGGGGTGGAGCACGCTAAAATGATTATACATGCATAAAATGCTATATATTTTGGATGATATCTATCCTATCTAATGTTAGTATGGTCAAAGATAAAGTGATGTTGTAGCAAATAGTGCGAGTCTTAGCCTCTCCCATCTTTCATTTGTACCATATATATATAGAACAATTCAACATAATCTCTTTTGCAACCATAATAGAGAATGTAAATCCAATCTATGCGAAATAAAATATCCTATATCAAAATTTAATAGTCAAAGAACTCTTTCATTTATACATATATATAACATCAAAGATTGCAAATATATAGTTCCTAACTAAAACATATGTTTAAAGGAGGAAGTAATAGTGAGCCAATGATGGATCAATCACTATAGTATGGCCTTCTTAAAAATTAATAAGAATTTTTTTTTTCAATTAATTAATATTTGTCTCTATGTATTTTCATTTTCAAAATTTGGAAGATATATTTTGACTGAATTCATTTTCAAAATTTGGAATATATATTTTCATTGCATGGATATGTTGTTTTGAAAATTGAGCAGATATAAATAATTTTAAATGGGTCAAATTTTTAGAAAAGAACAATGATAATATTTTGATTAATGAAATGAAATTTTATAAATATTTTGGATAGATGATGATCAGATTCACTCTTAAGGCACTCTTAGATGTTAAATGATTAGTTCACTTCCTTGCTCTATTTAGGTGTTATTCTTGGACATGACCATGATGTAGCCTCACAGTTGTCAAACTTACAAAAAAAATGAAATGTAACTCTATAAAAAAAAATTATTGTATTTGTTAATTTTTATTAAATTTAAGAATATTTTATTATATTATTTTTTTAAAAATGGGATAAAATAATCTCTATAAAACCATTATCATTAACAAATTTTTAAGTGAGTTGTATGGAATATATTTAAAAGGAAGATTCAATGTATAAGTCACGAAACAAAATTTAAATGGCAGGTTAGATTTATGAGTTCTCATTTAACTGTATACTATCTTGTTAGGTTATATTAAGTTTAGAATCTTGTTAGGTTAGATTTAAGAGTTCTCATTTAACTAAATGTACACTGCCTTATTAAGTTTAGAATCTTGTTAGGTCAAATTTATGAGTTCTCATTTAATTGTATATTGTCTTATTAAGTTTAGAATTGTGTTATGTTTAGGCTTATGGTAGAGAAGTGTTGCAATAGCAAAATCAATTTCCTTGTATTTTATTGACTTTATAAAAAAATTGACCTAGTGCCCATGTTTACTTTTGGAATAAGAGAGAAGAGCTAAAAGTTTTTTTTGGAGTTGAGAGATGCTACAATAAGTTTGCACAAACATTAGCACAAAATTTAGGAACATTGTGAGATTATTAGTAGAAATTAATTACAATATAGGGGTTAAGAAGGTTTATACATTCTCCCCTATCTATTTTGACATATACATTAGGGGGTTGTTTGGAAGAAGTAGGTTGTGTGATACTAATTCTAACTATTATCGTCATTATCCTTCTTCTTTATGCTAATAATGTTAGTTTTACGAAAAGAATTCCCTATTATCTCGAAAAGTAAATAAAAATTATCATAAAAAAATTCTTCAGTATGTGTATAACATCTAATATTCACAAAATAAAGATTATGATAATTAAATCCCAAGGCTCACTTATGTGAATTTTATGCATGAAAACAACACCCAGAAGAAGTGATGTTATACACATATCTCAAAATCAATTTGCATCACAAGCCTGGCTCTAACTATAACATTAAAAATGAATTTTGTATGGTGGAAAAGCTTATAACGAACTTCAAAATATTTGTAACTTAGTAGACCTTCAACTATGATTTAATCAATAAATCCTCTTTAAGACTGTCCTATATTATATGATTATGAAGTTTAGGGTTGCAACATTTCTAAAGAATCATGGAGATAGATAGAGAAAATGCAAAATTACTATGTAATTTATAATCTAAAAATTAAAGGAAACACACCCTATCTTATCCTCCTCATAAAAGAGATAATTTTATTTCGTTGAGAGTGTGACAATGGATATGTATCTATTGTGCATGAACAAGATTAACAACATGGAAGAAAATATGTCTCCTAATATTCCTTTAAACTACTGTGAAGTCAGATGTAGCTTAGCTAGGGTTGACATAGTCTTGGTTACATAATTAGGAAATAAAAAGAGGTCAATATGCATAATAAAATAATATTAGAATTGTTATTACATCTATAACTAATAAATTATGTTATGATAAAGAATTAAAGTATAAAAGAAAATTAAGATACTATAAGGAGGTGTTCAACTCACATTAGAAGATCAAAAGTATATATATGTTTAGAATAAAGTAAATAAGAAAACCAGTAACATTTTTAAAATAAATACAAACTTCACAAGCAACATAACATTGGATCATTCCTAAAACATTATGGATGGAAATAAATTTTCATCTTTGTGTCACTATGAGGCTTGATGATGAAAACACATCCTCTTATAATGTCCACCATACACCTACATTAAATCACAGTTTCAAAATACACAATAAATCATGACTTTTCTTAAGATTTAGTAAATTGATTTAGTTTTTATGAATATTAACCACCATCATCATTATCATAAATAATTTATTTTCTAAACATTAGTTTAATAATTTTTTTCCAAAATATAAAATGGATTTTATATTCCAACTTCTCATCCACTTAAAATTTAAAATAACTTTTTTAACACAACAAAATATATTAATCATAATAATTTAACATTTTCTTAAAAATATCATTTTCTAAGGCATCTAACTAAGAGGCATTTTGGTTTTTTTTTCAACAATACAATTTTGGGTGATATTTTGATTTCTTATTGTTTAAAATCCAACAACTCAAACTTATGATTCTAAAACTCTTTATTAGATTTTAGGCAAAATTGTCTTGAAAAATGCCTAAAACACGGAAAAAAACATCTATTAATTAGACTATGTATTTTAGGTGTAGTCGAAATAATAAAGTATTTTGTCATTTTTTTGTTCAAATCCAACAATACAATTTTGGGTCATATTTTGATTTCTTCTGGTTTAAAATGCGTTTTTGAGTGCATAAATGGATTCAACACCCTGAAAAACCACTAAAACGCTTGGATTTTGTAGATTACACAAATCAAACTTATGTTTCTAAAAAATATCTATCGGACTTCATGAGCAATTGATAGGAAAAAATGTCGAAAATGACCAAAACATCTGTTAGTTAGACTACACTCTTTTAGGCACAATGTAAGTAATAAACGCTTTGTTTTTGTCTTATTTCACCAGAATTTGGTGATACAAGTTAGGAGATATTAAGATTTATTATTGTTTGGATTGTCTTTTTGAATGGATAATTGGATTTAATGCCTTGAAAAACCACTCGAACATTTGGATTTTGAAAGTTACATAACTCAAACTCCTAATTCTAAAAAATCTATGTGGGATTTCTCGCAAAATTGATTAAAAAATGCCCAAAAAGGGACAAAATTTATATTAGTTAGATTATGCTATTTTAGGAATAGTCTAGGATATATTTTGAGTGACCTTGTTATTTCTTGTTATGCAAATGTGATTTTGAACGCATAAATGGATTAAACAACATGAAAAATCATTAAACACTCATTATGTTGATTACACAAATCAAACTTATAATTCTATAAAATATCTGCCATATTTCAAGAAAAAAATTACCAAAAAAACACATGAAAAAGGGGAAAACTTTCTATTATATAAGCTACATTTTCTTAGATGCAGTCTAACTAATAGATATTTTGACCTTTTTCATCAAAGTTTGAAGATACAATTTTGGGTGATATTGTAATTTTTTGTGGATTAAAATGTTTTTTTTGAATGCATAAATGGTTTCAAGACCCTCAAAAACCACTCGAACACTCAAATTTTGTAGATTACACTACTCAAACTTATGCTTCTAACAATTCCCAATTTTGTAGTTTACAGAACTCAAACTTATGCTTCTAACAATTCCAAATTTTGTAGATTACACAACTCAAACTTATGCTTCTAACAAAAAAAAATGTTAGATTTCTGAAAAAATTGACTAGAAAAAGGCCCAAAAAGGGCCAAAACATCTATTAGTTAGATTACACTTTTTGACATTTTTCACCAAAATTCGACAATAAAATTCCGGGTGATATTGTGATTTCTTGTTGTTTAGAATGCGTTTTTGAATGCAATTCACATATTGAAAAACCACTAGGAAACTCTAATTTTACATATTACAAAAATCTTATGATTCTAAAAATTCTTTACTAGATTGGGGACAAAATCAACCAAAAAAATGTTTGAAAAAGGGCCAAAACATCTATTAGTTACAATATGCTCGTTTAGGGAAATTTTAAGTAATAGACATTTTGGCCGTTTTCACTGGGATTCAAACATACAATTTGGATGATATTGTCGTATATTGTTGTTTAAAATATGTTTTTGAATGCATACATGGATTCAACGCACTAAAAAGCCAGTATAACACTCGAATTTTGCAGATTACACAACTTAAATTTAAATATATATATATATATATATACCAAATTTTTGGGTGATATTGTGATTTATTATTATTTAAAAGATGGTTTTGAATGTATACATGTATTCAATACCCTGAAAAACATCAAAACACTCATATTTTGTACATTACACAACTCAAACTTACCATTCTAAAAATATGTTCTAAATTTAGAAAAAATTATAATTGAAACAAATTAATATATCTATAAATTAAACTACATTATAAATATTTTCATAACACATTTCTATATATATATATATATATAATCCAATCCAAATATATATATTTATATATATAATCCAATCCAAATTTTCAAAAACAACTAGTTGAAAAATATTCAAAAACAACTAGTTGAAAAATATTTGTATGATATGATATAATCTCTTCATATCAATCATGTTAAAGTTTCATTATCACAGTCTATCCACAGTGCTGGTGATGGAAAGACAACTATAAATGTAGGGCAGTCTCACACTTCGGTCTAGTAGGAGCCAATTCGGTCTCCTTGGTTGCTATGTTTTTCTTGCGCTAGCTTTTCCTCTACTTGTGCTTATTTCCATGTACGTATGGGTTATTGGTTGGGTTGTTCTTTTAGATGTCATCACGAGGGAGTGTCATTAGCTTGATTTGAAGGCATTTAATATGTTGCACTTTTTTTTCCTCCTTACCTGATAAGACGTGGCTCTATAATGGGATAGACATTGTTAAAACAGTAACGAGTGATGTATTATTATTATTTTTAAATTATGCATTATAAAAAAGGTTTATATTAATTGGTTTATGGTTAACAATATTTTCAATAAATTCTTTAACCCACAGAGGGCTTAGTACATATGTTTTGGTTACTATTAGAGATCTCACGCATAATAGATATAATGATTCATTAATTGGTGGTATCGTGGCTCCTTTATCAAATGGTCTTGTGTGATTTGATTGCCACCCAAATTTCTCAGTATATGTGTATGATGGACACATTAAGGACATCCTTCAATTGTAAATAAAAACTAGTGGTTTTGATATGAAAAGAAAAAATAAAAAACATTACAGTTCATACTAGAGGGTGTTTCAGGCACACCAACACATTATATCCAGCCCTTCTTCGTACACCCAATCAAGAGTCAAAATCTAGCACCCTAGTAATCAGTGATGCTGACAATCAAAAAATTGAGCATCAGACCATGAAATGGGAAGATCTTACCTTTCTTGAAAGCTAGGTAGTAGATCTACCTCAGTCGCTCAAAGTTCAAAGTATCACGACTGCTCAGATACAAGAAGGACCAGCTAAAGCTACTTTTTTCTTCCCTAGAATATCTACTTTGGATTGGAAAAGAATACAAGAAGCTTTTCAAGCCACAAAATACCATATAAACTCAGATTATATTTCATGTCAGTCATCTACTTCGACATCTGTAAATACTCCATCTTTAAGCTGCTCACATGTTGATTTATTTGAACTTGTCTAGTTATTACATTTTTCCATTCTCGAAGTAAAATGTCCTGTCTGCCAAATAATAGTTTAATTACAATCCCTCGCAGAGCTTGTTCTCCACACATACCATAATCCTAGGACTGGTGAAGCTCCTCCTAACACTTCTGCAAATTCCTGCCCAAATCCTAAATGTACAGATATACCATTTGCTCATGATACTATCATGATGATACATGACTTACCATTTCTTGAAAATGAAGATCCAAGTCTTACTGAAATGTTTAGTAAAATGCATCCTCTTGGAACTCAGCGATATGGTTTAGGATATCTTGAACAAATTGATAGTATAATTCCTTCATCAAAATTCTAAGACTTTATTCCTTCAAACTGCAAAAATCCATCAAAACCATAGATGTATAAATTTCTCTCTCTTATGCATGGATGCCCAAAGAATAGAATTCATGCCAAATGGATGAAAAATATGCTAAATTGGGATCTGCATACTCACCCTGAGGCCCAAGAATTTGGTCTTAGTACAACTGCTCAAGAGAAAAATACACTTTCCCTACAATGGAAAAGCTTTATGGAAAACACAAACTCATGGATCTCCTTTTATACCTCGAGAAAATTAGGAGACCAAACAAAAGTGCAAATGGTAGATGCAGAATCATCATCTACATAGAAGCATTCCTGGATAGCCTGTGATGGAAGCAAACTAGAAACTAGTAGTACTTTCCCTCCATTCAAGGGAATTGTGCTAGGAGAAGCAGCAAACACTGCCAAAGCCATTCCTTTAGTGTCAAAATATGACTCAGCCCTAGGGATAGATGGAAGGATACAGAAAGAGAGTGAAAAAATCAATTGGACAAACTCTGCAATTAAAGGGCTTGAAATTAATATGGGAAAAAACTATTAAGCAAAAGGAATGCTTTGATACTATACAAGTTGTTGTAAATAATGTAAATAATAACTTGAATGATATGAATTTTTCAGCTTCAGTTTTGAAAGGATTTGCCAAAGAATCTTCAGCACATATAAAAGAGATGTATAAAAGAATGGATTCGAGACTCAAATCCACTGAAGATCTCATAGGAGAACTTTTTAGGCATTTTGACAAGCTCACTATAACTCCAAAAGATAAAAACATCCCCACTTCCATGTTGTTTAGCCATCATGTGCCCATCCAGCATGCAAAGAAATCTATAGAAAAATTCCTTCTTCTCTTCCCCAAAGAAACGCATGAAGAACAAGCCGAGTCTCCTAAGAAGTATATTTCTTCATTCCTAGAAGACATATCCAAAGAAGAAAAACCTGACTCCTCAATTCAGCATCTTTTTCCCATCTATGAACCATTGTCCAGTCAATACACTGATATCTAGCTCCTGATATTATTGGAAAAGGCAAACTTCTTGAGACACATACTTTTCAGTCTGGCTCCTACAAAGAATGGAATATAGATGGACTAAGTGCTAGTCAAATAAGGAAAATGATTGATCAGATGTATACTAAATACAAACTGATGTGTATGAGGGGAAAGTCTGAAGTTGAATCATGTAAAACCCTCATACAATGTTTCACAGGCACCTTACAGAGATGATGGGAAGTAGAGTCTTCTCCTGCTCTATTTGATAAAATGGAAGCAGAAGTAGTCAAAGATGAAGAAGGAGATATATTCCATAAAAAGGATGGAGATCCCCAAAATAACATGATAGGAGATTTAACCTAATTCATCCTTGAGCACTGGTGCGGGGCAACTATTGAAATTGCAAATAAACATGAAACGATTCTAATGAATCTAAAATGCAGAAAAATGTCACAATGCGAAGACTTTCACAAGGATTGGACTCAAAGAATTTATGAGGTTAAAGACAACCAAAACGCCTTATGGAAACAAGTCTATTTAGTAGCACTTCCATCTAGATTTGCAGAATATATCCAAAAGCAAGAAGTTTTCCAAACATTTTTTGATACATATACATGGGGAGAAATATATTGTAACATCGCAAAAACACTGGTATGCTTATGCACTAGCATGAAGGTAAATAAGTCTCTATAGAAATTATCTATAGTACCTGATAGTAAGTCTATCTGCATCAAATATGGATTATCAATTGATTATCCTATTGTACAGAAAATAAAGATCAGAATTTTTTTGAAGAAAAGACAAAAATAGCCAACCAGAAATATCCCTGAGAAAACAAGAAAACATCCTAGAAAAGGGTATTACAACACCATGCCCAACACACATTATTTTGCGGCAAAGGATATTCACCTCAAATCGCAGAGGCAACAAATGATCACTTGTTGGCTATGTGGAGAAAGCGGGCATACAACAAATAAGTGTCCTAAGGGAAAAGAATCCAGAGCAAACAGAGGCAGGAAGTCACAAGAACAATTCCTTAGAAGAACTCAGAGATAGGTAAGAAGACCACTAGTTCAATTCAAAAAGGAAGTAGATTTTATGAAACAAGACTATTGTATTTCACGAGAATCAACTGAGTCTAGCAATTCATACCCAGATTATAGTGATGAACATATAAACATGCATATACAACAGTGTGATTGCACAGATACTGACGAATGTCATTGCAGCATCTCTGAAACTGAATCAAACTTTGATTCAGAAGAACAAGATGAAGAAACTACACTAAAAGAAAATGTGTGTATGGCACATACCATAGATGATGATGAATCTAAAGTATTGTCAAGCATTAAGATGCTTGTAGAAGGAGAAAAAAAAAGAAAAACTCCTAGAAAAATTCCTGCAAACCATGCACAGAGGCACTAGTAGTTCTTCAAAAGGTACCATCTCTAAAGATTTGTTTGTGGATGCCTCTTATGAAAAGAATACAAAGCCTTTTCAAAGAAACCAACAACATACAAAGCCCATATTTCTATAGCATATAGAGGGAGAAAGAAATTGTCTACTAGATTTCTTGAGTTGGGAGTATCTGAAAAAACAAAATCATATAATGGTTATTATCACTGAATGGGACCCTACAACACAACAAGAAAAACATAGAAAATATCCAAGACAACACCTCATGGCCAATCTATGCGGAAAAATGGAAACCCACCTAGTAGTTAAGAAACACCAAAGTTATGGATGTAAATCTACAACCTCATAAGGACTTACAACACCTTGTACCAGAAAGAAAGATTTACCCTAAGTCCAACACTTGGATACATGATATGGTGTATAAGAATTCAATGATGTATTCAAATCTTGCAGATGAAGCATTAAGGGAAAGTTTTCATGAGATCAGTCTGATATGGAATGAGGGAAGCAATAGAACCAAAACATTCCATAAATATTATATTATCAATAGAACCAGATATCCTGAACACCCTGCAAGAATAATGTGGCCACAAAAGGATCTGAACCTTGTATTTTCTGACATTGTCTATAATTTCTAGGGCTATAAAGATCTATGGTGGGATCTCTTATGCAGAGAAGAAAAATCAGAAATACATTACACATTATTAAAATTTGGACCTGTCTTCATTACATAGTTACTGTTACAACCATCTTGGTTACAGGAATGGTGGAGATGGTATGGGATAAATAAGATTGCTATGGATCCAAGGTACTTTGAAAGAGACTTTCAAAGTGATTGCCAGGAGTGCATGGAGTGTAATGGCATGGAATGTTTTCACCTTCCCTATAAGACTATTGCAGACCTAAAGAATTTTTCTGATGATCACATATTAGGCTACTTCATGAGAGGACATCATCATTGGTTAGTCTTAACCAAAGTAAACCATCAGGTTATCCTCGGGAAACCAATGATTGTCCGAAGGATTTATACAAAAGCATGGGATACTAGTGGAGCATACCACCATAATAATGGCCGATTCACTGGTACAAATCCATTGGGAACGTAACTTAAAAGACTCCAAGGGTTCTCGTGGATTGCTCCTGAAAAGTATCCGTAATGTACAGTAACGTTTGTCACTTGACTTTGATAGTGACCAATTTTCGTTGGATTTTACGTCAAAAAATCTCCACATTGTAAATATCTTTTCCATTGGATTTGGAATAATTATGATTTTCGAGACTTGGAGCACTTCTCTGACTTTTGGTGTGATTTGATACACATCTCGAAATCTCAGTACGATTGTTTTTTTTGGTGTGATTTGATCCATATCTCAGAATCTCAGTATGATTGTCTGATGTTTGTCCCCTTCTCATCCTATAAAAAGATAGAAGTAAGGCTCATTGGGGCATTCAGAGTTGGAGAGTCTTACAGTGAGAATCTTGTTGTTTGAAGTCTGAGATAATCTTCCTGCTCTGCATCTGCGAATGTTTGTGCTCAATCTGCTTGCATCACGAAGAAAGTCTCCTTAGGGTCGAGTTTGAAAAGCCTAAGTATTAGGGCCTAACAACCTTGGTAAAAACCTAAAGTGGCTGAACTCACAGTCTATCTCTAATTGAAATTTCTCTAAATTTTCAAGCATCGTAATTCATCTTTGGAAATCAATAAAAAAGAGAAGTGTTTTTGAACAACTACGAGTAAAATTATATATATATATATATATATATATATATATATATAACTTTTTGTTAAAAAAAATTATTTTCATCTCTATCACTCTATAAAGATGGATGAAATAATTTCCAAAACAGGGAAATCCAATTTTAATTGATTTTAATTTTAAAACAGAAAACATAAACGCATTTGGTGCGACATTATGGAGCTATAAAATATGGAGGAAATCCCAAGCCGAATTTAAGAATGACACATGGCAATTTGGCACATCTAGTATTTTGATAGATTTCCTAAGAAAAAGGGAGGCCCGTTGTGAACTCACGCGGAAACAACGTCAATAACCTTCAAATTTGCACTTACCGACCAGCAGAAAGAAACCTCGAAACTACATATGCGATTTCCGAGATAGCACCTTCAAATTTGCACTTAGGGATCAGCCGAAGAAAACCTTGAATCTACACTTGCGATTTGCCAGATGGCACTTCTTGAGGCAAATTCTCGGATTTGTCACTTAAAGCGAGGTGGCGGCAAACTTATTGTAAGCTTATGAAATCATACTTTTAATAAAATTAACTCTATAGAAAGGAGTTCCATTAAACAGAGAGCAGAGTCTAATAACTTCAGATCGATAGCAACACAAAATTTCCTGGCAACACAAGGGAGACGGCTGGGAAACCCTAGCTACCGTAGGAGCTATTCAAGGTTCATTTAAATTGATCCAAATTATCATTAATATTTTTAAAAGTCAATTTGTTTAAAAAAACTATAAACATATTGTAAAATTAATTACGCTTCTTGAGAGTTTTTACATATTTAATTTAATCATTAGTAATGATTAAACAGATAGTAGATTTAATTTTTATAGAATATTTTTATTAGTATACACAAATCAAAGGTTTTCATTTATTTCTAAAGTAGTTGTTTGTTTTGGCCAAGTATTATGTAAAATGAGTTATGGGTTTTTGAGCATATGGTATAGATGATCCATGGTATGACCCATGGTAATATAACAAAATCTATTTACAAATTAAGAATCTCATGGTAAAATGAGATGAATATCCATGATTAAGCATCTTGTTGAATGTTTGTTTTGAATATAAATATATATTTATGTTTATTTTATATATTAATTTATTTTATAAGTAATAATAATAATAATAATTATTATTATTATTATTATTTTATACTTTCATGGATCGTGTCTTTACTCCAGATTTTATATCTGCTGAAATGTGGGTAATCTATGCTTTTTTACTAACCAAAGAATCTCATCAGGTGCTAAGGAAGTAACTAACATACAAATTTCTCAATGTCATATTTCTATGGTGCATCCAATCAAGATGGATCATGAGGTGAAGGTTTCATCCTTTATCTTAATGAGCATCACTTTCTAAAGAGTAAGATTGGTTTAGGCGAGGGTTCCATCAACTATGTAAAACTTCTCAAACTATTCCTTTGAGCTTAGAACATAATTTTTAGTCTATACAATTTACAATTTACATTATTTTCAATCTATACAAATTACAATTTTTTGGGGACTGACTGAATGAATTCATTAGTTCAATGTTACTCAACTTTTCATTAGTTCAATGCTACTCGGCCACACATTGTTTCTTGATGTTGAATAAATTTTATAGTTAAAACAATTATTTGACTATGTATCTTACTGTCACGTCTACAGGGAAAGAAATTTTGAAATTCTGATGTCTTGTCTAATAAAGCCGGCTATAGAACATACTAGTGGAAGGATACATAAATACTAACCTGAACCTTTTATTGAAGCTTAAATTTTGAGATCACTACAACTTCAACTTTGGATATGGTTCAACTTTGGATATGGTTCAGAATGAATATTTTACAACAACAATTCATTTGGTTTATTTTGGAGACTCTGTACTTGCAAGCATGCATATTATATTTCTCATGTTTTTCTGCATATTATATTTCTCATGTTTTCCTGGGCATTTATATGATGGGCATATTCTAATTTTTGGCATTGACACGTGTAAACTATATGGACTGTCATATTTTTTTTTATGGTTGAGTTACACTTGTTTTCTTCCCTGTTTCATGTGTTATGGACTCGTAAGAGGGTTGATTAATGTATCTGTTATGGACTTGTAAGAAGGTTGATTAATGTATCTGTTGAAGGTAGGTTTTCCATTTTTAATAGAAAATTATGTTTTTTTTTTAAATAAAATAATTATTTTAAACAAAATTATAATTTAATTAATATTTATAATAAATTCAAAACAAATGTAGTTATTTATACCATTTAAAAAAAATTGTAGTTCAAAATTTATTTTAGTGAGCATGATCATACTAATAGCATATTATTATATCAATTAATATGTACCAATAATTTTGAAAGTATTACATTATATCTTTTTATAAAAAAAAATTATTTACAGTTTAACATATTTGTTTTAAAAATTGAATATGAAGAATGATTATCAAAGTATGACTTTTAGCGATTAAATAACCGATACGACGTATTATCAGGCAAATGATCCCTAAAATATATACGATTCGACTACGGATTAGAATAAATTTCCGTTAATATCTCATCGTTAACATTTTGACAAAAACGTACACGAAACTAGGCGAAAACACCAGCGAAAAAGACAAATTATTAAACCAGCCCAAAACTGCGAATCAGAATATAATTCGTTCAGAGCACGGTTAAACATTTTATCGTTGAGATCTTGACAAAAGGTGCAGGGAACTAGGCTTAAACATTCTGTGAAAATACAGAAATCAGAAATCATTAAAAAAACGATAAATTAGATATGCGGCTGATGGAAAATAAAGTTTCCACGTCGAATTTTTGAGTGACATGTTACACACGGCTTCAAAACTATGCCAGCTCAAAGGAAATAGCCTACGACTAAAGCTACATTCTCGGCTTTCAGTACAATTTTAACTTGCAAACTATGCAAAGTTTCTTTTTCATAGATACGTTACAAGCCTTTCTGGATGGAGCTCACAAGTCGGCTGGTCTACTTCCAATGTCCATTTAAAGCCAAAAATCATCCTCCCACAAAGACCCATGGAAAAACTCCGGAGTCTCAACATAGCAATGCACGGCATCCGGATACATAGTAATGGGAGTTGAATCTCCATAGATATGGTTCTGCAGGATTCCATGTTCATCAGGAATAAAATGGTGTAGGAAGAAACCATACTCTGCGCAACAATCGTCGTAATATGGGAAGTCCCCCATATCTAACATCACGGAGGTTGCTTCAGAATTCCCGTCTGCGCTTAATTCTCCTTGCTTATTTGGAGCCGTATGTTCAGTACTACTATTTTTATCGGTGGGCTCTGTTTGAGTCTTCGATCCCATTTCATCTTGTAGAGAATTAATAACCAGGCTGAGCCCCATCTCGCCTTCGACGTCATTCATAGAAGTTACATGGATATCTTCTGGACTACCGTTGTTGTTATCCACACTATCGATCTTGTCAAGAAAGGCCATAGGATTATAGTCATGCCCCAACGTTCCGCTTGTAATTCGCTTCGCGTCTGGCGAAGGCAATCCACTATTCAGATATTCATCTCTTCCTTGCTTATTCTGTGAAAGTTGAGAGAATGCAGCCATCTCAGCTAACAAATGCTGTGAATAAAACGTAACAGATACAACAATAGATGTTCTTGTTTGTATCAGTGATCCTTCTTTCTTTGGTGTCTGAGAGTGAATGCAAAGAATGGGATTATTAAACTTGCAACCACCTAACACTCAAAGTCACCCCACACAAGTTGATTACAATACATAGATAGCTGGCAGTGGATGGATCACGAGAAATCCGATATGATGTGAAACTTCTAAAGAAACACGATTTAATATGTTCCGCAAACATAGAACACACGGTAATCCGAATCATTTGTTCAAGCAAGCAAATTGACCACATTCGGAATCGTTCGTCTCCGACCACTTACGAGTTCCGACACGATGCGACAGGCCCCTCTTTCCCTTCGGATGAAGCCGGAAAAATCTGACCACTCTACATGGCGTTAGTTACCCTAACTTCGGTGTATTTCGCAAACCACTTGTATGTACTTTCTCGCACACATTGCCGACCATGTCTTCAATGCTTACATTCTGGCACGCATTTCTTATGCTATCAGGCTATAGATAGCTCGGCAAAGCTGACTATCCTCAACATATTTGATTCGGCATTAATTATCTTATCTATTTTAGAAGCTATTAAATCAATTAATCTATTTTACAAGCGATTGAATCCTGTGTTCGATGTTTTATTTGGCAATAATCACCCAAAAATTCAAATCTCAACGTTGATATCAGGCTTGGAAATTCAAATCTCAACGTTGACCATCCTCAACATATTTGATTCGGCATTAATTATCTTATCTATTTTAGAAGCTATTAAATCAATTAATCTATTTTACAAGCGACTGAATCCAGTCTTCGATGTTTTATTTGGCAATAATCACCCAGAAATTCAATGTATTTTGGATTGAATTTATCATGGTTGATACGCAACAACGTCAAATTACGACCAAAGGGAAATTTGATGACGTCTTTTGTATTTTTGAGATTTTTTTATTTTTTATGTGTGTATTTTTTCTTTATTAATTCTTTTTTAATTATTTTTACATCTTAATTTTTATTAATCTCTTTCCAAATTTTATCTTATTTTTTAAGCATAGACTAAATTCTCTTTCCACTATTCTTGCATCTTAACTTTCCTTAATCTCCTTATGAACTTTATCTTGTTTAGAGTTGAGATCACTCTTGCGAGATCATGCGTATCGGACATCTCATAAAAATTACACATGGCGATTTGGCACATCTACTATTTAGAGAGATTGCCCTAAGAAAAAGGGAAGCCCGTTGTAAACTCACGCGGAAACATCGGCAATAACCTTCAAATTTGTACTTACGGACCAGCAGAAAGAAACCTCGAATCTACAATTGCGATTACCGAGATGGCACCTTCAAATTTGCACTTAGGGATCAGCCGAAGAAAACCTTGAATCTACACTTGCGATTTGCCAGATGGCACTTCTTGAGGCAAATTCTCGGATCTGTCACTTAAGCGTGGCGGCGGCAACCTTATTGTAAGCTTCTGAAATCATACTTCTAATAAAATTAACTCTGTAGAAAGGAGCTTCCATTAAACAGAGAGCAGAGTTAAGACTGCGACCCAACATCAGCTGATAAGTTCAAATCGATAGCTATACAAGGTTCATTTAGATTGATCCAAATCATTATTAATATTTTTAAAAGTCAATTTGTTTAAAAAAATTCTAAACATATTGTAAAATTAATTATGCCTACTGAGAGTTTTTATAGATCTAGTTTAATTATTAATAAAGATTAAGAGTTCTTATAAATCTAGTTTAATTTAATTATTAGTAAAGATTAAGTATGATAGATTTAATTTTTATAGAATATTCTTATTGGTATAGAAAAATCAAATACTTTTATTTATTTCCAAAGTAGTTATTTTTTTCTGGCAAAGTATAATGTAAAATGAGTTATGGGTTTTTGAATATGTAGTATAGATAAACCATGGTATCACCCATGGTAATATAACAAAATCTATTTACAAATTAAGAATCTCCATAGTAAATTGAGGTGAATATCCATGCTTAAGAATCTTGTTGAATGTTTATTTTGAATATATATATATGTTTATCTTATATATTAATTCATTTTAATAATAATAATAATAATGATTACGATTGTTATTATTTATACCTTCATGGATCATGTCTCTACTCCATATCTCGGCAATCTATGCCTTTTTAACAACCAAGGAATCTCATCGGGTGCCAAGGGCCATCAGTGAGGGAGTAATTAACATACAAATTCCTCAAGGTCATATTTCTATGGTGCCTCCAATAAAGTTTTATCATGAGGGGGAGGTCTCCTCCTTTATCGCAATGAGCATCACTTTCTAAAGTGTAAGATTGGTTTATGCAAGTTTTCCAACAACTATGTAAAACTTCTCAAACTACTCCTCTATTGGTTTCAGGAACATAATTTTCAGTCTATTGTTAAAGAAATTTTACAGTTAAAACAATTATTTGATTATGTATCCTATTGTCACTCTATAGGGAAAGAAATTATAATGTCATGTCTAATGAGGCAGGTTATAGAACATACTAGTGGGAGGATACAAAAATACTAACATGAGCCTTTCATTGAAACTTAAATTTTGAAATCACTACAACTTTGGATATGGTTCAGAATGTATATTTTACAACAACAATTCATTTTGTTTATTTTTAAGGATCTATACTAGCAAGCATGCATATTATATTCTGGGTATCTATATGATGTGTATATTCTAATTTTTTGCATTGATATGTATAAACTATATGGACTCCCATATTTTTTATGTTTGAGTTATACTTGTTTTCTAGCCAGGTTTCATGTGTTATGGATTTGCAAAAGAGTTGATGAATGTACTTGTTGCATCTGCTATATGTAATTTTTCATTTCTTAATAAAAAATTATGTTTTTTCTTTCAGAAAAATAATAATTAATTTAAACAAAGTTATAATTTGGTTAGTATTTATAATTTTTTTTTTAAGAATCAATTCAGGAATCAATGTAGCTATCTATACTATTAAAATAAAATATCTATACTATTAATATAAAAGGGAAAAAAAACCAAAAAAATTATAAAGAATGTTATAGTTCAAAATTTAATTTTAATGACCATAATCATACTAATAGCATATTATATCAATTTGAAATATTTACCAGTAATTTTGAAAGTATTACATTATATCTCTTTATAAAGAAGTTTTATTTGAAGTTTAAAATATTAGTTTTAAAAATTGAATATTAAGGATGATTATTAAAGCATGGTTAACTTATATTATGACTTTTAGCGATTAAATAATCGATACGATGTATTATCAGGTAAATGATCCCTAGAATATATACGATTCGACTACGGATTAGAATAAAATTCCGTAATCTCATTGTTAACATTTTCACAAAAAAACGTACACGAAGCTAGGCGAAAACATCAGTGAAAAGACAGATTATTAAAGCAACCCAAAACTGCGAATCAGAATATAATTCGTTCAGAGCACGGTTAAACATTTTATCTTTGAGATCTTGACAGAAGGTGTAGGGAACTAGGCTAAAACATTCTGTGAAAATAAAGAAATCAGAGATCATCAAAAGAACCCTAAATTAGATATGAAGCTGATGGGAAATAAAGTTTCCATGTCAAAATTTTGAGTGACATATTACACACGGCTTCAAAGCTATGCCAACTCAAAGGAAATAGCCTACGACTAAAGCTACATTGGCGGCTTTCAGTACACTTCTAAGTTACAAATGATAGCAAAGTTTCTTCTTCATAGATACGTTACAAGCCTTTCTGGATGGAGCTCTCAACTGGGATTGTCTACTTCCAATGTCCATTTAAAGCCAAATATCATCCTCCCACAAAGACCCATGGAAAACCTCCGGAGTCTCAACATAGCAATGTACGGTATCCGGATACATAATATCGGGAGTTGAATATCCATAGATATGGTTATGCAGGATTCCATGTTCATCAGGAATAAAATGGTGTAGGAAGAAACCATACTCTGCGCAAAAATCGTCGTAATATGGGAAGTTCCCTATATCAAACATCACGGAGGTTGCTCCAGAATTCCCGTCTGCGCTTAATTCTCCTTCCTTATTTGGAGCCGTATGTTCAGTACTACTAATTTTATCGGTGGGCTCCATACTATTATCAGTTTGAGTCTTCGACCCCATTTCATCTTCTAGAGAATTAATAACCAGGCTGAACCCCATCTCGCCTTCTACTTGATTCATAGAAGTTACATGGATATTTTCTGGACTACCGTTGTTGTTATCCACGCTATCGATCTAAGAGGAAGTGACTTTCATCCTTGATGTTCGTATTCTCACAAAGATGGCATAACCTTTCCATCCATGGTGTTTTAGGAACTGCCCAACAACCCGTTTCACTATGGAGCTCATGAGAGTTCGTTCTAATCTTGGCTATATTAATTTTCTTCTTTGAACTAGTTAAAACAGGGAGATATTGTTGATCTTCTAGAGTGCAGTTGATGACCTCCTTATAATATCTTAATTTTCCTTTAGCTGCTAAATCTTTCTCAGACCACATTTCTTTTTTATCTTAGAAGTAACAATATTTTTAATGTATATTAAAAATATTATATATTAAACCATAATCTGTATAAATTTTAAAAATATAAATCCTATATATCAATCCCTAACATAATAAATAATTATATTTATTTGATTAATATAACATTATTTAAAATTTATATTATTAAAAATATTTTACTAATAATTTAACATTTATCAATATAATTTTAATAATAAGTTTACCAATTATTTAAGTATATTAACTTTAAAATTAATATAAATATAAATATTAAAACAACTACATCTACCCACTAAAACAATAAAAGTACTACAACGAAACTGGCTTTAAATTCATTACATTTTCATTTTCCATTGTGCCCAATAAAATGCATTTTCATTTTCCATTATGCATAATGAAGTGCTGCCCTAGATTCTTCCTTAAAATGATTTTTTTTTTTATTATGACTCCACTTAACGTCATTCTACTTTAAACCATTGATATCACGTTTGTTTGAAAAACAAAACCGATAAATTTGATTTCTTTATTAAAATTTTTATTAACAGTATTTCCCTGTTTCATATTTTCCATTTTCATTAATAATGTTTTATAAAAACTCAATAATAAATTAGTTTATTAAATTAAATATTCTAAAAAAATTAGAGGCATTCTTTAAGTCCTCATGTCTGCCAATGACATAGATATTATTTTGCAATACATGAGGCAATTGCAAAAGTAAAAAAGTAAAAAAAACAGAGAAGTGTTGTTGTAGATTCTGTTGTAGATTAACGTCATTCTACTTTAAACCATTGATATCACGTTTGTTTGAAAAACAAAACCGATAAATTTGATTTCTTTATTAAAATTTTTATTAACAGTATTTCCCTGTTTCATATTTTCCATTTTCATTAATAATGTTTTATAAAAACTCAATAATAAATTAGTTTATTAAATTAAATATTCTAAAAAAAATTAGAGGCATTCTTTAAGTCCTCATGTCTGCCAATGACATAGATATTCTTTTGCAATACATGAGGCAATTGCAAAAGTTAAAAGAACAGAGAAGTGTTGTTGTAGATTAGGGATATAGACTCTGTTGTATATTAGGGATATTCAAGTACATTCTGGCTAGGGTTCGGTGGAAAAATGGTTCTCAATAGTCAATCAAAAAAGCATGCTTGTATCGATGACAGACTCTTCTGATCCAACTGTTTACTTGGTGACAAACTCTTCTGATCCAACTGTTCACCTTTCCACTCTGCTAAAAATAACAAGATGTAAGTGAGAATGTAGACTATTTCAATTGGTTCAAAACAGATTGGATTAAAATTTTAGTTTCAATGAAATCTCTATTATATCTAATTGATAGTGGGGAGTTAATTTTTTATCCAAGAAATTTTCTCTAACTCGATTAAAGTTGAAATTTATTAAACTAAAAATTTCATCTAAAGAGGTATATTTAAAAAGGTTCATGTATTGTGTCTAACTTGTATATTTAAACAAAGAGATCAATATCTTTTGTAATAAATTTTGATTTCCAATCAACTTTATTAAAATACCCTACTCTTACAAAATGAGATCATTATCTTTTGTAATAAATTTTGATTTCTAACCAACTTTATTGAAGTACCCTACTCTTACAGAATGTATTAATGTATACAACATGTACTAAACTGAATGTATATTATATAAATTGTATTGTAGAGTTAATAATTGCTTGGTATCAAATGACTCAAGGGATGATGAATGCTTCCTTTATTTTATTAATCACTTGCATCAATTTTTTTATGTGATTGTCTAAGCACAATATTAAAAGGTTGAAATGGCAATTTCAAAAGTATTAAAGCCTTATAAACAAAGCATCAATTTTTCCATGTGATTGGCCAAGAACAATATTAAAAAGCTTAAATGGCAATTAAAAGAGTGTTAAAGCCTAATAAACAACACAACATATAAGCTTCAAATCCACAAATTTATTTGTTTTCAAGATTTTTTTGGGTGGAAACCAATTCTAATTTTGTTAAGAAAGACAAAATAATTTTAAATTTTAAAGTTGATGGAAAATAAAATTGCTATCAAGGAGCCAATAAAGTATCCAATCAAGTTAAGTAAGAAGGTCTAGTCAGAAGCCATGCTTCTCAAAGCTTTGGTTTGGGTTGTGTATTAAAGAAAAAAAATAGATTAACAAACACCAACCCATGGCTAGGATAGTTTCAAACATGAACTTCAGATCCAATAGGCTATATAGTTGCTAAGTTCAAATGCCATAGGAGTGTTGTTGATGCACTTAAAGAAATCACAAATGTCTACAGTTAATTTTTAGTTCAGTTGGGCTATGTGGTTGAAAGATGAAATCTATGGCTTCAACAAAGAAGTGTGTTGGTCACCTGGATTATGGCTAAAATATGTGGCTACAACAAAGAAGAAAAGTGAAATATTATTATCTGATTTGTGAATTAGAGTCCCCTCTATCATGTTTTAACAGCATTTGTGTGTTATTACCTAGAAAAATTGGTCCAATCAATTTTTGTGTGCCAGGTTGATCAATGACATATCTTGTTGTTAGTGGTATACGAGTTTTGAAGTTTTCCTTCTTGTTGTTTTCGTTGTTTCTAATGTACGCTTGACACATTGTATTACTTCACTTGGACTTGGGGTAGTTCATTGTTATTATTATTTTTTTTTTAATTATTTTTTGTTGGGTAGCTTTGAGTTGGTCAAGTTATAGGTGGTTGATGGTTCATTGGATTTTATGAATAATCAATGTCTTCAACAATGTAGAGGGTTCGCCACCATGTAAATTGTTACAATGGTCTATTGCAATTGTTAATACAAATCGATGATATATACAAGAGGTTATAATACATATTAGAATTTTGGCCACCACGAGATGCAAACCCTATACTGTTGTGGGGGCAATGCAAAATACTAAAATAATTTACTGCTATTGTCCATGCAATTCCAAATGTTTCTTTACAATTTTAGAGATAATGTTCTCTGATGAAACATTGGAGATATTTAACATCATCAACTACACTGCACTAGATTTTCCCATCAAAGTTGCAAATTTTACACCAAAAGTTATGAATAATTGGGAGTTGTTGTCTGGCTCATTTTCATCTATTATGCGATGATGTCTGAAATTTGTGAGGTTCTGATGCAAATTTAGATTTGGAAGGATAGCCATCATATTGTTCATGAATTAATATTACTTTATTTAGTTTATCTGATGCCATCTACTAGTATTTTTTCAAAATCTATCAAATATTTTCTATTGGAACATGAAAGACCATCTTTGAAGATTGAGAGGAAATCTATGTTGGAAAGGTTATAGAATCTGTCAATTTGGCATAATGTAAGTGTTTTCTCTCTATCTTCTACTTTTGAAAGACATTTTGTTTACTAATTTTTATCTTCAATAATTCTTTATATGTGACAATGCTTATCAAATTTATGTGTTAGAACATTTTCTTTGCAACATCTGGTGCAATTGCTAGTTAATGAATAAATGGATTCAACACCTTCAAAAACCACTAGAACAATTAGATTATGTAGATTACACAACACCAAGTTATGATTCTAAAAAATCTAAATGGTTTAGGAAAAATTGATCCAAAAAATGTTGAAAGGGGATAAAATGTCTATTTGCCATATTATGCTATTTTGGGCATAGTCTAACTGATAGACATTTTGGCATTTTTCTACAAATACCATTTTGGGTGATAATGTAATGATGTAAATGTGGTTTTTAATGCATAAATGGATTCAATATCCTAAAAAATAACTAGAACTTGGATTATGTAGATTACAGAACTAAAATTTATAATTCTAAAAAGTATATACTACATTTTAGGAAAAAAATATTGAAAAAAAATATTAAAAAGGGTCAAAATGTAACTTAGTCTAAGTAATAGATATTTGAGTCTTTTTTATTGGAAGTTGAAGATACAAATTTGGGCGATATTGTGATTTTTTGTTATTTAAAATGTGTTTTTTAATAAAAATGGATTCATCACCCTAAGAAATCATTGAAACATTTGGATTATGTAGATTATAGAGCTCAAACTTATTATTTTAAATTGCAAAATTGAACAGAAAAAATGTCTTAAAAAACCAAAATATCTATTAGTTACAACATTTTGTTGTACTATGAGTATTAAAGTTTTTGTGTGTTTATTATTAAATGTAAATATAATTATATAATTATTATTTTAATTTATAAGATAAAATAGATCTTAACTTATAATTAATAAATGCTATACATTTTAATGTGATGTGTATATTATGATTTTTTTTTTTAATCTAAAATGTTAATCATAATTTTATTAATAAAAACAAAACTACTTTATTAGTTTTATTTCTTTTATTTTTTATGAACACTAAAACATTTCTCATAGTTTTCTATTACTTTTAACCTTTTATTATTATTTATTTAAATAAATATATAAATATTTACAAATCTTTTAATTTTTACAAATTAAACACATTAATATAAATTCAATCTATTAAATATATAATATTCAACATTTAATTTCTCATAAATACATTTAAAAAAAAACAAAAAAAAAAAATCCAAAAATGTCAAATCTAACTTAGGAATGGCATTTGGCATAGCTACTATTTTTAGATCTTAAAGCTAACTTAGGAATGGCATTTGGCATATCTTTTTAGGGATTGCTCCCTAATGAAATGATACCCATTCTGAACGCATGAGAAAACAAACGGAGAGAACCTTCAAATTTACACTTCAGTAATGGTCTGGAAAAAGAATATCTTAAATCTGTACCAGCTATCTGGAAAATGGCTTGTGTCAAAACAAAACTTGAAAACTCTTAAAAAGAATCGGCCGTAGCTTTATTTCAATTCTAAAGCGAAACTTTTAACAAAATTAACTCTACGAAAAAGAGCTTCCATTAAATAGAAAGCAGTCACGACTGGCCGACCAACATCATCTGAGAAGATTGAATCGATAGTAGCACAGGATTGGGAGACGGCAAGGGAAACCCTAACCCCCGCAGTAGCGCGAGTCCACTAATCCCACTTAATGTTAATATTCTTTATAAATAAATGAGTCTATCTCTGAATCTGAACCCCAATTTAGTTTGGTGTACACATTTACATTATTTAAAAAATAAAAAATAATTAATTAATTTTTTATATTACCCGTCTAAACATGAAAATGACCACAGTATTTGTTGAGCTAAGTAAGTACATACTATCCACCTATTTCTTCTATTATTATAATAGAAATAACATAGGGCCAGGGATAGTCATAACAAAAAAGCTATAAAAAGATAAATAAATAAAATTAATTAATTAATTAAGATAAATGGGCTATAGAAAGAGTTAATAGCACAATCGATACTTATCCATTAACATAATCATACCAATTGAAATATTTACTAATAATTCTGAAAATATTACATTATATCTATTTATAATCACGGCAATTGAAATATTTACCAATAATTTTAAAAATATTACATTATACCTATTTATAAAGAAACTGGTAATTAATCATCCTCATAACATATTATAATAATTTTATATATTTGCTAATAATTTAAAAACATATTATATCAATTTGAAGTATTTACTAATAATTTTGAAAGCATTACATTATACCAATTTATAACGAAATTTTATTTTAAATTAAAAAATAGTTTTTATTTAATTACGAGAATAATAGTTTAGAGTATGTTCTAAAATTGTTTTTGTTTGGTGAAAAGAAAAAGGTTAATCAAGCAATTTACAAGAGTGATAGTTTGCTCTAGTAGACTACTAACAGTTTATTTTCGATGACCTAGTTTAACAGGTTATTTCAGATGACCTAATTTTCTTTGAATAAAAGTGATAAGTAAACTACATTTTTGAATAGCAAGCAATAATAGTTACTTGTTTGACAAGTGACTTATGATAGTTTTTCCACCATATACCAATAAAATAAAACTTAAATAATATTGTATAAAACTTAAATAATATGGTAAACTTATTTTATAAGTATTAAGATCCAAATCTGATAAAGTGGATCAAACCATCTATCATCTTCTTCTAAGGATCAGATCAGATCAGATGGAAATCCATTCGATGTATTATCACTAAAATAGATTCTTATACGATTCTTTTAGAGCACAGTTAAATATTTTATCGTTAACATTTGACAAAAACGTACACGAAAGTAGGCGGAAACACTCAGAAAATACAGAAATTATTAAAGGAACGCAAAATACGGATCAGAATAAAATTCGTTCAGTTAAATATTTAATCATATTGACAAAACCTGTAGGGAACTGGGCTAAAACATCCTGTGAAAATACAGAAACCATTAAAAGAACGCTAAATTGTATATGCAGCTGATCGGAAATAAAGTTTCCACGTCTAAATTTTGAGTGACATATTACACACGGCTTCAAAGCTATGCCGACTCAAAGCTACATTCTCGCCTTTCTAACTCACAAATGATAGCAAAGTTTCTTCTTCATAGATACGTTAGAAGCCTTTCTGGATGGAGCTCACAACTGGGATTGTCTACTTCCAATGTCCATTTAAAGCCAAATATCATCCTCCCACAAAGACCCATGGAAAAACTCCGGAGTCTCAACATAGCAATGCACGGCATCCGGATACATAGTATTGGGAGTCGAATTTCCGTAGATATGGTTCTGCAGGAGTCCAAGTTCATCAGGAAGAAAATGGTGTAGGAAGAAACCGTACTCTCCGCAAAAATCGTCGTAATACGGGAAGTCTCCTGTATCAAACGTGACGGACGTCGCTTGAGAATCCCCATCTGCTCGTAATTCGCCTCGCATATTTGAACCCATCTGTTCAGTACTGCTATTTTTATCGGTTGGCTCGATATTATTATCTGTTTGCACCTTCAACCCAATCTCATCTTCCAGAGGATTTCTAACCGGGTTGAGCCCCATCTCGCCTTCGACGTCATTCATATCAGTATGGGTATCTTCTGGATTACCGTTGTTGTTATCCACACTATCGATCTTGTCGAGAAAGGCCTTGAGATTATAGTCACGCCCCAACGTTCCGCTAATAGTTCGCTTCGCGTCTGGCGAAGGCAATCGACTATTCAGATATTCAGCTCTCCCTCGCTTATTCTGAGATGTTTGCGAGTATGCCGCCATGCCTTCGAACCAAATGCTCGGAACAAAACGTAGCAGATACAGCAATAGAGGCTCTTGTTTGCATCAGTGATCTTTCTTTCTTGGGTGTCTGAGAGTGAATGCAAATAATGGGATTAATATTAAACCTTGCAATGACGCAGCACTCGGAGTCACCCTACAACTGGCTTAAACTTTACAATACATAGATAGCTGGCAAGGAAATCCGATATGATGTGAAACTTCTCAAGAAACACGATTTAACCATTTATTTTAAAGAGACCGTAAACATAGAACATACGGAAGCCCAAATAATTTGTCAAGACAATTAAGTTGACCAGATTCGTTCGTTTCCGACCACTTGGAGTTCCGACACGATGCAACGGGCGCCGCTCCATCCTCCTGATGAAGCCTGACAAAGCTGACAACTCTAGTAGAAAATACTGTGGATTTCGCAAAGCACTTGAGACCATAGTGCTCATAATTTCTTTGCATACATTTTCTTTACATACTTTTCCGACCATGTCTATAAACTTAAGTAAAGTCCTAAAATTTGGTATGACATAAACGTCTTATGTCTAATCAATAATGTATTCAATAAAAATAAGAGTAAAAGATACGTGTTAAATTATCTAAATTTTCTATTACTATCACATTTACATTGTAAAAATTTTGATATCTTAAAATAAATATTAAAAATACTAAAATAAATATGGTTGAATTAATAAATTTTAAGAATTAATATTAATAAATTAATAAATGAAAGGGAATATTAATATTATAAATCCAAGGAATTAATAGATCCAATTATTTAATATTATAAACTCAATAGTGGTAAACTTTAATATAAATATTACAAACACTAAAATAAACATGGTTTTTCATGGTGACACAATCCTTGTCACAATGCGACATTTAACCATGGTTGACCATGATTGGCAATGATTGACAATGGTTGGCCATCACTGATATCATAAATCTAAAGGAATAATAAAGCCAAGAGATTGATATTAGAAACTCAAAGGAATAATATTAATATAAATATTATTATATAAGAATATATTAATTTATTTCAAATTTCTCATGAGTTAGTCGATAGAAAACGTATAGATATTATATTATCAATATAATATTTTTGAAACTATGTTATATCAGAAACTTAATCATGATCGAGTATTCAAACTCACAATGTCTCTTAAAGAAGACCTCATGAACTAGAATATGTTAAATTTTATATTTATATTATTATTATTTTTTTAATATTTAAATTTAATTTAAATATTTCCAAAAGAAGGTTAAAAAGTTATACTCCTCTCAACAAAAAATACTTTGCATACCATACAGTTTCGCCATGAAATAGCGATCTGCTCTCCTCTTTATTTTTTGTCGTTGTGTTTTTTTTATTTCAAATGGTATAGCAATCTTTATAAAATCTTGTTACTCTACAAGTTAATCAAACGCTTACGTAAAACATCTAGTTTCACATATCTAACTCGAACATAGAAGATTAGTAAATCTATTAGACTACGCATTTAAATAAAAGCCTTTGACAACGCACTTTCACAAAACGTCTACAAAACTAAGCGAAAACGTACTGTAAAATTACAGAAATCATCAAGCAACGCAGAAATAGAAAACCAGGTTAAAAAGCATGCCAGGTCAAAGGAAATAGAATCGAGCGTGTTTTTCACCTATAAACCGACCCAAATTTTCTTCTGGACAAATACACCACAATGCTTCCTGTATAGGGCTGACACATTGTTTGGTCTAGCTCCACTACATCCAATTCTTCTTGCTGTAAAGATGCAAAATCATTTTGAAAGATTGGTTTTTCATTGAACTGCCAAATATTATCCTCCCACAGAAACCCATAAAAAAACTTCCGTGGTTTCATGTAAAGTAATTCAAAGATTTTGCCATGGAATTTGTAGGATTTGGTTGCCGTAGATTTTTTACAATTTTCCAGAGACATTACAAACCAATTGGTATTGAAATTTGTGTTAACTCAATCCATGTGTACAATACCAATCCTCTAGATGATGCGCGTGTGACATTGAAAAAATCGAGATGGCGTGTTTGCATTCACGACCTAAAATCACCAACCTTGATTAACGTTGGCGGCGCCTCTCCCAACGCATATAACGTTGGCGGCCCCCCCTCCCAATTCATATGGCCGCGCGTCTCGCAATGCATATACATTGAATATACTAGTCTTAAAAACATATACTCCATCTTGGTATGTCCGTCCAACCTTTCCAATGTTCACCCTCTGCTAATCGTCACGGTTGGAGTAGGTATGGTTGTAAATTTTGTGGGGATAGACATCGACTGCACCACCTGTCTTGCACCATTTTATTTCGATGCATTCTTTACGGGAAACAAATAAACAAATTAATTGTGAGATTGGTTTTATATGTTTTCGTTGAGATGTTATTAGTTTTCTATATTTAAAATAAATGATGATCTATTGGTTATGTGACTGCAGATTTTGAAAATTCTCGCAATGATCCACTCTATAATGCATCAATGAACTGATGAGTATGAGAGTATGATGTTGGTGTTTTTTCAGGTCCGGAGATTATGATTCCAATATATTGCACAATTCTATTAAAACTGGATTATAAATACAAAAATAGATATTATATTCTCATAAATCATGTATCAAGACATGTGCGTTCTTTGTGCAATTCTAACAAACACGTTTACGTTCTAAATGGGCGGGCACCAATCCCTAGAAATGTTTGTAGAGACATGTCACCTTTTACTAGAACAATAATATTTTAGGATTTACAAGGATATTGCATGAGATTGTTGGTATGAGCTTTGGAATTGTTGTCATGAAAATTCCAATTAAGATTACACATAACTTTTTACAACTTTAAAGTACTATAAGCTAGCCCAATTAAAATGCAACTCATTTATATTTAAATTGTATTTAACCATACTAATTTACTAGATAAATGAAATCAAAATTATTTTCAAGATGCGAAAAGTGCATAAAATACAAAATTTTGAAATAAATCGTATATAAATATAAAACAATATTCCATTAATCATCTAAAAAAATCCGTTAAAAATTATACATATTATAAATAAAATAAATATAATACTAACTCGACAATGTACTTAACAATATTATCACAAATATTATATAAGTAAATAAAATACAAAATTCTGAAATAAATCGTATATAAATATAAAACAATATTCCATTAATCATCTAAAAAAATCATTCTAAACAGTTCGTTAAAAATTATAAATAAAATAAATATCATACTAACTCGACAATGTACTTAACAATATTATCACAAATATTATATAAGTAAATAAATTGACTATGAGTTCAAATGCATTTTATAGTAAAAGTAAAATATATGGTTAATGGATTCAATGTTTTTTTTAGATATAATGTACAACTTTTTATTTTGCACAAGGATGCTCAAAACTAATATATATATATTTTTTTTTCATTTTTTTTCTTTGGATTGATTTTGATAGTTTAGAAAATCGATAAAGGAATTTAATGTTTAGAAAGTGGTTGTTCTTGTTTTTCTCTTCATTGGGAATTAAACAATTTGGTGGATAGGAAATGGTAATGAAGTGAAATTGGGATTGGACCCATGGCTCAATTAATCACTGAATATATTGTGTCAAACATTCTCATAGATTGGTTTCACTAAGTGGGTTGTTATGTTCTATTAAATTATAAGGCTTAGACTCGACAAGAATGGGAACATCGCACGATGGAAAATAACTATTGATCTAGGCCTGGTAGGCCAAGCAACTGATTTGGAATCTTATATCAATATTCTCATTTCAAAATTTATCAGTTAAGGGAGGACATAGAATATGATCTAGCATCGTCCAAAAACCTTAGCAAAGCGGAATTCACAGGTAAACTGGGTTAAGATTCCTTCACTAAATCTTAGTTTACATAGGAGAAAGAAAAAATTGTAGTAAATTCCATTATAGAAACTCCATGCTCCCCTTAATTGCAAACTCACTTTCTAGTTGACTATTAACAACAATTTATTAACGTGGGATGATCTCATAAAAATGGGCTGGGAGGGCCCAAGTTGCTATCCTTTATGCAAATCTTCGAATGAAAATTATTCACATCTCTTCATTTTTTGTTCATACAAAGTGCATATAATGTCCAAAATGCTAATCAAGATGGTCATCAAAGTTTCTTAGTCAAGTATAGGCTTGGAATGTTTGAAAGCATATGGAACCACTAATCCATTCAAAGTGTTTCCACACACACACACACACACACACACACACACACACACACATATATATATATATCCTTTGGTGGGCTATAAAATTTAGAATTATCTACTCAAAAGACATTCCAAATGAGGTCATTGTCGGATTGATTGTCAAATTATTCATAGAATACAAAGTTGACCCAAAGGCTCTAAAAATGCGAGTCCTGTCATGCCCCCTATTATCCAAGGATTCCCATGGGGCTTTTCTTATGGTGCCTCATAGGGTGATCTTCCCAAATGTGGTTTCGATGTAGTTATTTTCCTTTGGTAGTTAGTCTATCTATAAGTCAAATATACTCATGGTCATTAAATAAATAAATGAGAAAACATCATTGCATTATGCACTCTTATGGCTTTGTTTTCAGTAAAGCATTTCACAAATCAAAACTAGTAATGGATTGGGCCAACAACAAGGTCTTTGTTGAAAATATTTATATTTAGAAAATCCTAGAAGATACCAAAGAATCACTCTCATCCTTTGACTGTTTTTCCTTTACCCATATACTGAGAGAACTCAACTCCATCACATATGGATTATCCAAGAATGATCTAGATTTACTTGTCGGGCATTTTCTACTAACATATTTTATTGATGGGGTGGAGCATGCTAAAATGATTATACATGCATAAAATTATATATATATTGGATGATATCTATCCTATCTTAGCCTCTCCCATCTTTCATTTGTACCATATATATAGAACAATTCAACATAATCTCTTTTGCAACTATAATAGAGAATGTAAATCCAATCTATGCGAAAAAAAATATCCTATATCAAAATTTAATAGTCAAAAGAACTCTTTCATTGTCTGATGTTTGTCCCCTTCTCATCCTATAAAAAGATAGAAGTAAGGCTCATTGGGGCATTCGGAGTTGGAGAGTCTTACAGTGAGAATCTTGTTGTTTGAAGTCTGAGATAATCTTCTTGCTCTGCATCTGCGAACGTCTGTGTTCGATCTGCTTGGAGAGTCTTACAGTGAGAATCTTGTTGTTTGAAGTCTGAGATAATCTTCTTGCTCTGCATCTGCGAACGTCTGTGTTCGATCTGCTTGCATCACGAAGAAAGTCTCTTTAGAGTCGAGTTTGAAAAGCCTAAGTATCAGGGCCTAACAACCTTGGTAAAAACCTAAAGTGGTTGAACTCACAGTCTATCTCTAATTGAAATTTCTCTAAATCTTCAAGCATCCTAATTCATCTTTGGAAATCAATAAAAAAGAGAAGTGTTTTTAAACAACTACTAGTAAAATTATATATATATATATAGATATATTAGCTTTTTGTTAAAAAAAATTATTTTCATTCCTATCACTCTATAAAGATGGATGAAATAATTTCCAAAACAGGAAAATCCAATTTTAATTGATTTTAATTTTAAAATAGAAAACATAAACACATTTGGCGCCACATTTTGGAGCTATAAAATATGGCAGGAAATCCCAAGCCGAATTTAAGAATGACAAAGGGCAATTTGGCACATCTAGTATTTTGATAGATTTCCCTTAAAAAAAGGGAGGCCCGTTGTGAACTCACGCCGAAACAACGGCAATAACGCTCAAATTTGCACTTACCGACCAGCAGAAAGAAACCTCGAAACTACATATGCGATTTCCGAGATGGCACCTTCAAATTTGCACTTAGGGATCAGCCGAAGAAAACCTTGAATCTACACTTGCGATTTGCCAGATGGCACTTCTTGAGGCAAATTCTCGGATTTGTCACTTAAAGCTTGGTGGCGGCAAACTCTGAAATCATACTTTTAATAAAATTATCTCTATAGAAAGGAATTCCATTAAACAGAGAGCAGAGTCTGATAACTTCAAATCGATAGCAACACAAAATTTCCTGGCAACAGTAGGGAGACGGCTGGGAAACCCTAGCTACCGTAGGAGCTATTCAAGGTTCATTTAAATTGATCATTAATATTTTTAAAAGTCAATTTGTTTAAAAAAAACTATAAACATATTGTAAAATTAATTACGCTTCTTGAGAGATTTTACAGATCTAATTTAATTATTAGTAACGATTAAATAGATGAGAGTTTTTACAGATCTAATTTAATTATTAGTAACGATTAAATAGATAGTAGATTTAATTTTTATAGAATATTTTTTATTAGTATACACAAATTAAAGGTTTTCATTTATTTCTAAAGTAGTTGTTTTTTTGGCCAAGTATTATGTAAAATGAGTTATGGGTTTTTGAGCGTGTGGTATAGATGATCCATGGTATGACCCATGGTAATATAACAAAATCTATTTACAAATTAAGAATCTCATAGTAAAATAAGGTGAATATCCACGATTAAGCATCTTGTTGAATGTGGTATAGATGATCCATGGTATGACCCATGGTAATATAACAAAATCTATTTACAAATTAAGAATCTCATAGTAAAATAAGGTGAATATCCACGATTAAGCATCTTGTTGAATGTTTGTTTTGAATATATATATATATATATGTGTGTGTGTGTGTGTGTTTATTTTATATATTAATTCATTTTATCAGTATTAATAATAATAATAGTGATATAGATGATCCATGGTATGACCCATGGTAATATAACAAAATCTATTTACAAATTAAGAATCTCATAGTAAAATAAGGTGAATATCCACGATTAAGCATCTTGTTATATATCTGTGTGTGTGTGTTTATTTTATATATTAATTCATTTTATCATTATTAATAATAATAATAATTATTATTATTATTATTTTATACTTTCATGGATCATGTCTCTACTCCAGATTTTATATCTGCTGAAATGTGGGTAATCTATGTTTTTTTACCAACCAAAGAATCTCATCCGGTGCTAAGGAAGTAATTAACATACAAATTTCTCAATGCCATATTTCTACGGTGCATCCAATCAAGCTGGATCATGAGGTGAAGGTTTCATCCTTTATCTTAATGAGCATCACTTTCTAAAGAGTAAGATTGGTTTAGGCAAGGGTTCCAACAACTATGTAAAACTTCTCAAACTACTCCTTTGAGCTTAGGAACATAATTTTCAGTCTATACAATTTACAATTTACATTATTTTCAGTCTATACAATTTACAATTTTTTGGGGACTGACCGAATGAATTCACTAGTTCAATGCTACTCAACTTTTCACTAATTCAATGCTACTCTTCAATGCTACTCAACTTTGTCACGGCCACACATTGTTTCTTGATGTTGAATAAATTTTACAGTTAAAACAATTATTTGACTATGTATCCTACTTCTTGTCTAATAAGGCAGGCTATAGAACATACTAGTGGGAAGATACATAAATACTAACATGAACCTTTTATTAAAGCTTAAATTTTGAGATCACTACAACTTTGGATATGGTTTAGAATGCATATTTTACAACAACAATTCATTTTGTTTATTTTTGAGGATCTGTACTAGCAAGCATGCATATTATATTTCTCATATTTTTCTGGGCATTTATATGATGGGCATATTCTAATTTTTGGCATTGACACGTGTAAACTTTATTTTTGAGGATCTGTACTAGCAAGCATGCATATTATATTTCTCATATTTTTCTGGGCATTTATATGATGGGCATATTCTAATTTTTGGCATTGACACGTGTAAACTATATGGACTGTCATATTTTTTTATGGTTGAGTTCACTTGTTTTCTTCCGTGTTTCATGTGTTATAGACTCGTAAGAGGGTTGATTAATGTATTTGTTACATCTGTTATATATAGGTTTTCAATTTTTAATAGAAAATTATACTTTTTCTTAAAAAAATAATAATTATTTTAAACAAACTTATAATTTAATTAATATTTATAATAAATTCAAAATAAATGTAACTATTTATACCATTTAAAAAAATTATAGTTCAAAATTTATTTTTAATAAGCATGATCATACTAATAATAGCATATTATATCAATTAATATCGACCGATAATTTTGAAAGTATTACATTATGTCTCTTTATAAAAAAAAATTATTTACAGTTTAACATATTAGTTTTAAAAATTGAATATGAAGAATGATTATCAAAGTATGACTTTTAGCGATTAAATAACCAATACGACGTATTATCAGGGAAATGATCCCTAAAATATATACTATTCGACTACGGATTAGAATAAATTACCGTTCATATCTCATCGTTAACATTTTGACAAAAACGTACACGAAACTAGGCGAAAACACCAGTGAAAAAGACAAATTATTAAAGCAGCCCAAAACTGCGAATCAGAATATAATTCGTTCAGAGCACGGTTAAACATTTTATCGTTGAGATCTTGACAAAAGGTGCAGGGAACTAGGCTTAAACATTCTGTGAAAATACAGAAATCAGAAATCATTAAAAAAACGCTAAATTAGATATGCAGCTGATGGGAAATAAAGTTTCCACGTCAAATTTTTGAGTGACATGTTACACGCGGCTTCAAAACTATGCCAGCTCAAAGGAAATAGCCTACGACTAAAGCTACATTCTCGGCTTTCAGTACACTTTTAACTTGCAAACTATGCAAAGTTTCTTCTTCATAGATACGTTACAAGCCTTTCTGGATGGAGCTCACAAGTCGGCTGGTCTACTTCCAATGTCCATTTAAAACCAAATATCATCCTCCCAGAAAGACCCATGGAAAGCCTCCGGAGTCTCAACATAGCAATTTACGGTATCCTGATACATAATATGGGGAGTTGAATATCCATAGATATGGTTCTGCAGGATTCCAGGTTCATCGGGAATAAAATGGTGTAGGAAGAAACCATACTCTCCGCAAAAACCGTCGTAATATGGGAAGTCTCCTATATCAAACGTCACGGAGGTTGCTTCAGAATTCCTGTCTGCGCTTAATTCTCCTTGCTTATTTGAACCCATATGTTCAGTACAACTGATTTTATTGGTGGGCTCGATATTATTATCTTTTTGAGTCTTTGACCCCATTTCATCTTCTAGAGAATTAATAACCAGGCTGAGCCCCATCTCGCCTTCGACGTCATCCATAGAAGTTACATGGATATCTTCTGGACTACCGTTGTTGTTATCCACACTATCGATCTTGTCGAGAAAGGCCATGAGATTATAGTCATGCCCCAACGTTCCGCTTGTAATTCGCTTCGCGTCTGGCGAAGGCAATCCACTATTCAGATATTCATCTCTTCCTCGCTTATTCTGTGAAATTTGAGAGAATGCAGCCATGTCAGCTAACAAATGCTGTGAATAAAACGTAACAGATACAACAATAGATGTTTTTGTTTGTATCAGTGATCCTTCTTTCTTTGGCGTCTGAGAGTGAATGCAAAGAATGGGATTATTAAACCTTGCAACGACCTAACACAGTTACCCCACACAAGCTGTTTACAATACATAGATAGCTGGCAGTGGATGGATCACGAGAAATCCGATATGATGTGAAACTTCTAAAGAAACACGATTCAATATCTTCCGCAAACATAGAACACACGGTAATCCGAATCATTTGTTCAAGCAAGCAAATTGACCACATTCGGAATCGTTCGTCTCCGACCACTTACGAGTTCCGACACGATGCGACCGGCCCCTCTTTCCCTTCGGATGAAACCGGAAAAATCTGACCACTCTACATGGCGTTAGTTACCCAGACTTCGGTGTATTTCGCAAAGCACGTGAAGGCATGGTTTATGTACTTTCTCGCACACATTGCCGACCATGTCTTCAATGCTTACATTCTGGCACGCATTTCTTATGCTATCAGGCTATAGATAGCTCGGCAAAGCTGACTATCATCAACATATTTGATTCGACATTAATTATCTTATCTATTTTAGCAGCTATTAAATCAATTAATGTATTTTACAAGCGATTGAATCCAGTGTTCGATGTTTTATTTGGCAATAATCACCCAAAAATTCAATGTATTTTGGATTGAATTTATCATGGTTGATACGCAACAATGTTGATATCAGGCTTGGAAATTCAAATCTCCTTGGTCGTTTTTTTTGGGATTTTTTTATTTTTTACGTGTGTATTTTTTTTATTAATTATTTTTACATCTTAATTTTTATTAATCCCTTTCCAAATTTTATCTTATTTTTTAAGATAATTTAAGACTAAATTCTCTTTCAACTATTCTTGCATCTTAACTTTAGAGTTAAGATCACTCTTGCGAGATCATGCGTATCGGACATTTAAAAGGTCTAGATGGCATGTTGGTATTCATGACCCCTACTCACTTACCTGGATCAGGTTGGAAGCAATTATGAGAATCCGTATAACTCCATCTTCGTCCATCCTTTAACATTTTCACTTGTTAAGTGTCTTCGTTATGCCATGCTCAGTCATCACGATCGAATTGGATAAAGTTATAAATTCAGATATTTTGAATAAACAACTGAAAGGGAAAATTGGGATTAAAAAGTGGATGGAGAAGTGTGAGGCCTTTGCTTTCGATTACAAGGTTAAATACAGTTACACTCATTAAAATAAATTGGGTCAAAGCAATGCATGAAGAAGTGTGAGTACTTTGCTTTGATTACAAAGTTAAATACATATAGTTAAATACAATTACAATTGTTTTAGTCATTATAACTTAACACAGATACAATTACATTTGTTTTAGTGATTATAGCTTAAAACAAATAGAATTTTTTTTAAATGGAAGTGAAGTCAACCATTTTTAAATAATATTTTAGAGTAAAAGTTTATATAGTATGAGTATATATAATAAAAGAACAAAAAGATAAAGGATATACATTGGAAAATTTTATTTATTTATTTTTTAATAGATTTTAATAAATTTTTTAAAAATAAGTATGACATAAATTTTTATGTTTATCAATAATGTATTCATAAAAATAACAGATAGCGACATAGCTAAATTATGTAGATTTTCTAATATTAACAAATTATTATATTTATTTAAAATTAAAAAAAAATATCTCCATATTATATATATCTCTTCAAAACAAAAATTTCAAAATTATATTTCATTCTTTAATTCATTTATATGCTTATTTGATTATAATTTTTCCTATTTATCTTCTTCATTTATTAAAAACAAATCATAATCAACTCATAACTTATTTACCATATATATTAACTTGCAAATCATTTATATGATTATAATTTTTAGTATTTATCTCCTCCATCCATTACCAACAAATCATAATCAACTCATAACTTATTTACAATATATAATATTTGACAATTAGTATATCATAAATATGTAAACTTCCCATAAAACACCATAAATGTATTGTTTTTAAAAACATTTTTCATTTCACACTTCATTTGTACCACATTCAAAGAACACATTGAAACCCACCTTGCACTTTCCTATGTAACTTAAACTAACGAGATATATTATTCACAATTAGTATACCATAAATATGTAAACTTCCCATAAAACAACATAAATGTTTGTTTTTAAAAACATTTTTCATTTCACACTTCATTTGTACCACATTCAAAGGACACATGGAAACCCACCTTGTACTTCCCTATGTAACTTAAACTAACGAGATATATCATTCATGACCCAAACCTTTTCAACATGACACAACATTATATTCTTGATGTGCCTTGTATTTTATGCTAACTACCACCAACATAGATCCATTTTTAAAATGGATCTTTAAGTGCAATTTTTTTATGAATCAACCCTATTTAAATATTTTGTATAGTTATTTAATATTTTTATTTATAATTTTTTTTATTTCTTATTTTAACCTCAACTTTCATACTCTGGGCAGCTGTAGAAGAAAAGAATGTATACTCTAGGCAGAACGTATACTCTGGGCACATATACTGGGCTGTAGAATGTATACTCTGGGCAGATAGAATGCGGGCTATAGAATGTATACTCTGGGCAGATATACTGGGATGTATAATGTATACTATGGGTAGATATGCTGGGCTGTAGAATGTAGATATTGGGTAGATATATTGGGCTGTAGAATGTAGATACTGGGCTGAAGGTATACTGGGTTGTACAATGCAGATAACTGGGCTGTACAATGCAGATAACTGGGCTGTAGAATGTAGATAATTGGGTTGTAGATATTGAGATGTAGATATACTCAGCTGTAGATAGATAATGTAGATACTGAGTTGTAGATATACAGGGTTGTAGATAGATTGGGCTATAGATAGATAATATTGGGCTATAGATAGATAATGTAGATACTGGGCTATAGATAATGTAGATAATATAAAAAGTCGATAACATATTTCAAAATTTATTTATTTATTTAATTATTATTATTATTTCTAAAACTACAATTTTTTTCTAAATTTTTTTATTTAAGAGAGTAATGTTACTTTATTGATAATTAGTTTTGAAATTAATTTACAATTCCTTAAGAGATTCCAGAGGAACATTGTATTTAGGATGAATTATAGATGGCCTACCCATCTTATCCGAAATTAAACTATTTGACAAGTCACTTAGTGACTCATCGAGCCAAGTCGAATGTGGAAGGATTTGATTATGCCTACGTTGGCAGTGACTCATCGAGCCATGTTGGAGGTGAGAGGTTCGAATTATGCGTGCATCGATGAACCCCACCCTTCATATTTAGTCTCCTCCTAAGCCTATCCCAGCAATGTCCACGTTGCAGGGTGTCTATGTGTTTGCGATGGTTCGTGTTTGGACCGACACCTATCCAGACGGGTTATTTACTCCCTTTCTTAGCGTACTGTAATTCACAGCTGGATGCACCAAGTCTCGGTCCTTACCTACCACTCTGTTCACATGCTTAGACATTATGATGAAGACCATTGGATTGTAATTTGATGACAATCGCCCTTCTTGTCCTAGACGCGATGATCGCGATGATTACCATGAATTTAGTGACGAATTTTTAGTTACCATGAATTTAATGACGGATTTTTATTATCTGTTCGGCCAGAGATGATACAAGGGCTCCGACAAAGTACTTGATACGTGGATGGCTTTTTTATCAAAATTTGACCATATAATTTTGGGTGATATTCTGATTTTTTTGTTGTTTAGAAAGTGTTTTTAACATGGATTCACATTTTGAAAAATCATTAGAAAACTCAAATTTTACATATTACAAAAATCTTATGATTCTAGAAATTCTTTACTAGATTAGGGACAAAATCAACTAAAAAATGTTTGAAAAAGGGCCAAAACATCTATTAATTAGAGTGTGCTTTTTTAGGGATAATTTAAATAATAAACATTTTCACCTTTTTTTTCACTGCAATCTAAACATACAATTTCGATGATATTGTTATATATTGTTGTTTAAAATATGTTTTTGAATGGATACATAGATTCAATCCACTAAAAAGCCACTATAACACTCAAATTTTACAGATTACACAACTCAAATTTAAGATTCTAAAAAAAAGTCTACCAAATTTTTGGGTAATATTGTGATTTATTATTATTTAAAACATGGTTTTGAATATATAGATGTATTCAACACCCTGATAAACATCAAAACACTCATATTTTATAAATTAAACAACTCAAACTTAACATTCTAAAAATTTATATTAAATTTAGAAAAAAATATACTTAAAAAAAACTAAAAAATCTTTAAATTAAACAACATTAAAAATAATTTCATAACACATTTCTGTATATTATATTGTATATAATATAATAAATATATACAAAATCCAATCCAAATTTTCAAAAGTAATCTTTATATAAGTAATATTTATATGATATGATATAATCTCCTCATATCAATCATGGTAAAGTTTCATTATCACAGTCGATCCCAGTGCTGGTGAGGGGAAGACAACTATAAATGTAGGACAGTCTCACGCTCCGGTCTGGTAGCAGGAGCCCATTTGGTCTCCTTGGTTGTTATGTTTCTCTTGCCTAGCTTTTCCTCTACCTGTGCCTATTTCCATGTATATATGGGTTATTGGTTGGGTTTTTCTTTTTTATGGCATCACGAGGGAGTGTCATTGGCCAGATTTGAAGGCATTTTCTAGCTCTATAATGGTATAGACATTGTTAAAATAGTAATGAGTGATGTATTATTATTATTTTTAAATTATGCATTATAAAAAGGTTTATATTAATTGGTTTATGGTTAACTATATATATATGTGAAGTGTTTTTAAACAACTGCAAGTAATATATATATATATATATGTGAAGTGTTTTTAAACAACTGCAAGTAAAATTATAGTTTTTTTGAGTTTTTGTTAAAAGTTTTCTGTTTTTCATCGCTTTATAAAGCTGGATGAAGTAATTTCGAAAACAGGAAACTCCAATTTTAATTTATTTTAATTTTAAAACAGAAAATATAAACATATTTGGTCGGATATTTTGGAACGGAGTTGTCTTTAAACCGATTTTTTAGATTTTTCGTGTAAATCAGGTAGAAACTTTGGAGGTTAAATCTTGATTGTGTTATTTAAACTGGTTTTTTGACTGCATATATGGATTCAGCGTCCTGAAAAATTTTTAGGGCACTTTAATTGTGCAGAAGTTACCATTCAAATTCGTGATTTCAATAAATTCCTGTCAGATTTTAGAGATATTAAACCGTAAAATCCCATCAAAAAACTTCCAAAAAATAACACTAAAAACAAATCATTTTAGAACTATAAATATGATAAAAAATATCAAGCCCAATTTAAAAATTACACCTGGCCATTTGGCACATCTACTATTTAGAGAGATTGCCCTAAGAAAAAGGGAAACCCGTTGTAAACTCACGCGGAAACATCGGCAATAGCCTTCAAATTTGTACTTACGGACCAGCAGAAAGAAACCTCGAATCTACACTTGCGATTACCGAGATGGCACTTTCACATTTGCACTTAGGGATAAACTCACGCGGAAACATCGGCCATAGCCTTCAAATTTGCACTTACGGACCAGCAGAAAGAAACCTCGAATCTACAATTGCGATTACCGAGATGGCACTTTCACATTTGCACTTAGGGATCAGCCGAAGAAAACCTTGAATCTACACTTGCGATTTGCCAGATGGCACTTCTTGAGGCAAATTCTCGGATCTGTCACTTAAACGTGGCGGCGGCAACCTTATTGTAAGCTTCTGAAATCATACTTCTAATAAAATTAACTCTGTAGAAAGGAGCTTCCATTAAACAGAGAGCAGAGTTAAGACTGCGACCCAACATCAGCTGATAAGTTCAAATCGATAGCAACACAAAATTTCTTCGCAACACAAGGGAGACGGCTGGGAAACCCTAGCTTCTAGAGGAGCTATACAAGGTTCATTTAGATTGATCCAAATCATTATTAATATTTTTAAAGTCAATTTGTTTAAAAAATTCTAAACATTAAAATTAATTATGCCTACTGAGAGTTTTTATAGATCTAGTTTAATTATTAATAAAGATTAAGAGTTTTTATAAATTTAGTTTAATTTAATTATTAATAAAGATTAAGTATGATAGATTTAATTTTTATAGAATATTTTAATTGGTATAGAAAAATTAAATACTTTTATTTATTTCCAAAGTAGTTATTTTTTCTGACTAAGTATAATGTAAAATGAGTTATAGGTTTTTGAACATGCAGTATAGATGAACCATGGTATCACCCATAGTAATATAACAAAATCTATTTACAAATTAAGAATCTCCATAGTAAATTGAGGTGAATATCTATGATTAAGAATCTTGTTGAATATTTGTTTTGAATATATATATGTTTATCTTATATATTAATTCATTTTAATAATAATAATAATTATGATGCTTATTATTTTATACATTCATGGATCATGTCTCTACTCCATATTTTATATCTGCTGGAATCTAGGCAATCTATGCCTTTTTAACAACCAAGGAATCTCATCGGGTGCTAAAAGCCATCACTGAGGAAGTAATTAACATACAAATTCCTCAAGGTCATATTTCTATGGTGCCTCCAATAAAGTTTTATCATGAGGGGGAGGTCTCCTCCTTTATCTCAATGAGCATCACTTTCTAAAGTGTAAGATTGGTTTAGGCAATTTTTCCAACAACTATGTAAAACTTCTCAAACTACTCCTCTGTTGGTTTCAGGAACATAATTTTCACTCTATTGTTAAAGAAATTCTACAGTTAAAACAATTATTTGATTATGTATCCTATTGTCACTCTATAGGGAAAGAAATTATAATGTCTTGTCTAATGAGGCAGGGTATAGAACATACTAGTGGGAGGATACAAAAAAACTAACATGAGCCTTTCATTGAAACTTAAATTTTGAGATCACTACAGCTTTGGATATGGTTCAGAATGTATATTTTACAACAACAATTCATTTTGTTTATTTTTGAGGATCTATACTAGCAAGCATGCATATTATATTTATCATGTTTTTCTGGGTATTTATATGATGGGTATATTCTAATTTTTTGCATTGATATGTATAAACTATATGGACTCCCATATTTTTTATGGTTGAGTTACACTTGTTTTCTAGCCGGGTTTCATGTGTTATGGACTTGCAAGAGAGTTGATGAATGTACTCGTTGCATCTGCTATATGTAACTTTTCATTTCTTAATAGAAAATTATGTTTTTTCTTTCAAAAAAATAATAATTAATTTAAACAAAGTTATAATTTGGTTAGTATTTATAAATTTTTTTAAAAATTAATTCAGAATCAATGTACTTATCTATACTATTAATATAAAAATGGGAAAAAAAGGTCAAAAAAGTTATAAAAAATGTTATAGTTCAAAATTTATTTTTAATGAACATAATCATACTAATAGCATATTATATCAATTTGAAATATTTACCAGTAATTTTGAAAGTATTACATTATATCTCTTTATAAAGAAGTTTTATTTACAGTTTAAAATATTAGTTTTAAAAATTGAATATTAAGGATGATTATTAAAGTATGGTTAACTTATATTATGACTTTTAGCGATTAAATAATCGATACGATGTATTATCAGGTAAATGATCCCTAAAATATATACGATTCGACTACGGATTAGAATAAAATTCCGTTAAATATCTCATTGTTAACATTTTCACAAAAAAAGTACACGAAGCTAGGCGAAAACATCAGTGAAAAGACAGATTATTAAAGCAACCCAAAACTGCGAATCAGAATATAATTCGTTCAGATCACGGTTAAACATTTTATCGTTGAGATCTTGACAAAAGGTGTAGGGAACTAGGCTAAAACATTCTGTGAAAATAAAGAAATCAGAGATCATTAAAAGAACGCTAAATTAGATATGCAGCTGATGGGAAATAAAGTTTCCACGTCAAAATTTTGAGTGACATATTACACACGGCTTCAAAGCTATGCCAACTGAAAGGAAATAGCCTACGACTAAAGCTACATTGGCGGCTTTCAGTACACTTCTAAGTTACAAATGATAGCAAAGTTTCTTCTTCATAGATACGTTAAAAGCCTTTCTGGATGGAGCTCACAACTGGGATTGTCTACTTCCAATGTCCATTTAAAGCCAAATATCATCCTCCCACAAAGACCCATGGAAAACCTCCGGAGTCTCAACATAGCAATGTACGGTATCCGGATACATAATATCGGGAGTTGAGTATCCATAGATATGGTTATGCAGGATTCCATGTTCATCAGGAATAAAATGGTGTAGGAAGAAACCATACTCTGCGCAAAAATCGTCGTAATATGGGAACTCCCCTATATCAAACATCACGGAGGTTGCTTCAGAATTCCCGTCTGCGCTTAATTCTCCTTGCTTATTTGGAGCCGTATGTTCAGTACTACTATTTTTATCGGTGGGCTCGATACTATTATCTGTTTGAGTCTTCGACCCCATTTCATCTTCTAGAGAATTAATAGCCAGGCTGAACCCCATCTCGCCTTCGACGTCATTCATAGAAGTTACATGGATATCTTCTGGACGACCGTTATTATCCACACTATCGATCTTGTCGAGAAAGGCCATGAGATTATAATCATGCCCCAACGTTCCGCTTGTAACTCGCTTCGCCTCTGGCGAAGGCAATCCACTATTCAGATATTCATCTCTTCCTCTCTTATTCAGAGAAATTTGAGAGAATGCAGCCATCTCTGCTAACAAATGCTGTGAATAAAACGTAACAGATACAACAATAGAGGTTCGTGTTTGTATCAGTAATCCTCCTTTCTTTGGTGTTTGAGAGTGAATGCAAAGAATGGGATTATTAAACCTTGCAACCACCTAACACTCAAAGTCACCCCACACAAGTTGTTTACAATACATGGATAGCTGGCAGTGGATGGATCACGAGAAATCCGATATGATGTGAAACTTCTAAGGAAACACGATTTAATATGTTGTTTTAAAGAGCCCGCACACATAGAGCACACAGTAATCCTAATCATTTGTTCAAACAAGCAAATTGACCACATTCGGAATCGTTCGTCTCCGACCACTTACGAGTTCCGACACGGTGCGACAGTTTCGCAAAGCACTTGAAGCCATGGTTTATGTACACACACATTGCCGACCATGTCTTCAATGCTTACATTTTGGCACGCGTTTCTTATGCTATCAGACTATAGATAGCTCGGCAAAGCTGACTATGCTCGACATATTTGATTCGGCATTAATTATCCATCTATTTTAGAAGCGATTAAATCAATTAATCTATTTTACAAGGGAGTAGCTTACCCGGAGGAATTGCCCGGATTATCTACCCGCCAATCTGTTCAGGAATACCACAGGGCAGGCCTGGAATTTCAAATTCAAATTCCTTTTGCCTGTCAAATTAAAATTTGATGACGTTTTTGCATTTTTTTACCCTTCGTTTTAAGTTTTAATCAAATATGTGAGTGTCACGGAAAACTCTATTTTAGCAATTTTTGTAAATTTATTCCACAACACACAATAAGTCATCAAATTGGAGGCTAATAAGTCTATCAGATTTATAGCTCAGATCTATGGTGGGACCATTTAAACAATAAAATCTATGCAAAACTTACAATCCATGGACTATAAATAAATTATCTAGTGAGACTAAAAATAAATCGTGGACTGGAAATAAATCATCTAGAGAAAATATAGAAAAGTTATGCAATAATAAACAATTATTATACTTCATTAAAAGTCAAACTTTCTGGAGAAACTACAATTATGAATAGGAATATCTCAATACATAGATCCTCTATTAAACATAAACTAGAAAAAAATTTCAAAGCTCAAGAATCTTTCTTGACTTTGTATCTATCCATATCTCATATATTGCATGCCAATCAACATTAGATGATTCAGGTCTATTTAAAGATACTCTCATTAGAGCATCTAGTGTATCCAACCCAAGCCTCGATTTTCTAATGTCCTTGATGATGTTTTGCTTAGAAAATCCCCTTTTCACAATCCACTGTACTTTTAGGAATAGTGAGGATAGCTTGCCATAATTTCATCATATTAGGATAAGTTTTGTGCCATTGTTTTGTCTTATGAAAGACTTTCCATGCTTCTTTCATAGAAAACCCTTCACAAGCCAGATTTAATGAATCAACAAAAGGGTGCAACTCTCTTTTACAAGCTTAAACATCAAATAAAGCTACAAATCCAACATCACTTGATATGGTATGTTGCAAATGTTGAAAAAGCTTTAAAAACCAACGCTCTAAATTTTTCTCACGACTACGACGCTCTTCTGAATAATAACAAGGGCTGAACAATTTCGTTGCATTGAAAAGATGAAGGTTTGGAAATCTTTCATTCAAAGAGTCTATGAGAGTCTCTATATAACCTTCAGTGAGTCGTTGACAACTCTCTTGTGTACCTTCAATACAAGATTTTATAGAGTGTTTCCTTGCTTCATTGGATTCAATATATATGGCTAAGATAGAGATGTATCGTAACTCATGTCAATCTACAACTTTCCCTTCATCTTTAATATCAATGTATCCATTTTTGATAATCATTTAAAAACTTTGAAAGATAAGTTGTGCCTTCTGCAAATGTCTCTTTTCTCAAAAACTATCTAGATAATGTGCTTATAGTTACTTCAAGAGCCAACCCAATAGTTGTAATGTCTACATTTTTTTCTTCAAAAGTCACATTCAACTTGTTCAATTCCCCTAGCACATCAGCAAGCATATGTAAACAAAACTGGATAAAATATTTCTCGTCTTATCATACCAAGATGGTTTTTTTTCATTTTTCCACAAAGTTAAAATTTAAGTATGGGGGTTTACGCAGTGCATTATATTAGATATCATTTTGGGATTCAACTGCGTGAAGTAAGTCATTCATGTATGACCATTTCCATGAGAGGTAGTCGTAACTGACTAATTTCTCATGATTTTTGAATAGTTCACTTAGCACTCATTGCATCGGGTGATGCTCACAGGGGTGAAGAAGTGGGATTGAAACTAGTGAAATGAATCACATATCATCAATCATCACTTCCGGGGCTTGCACCTGGTAACCAGGACTTCCCAGGACGTCACCCATCCCAGAACTCCTCTGGCTCAAGCGCGCTTAACTGTGGAGTTTTCCCCACAATCAAGCCCACTTAGCTTGCTACCCCATTTGCAAAACCTTAGCAAGTATTGTGCCTCATGAACCATTCAAGTAGAGATCCCTTGACTCTTTTTGAATTTAAGTATGGGGGTTTACGCAGTGCATTATATTAGATATCATTTTGGGATTCAACTGCGTTAAGTAAGTCATTCACGTATGACCATTTCCATGAGAGGTAGTCGTAACTGACTAATTTCTCATGATTTTTGAATAGTTCACTTAGCACTCATTGCATCGGGTGATGCTCACAGGGGTGAAGAAGTGGGATTGAAACTAGTGAAATGAATCACATATCATCAATCATCACTTCCGGGGCTTGCACCTGGTAACCAGGACTTCCCAGGAGGTCACCCACCCCAGAACTCCTCTGGCTCAAGCGCGCTTAACTGTGGAGTTTTCCCCACAATCAAGCCCACTTAGCTTGCTACCCCATTTGCAAAACCTTAGCAAGTATTGTGCCTCATGAACCATTCAAGTAGAGATCCCTTGACTCTTTTTGAATTTAAGTATGGGGGTTTACGCAGTGCATTATATTAGATATCATTTTGGGATTCAACTGCGTTAAGTAAGTCATTCACGTATGACCATTTCCATGAGAGGTGGTCGTAACTGACTAATTTCTCATGATTTTTGAATAGTTCACTTAGCACTCATTGCATCGGGTGATGCTCACAGGGGTGAAGAAGTGGGATTGAAACTAGTGAAATGAATCACATATCATCAATCATCACTTCCGGGGCTTGCACCTGGTAACCAGGACTTCCCAGGAGGTCACTCATCCCAGAACTCCTCTGGCTCAAGCGCGCTTAACTGTGGAGTTTTCCCCACAATCAAGCCCACTTAGCTTGCTACCCCATTTGCAAAACCTTAGCAAGTATTGTGCCTCATGAACCATTCAAGTAGAGATCCCTTGACTCTTTTTGAATTTAAGTAGAGAACCAGTCAAGGGATCTCTATTTGTATGGTTCATGAGGCACAATACTTGCTAAGGTTTTGCAAATGGGGTAGCAAGCTAAGTGGGCTTGATTGTGGGGAAAACTCCACAGTTAAGCGCGCTTGAGCCAGAGGAGTTCTGGGATGGGTGACCTCCTGGGAAGTCCTGGTTACCAGGTGCAAGCCCGGAAGTGATGATTGATGATATGTGATTCATTTCACTAGTTTCAATCCCACTTCTTCACCCCTGTGAGCATCACCCGATGCAATGAGTGCTAAGTGAACTATTCAAAAATCATGAGAAATTAGTCAGTTACGACTACCTCTCATGGAAATGGTCATACGTGAATGACTTACTTAACGCAGTTGAATCCCAAAATGATATCTAATATAATGCACTGCGTAAACCCCCATACTTAAATTCAAAAAGAGTCAAGGGATCTCTACTTGAATGGTTCATGAGGCACAATACTTGCTAAGGTTTTGCAAATGGGGTAGCAAGCTAAGTGGGCTTGATTGTGGGGAAAACTCCACAGTTAAGCGCGCTTGAGCCAGAGGAGTTCTGGGATGGGTGACCTCTTGGGAAGTCCTGGTTACCAGGTGCAAGCCCCGGAAGTGATGATTGATGATATGTGATTCATTTCACTAGTTTCAATCCCACTTCTTCACCCATGTGAGCATCACCCGATGCAATGAGTGCTAAGTGAACTATTCAAAAATCATGAGAAATTAGTCAGTTACGACTACCTCTCATGGAAATGGTCATACGTGAATGACTTACTTAACACAGTTGAATCCCAAAATGATATCTAATATAATGCACTGCGTAAACCCCCATACTTAAATTCAAAAAGAGTCAAGGGATCTCTACTTGAATGGTTCATGAGGCACAATACTTGCTAAGGTTTTGCAAATGGGGTAGCAAGCTAAGTGGGCTTGATTGTGGGGAAAACTCCATAGTTAAGCGCGCTTGAGCCAGAGGAGTTTTGGGATGGGTGACCTCCTGGGAAGTCTTGGTTACCAGGTGCAAGCCCCGGAAGTGATGATTGATGATATGTGATTCATTTCACTAGTTTCAATCCCACTTCTTCACCCCTGTGAGCATCACCCGATGCAATGAGTGCTAAGTGAACTATTCAAAAATCATGAGAAATTAGTCAGTTACGACTACCTCTCATGGAAATGGCCATACGAAAAGTTAAAATTGCTGGCATAAGCTTCACAAGCCTCATAATAACTTCCCCCCTGGATAACCATCTCAATGAATATATTTGTAGAACATCAAGAACATCAATTTGCATGACTCTAAGAAAATCATTAAGTTCATTATTTCTTTTTGGAAAGTTTTGAACCCATGAATACACTTTGTTTGCAATATTTTCAACAAATAATAACTCAGGTAATTTCTTAGAAGCATCTGCTACTGCTAAAGACTCACGATGAGCCACACAATGAACTGTAATAAGGTTTGGATTGTTCTTTTTCAAAAATGAAACAAAGCCATTTTCATGTCCAATCATTGTTGAAGCTCCATCTGTAGAAACAACTATCAAATCTTTATATTGATGGCCTTTAACATCTATTAATTGATTGACACTATCAAATATTGTTTTTCCTTTTCCATCCACTGCATCTTTGAGCTTCATAAACTGTGAGATAGGTGGCCCGAGACCCTTTGAGTCTAAATATGTTGCATAAATAACAACATGTTACTCTAAGGTTCGATCAGTGCTTTCATCAACCATCAATTAGAAGAAAGGACTTTCCAACATATTTTTTATCTGAATCTGTTCAAGATGTTTTGATATGCAATATATAAAATCATTTGCAGACTTATGATTTGTGTATGAAGAGTACTGTTGAGACTTTGGCATATTTGGAGTTTTTGCATCCATTAGAAATTTGCAAAGCTTCTCATACTTTGATAGAGATAAATTTTCTTGACAAATGAAATATGATATTTTCATTGTAGAAATCGCTCTTTCCTTATTGGCATCTCTCACCTGTCTAATATGATCTGGAATTGGTTTCATATTTCCCTCTAATGCATTAATCCATCTTTCCTTAGCATCTTTATGCACCTGTGATTTTTCATGAGTAACAAGAGCATCATGTTGTAATGTGGTGCAACCATTCCCTAAACCCCATGGTCCATTCATCCTATACTTCTCACAATAGTTACACTTCATAGTTATTTTATCATCAAACCTCACATAATTCAACCAAGCAAACTTATGTAACCATTCCATGTGAAATAGTCTTTTTGTTTGCACTTTCATTTCTGAATTATCACCAACCTCTTCTTCAACTTCATTTGTTTCTTCATCTACATCATGTTCAGAAGAACTTCCAAAAATTTCATGTAATTGTTGTTCCACATGAGCATTATGGGTTTCTTCAAGTGTTTCTAAATTCCGTTGAGTCTTAAAAGTTTCCCCTTTTGTCGATCCATACATTTCCCCAATTGTAACTTGTATCTTTCTCTTTTGAGACTTTTGTAGGTTTGTGACCACCTGTATAAAATATATATATGAAAACTAAAATTCATTAAATCAAACAAATTAATTCTTTCTAATAATGCATATTTATTTATTACCTAAAGATATATAAATATTGTATAACACCATTACCAATAAAAACATTTATTAAAAAAATGTTAAATCACATGAAAATAATGATACTTATGATTCGCTGGTTTCTGTTAAATAGATGGATAAAAATATATTAGTTTTAGTTGAAGCTGTGAACAGATCACGTTGACTAGAAGGCCCAAAACTGACAACGTCAAATGCTACTAGTGCATTGGCCGTTGTAGCACCTAAACCAACAGCAGTGAATACCAATTGCCCATAAAAATATACTGTTTTGATAAATATGCGACGCACTTGCCCATAAAAATATATTGTTTTGATAAATATGCGGCGGATTTTTGTGTGTTGCTATTTCTATGCTGACTCATTCTGGATAAGTTTTTGTATAATGTGTCTAACTTGTTTGGATTAAAAAGTCGGCTCCATTTCTCAATCGAATATCGGAATTGCAGTGGCGAGTTGTTCATAGTAACTAGAACCGTCATGAATAGCATCATTTCCAGCAAATCTTCGAGCAAGGAACTCAGGAAAAAGCTTTTAGGCATGAAGCCTACCATTGATGAAACCTCTAGGATTTCTTCTGAATCAGAACCCTCATCTCACATAGGCTTGCCGTTGAAGGACATTCAAGACAAATTGCATGATGGCCTTCACCTTGTGAAGAAATTAGAGGGAATCAACAATTTTAATTTATATAGAAGATATTGATTTGGAAAGAAAATCCTACAGGTAGAAAAGAATGTCAATGATTTTTTGCTCACCCAAGCCCTAGTAGGCATACTCGATGTCCACAAGATAAACGCGGATTCAAAGGCCTACGAGGAATGATTGAAGCGTATGGAAGAAATGGGTCCGCATATAATCAACAATGTTAATGGCAAGATGACTAAGGATGCCATTTCCAATTCCTTCATGCTTCATCAAATGAGTACAGGCCAGTAATTCGAGACCTCCATTGAAGAGTCCTATGATACTACAATTTCTAAAGAAACCACCAGCAGCTCCAACTCCCATGTCCCGGATATGCCGAATTTCATATTTGGATTGAATAATCTTGTGAATGATTTCAAGCAAAGCCTAATATTTCATAATGGGGTTAATGTAGTTGGGGTAAAACGTATGGGAGGAAGTGGAAAAACCACTCTTGCGTTAGCCCTTTGCAACGATCCCCAAGTCAAAGGTTAGAGCAAATCCCCTTTTGAGTTTTCACTCCAAACTCCCATTTAATTGCTTCACTTTCATTTGTAATGTGTTTTCTGTCTGTGATTTTCAGATTTCTTTTAGAACAATATAATTTTCATTACTGTTGCACATTCTCCAAATGTAAAGGGCCTTTTAGAGACTTTATGGGATAAGATAATTTGTGGCAGAAGGCCTGATTTTCAGAGCATAGAGGATGCACACAACCAACTGAAGAATAATATTCGTTTAAAAGGACATCCAAAAACTTTGGTGGTTTTGGACGATGTTTGGTCAAGATCAAATGTGGAACAGTTGTTGTTTGAAGCAGAGGGATACAAGACAATGATCACAACAAGATAGGATTACACTATTCCGACTTCAAATAGTACCTGTGTCTATAACATACCCATTTTGCAGAAGGCTGATGCCCTGTCACTTTTCTGCTTTTGGGCATTTGGACAGCCTTCGATTCCAATAACAGAAGATGAGGATCTTGTTAAAATGGTATGAATTAGATCCTGATTGTTTCTCTATCTCATTCTTGATGCTTTGCATCCGACTCACAGGAGGTTGGCTAAGAGCAGACAGTGTACCCAACAAGCACTGATCATAGAATACCATGCCAGTGACCAGGGAAGTCTTGGGTTCAACTAAACCCACCATCTGAAATGCTTAAATGCATAGAGTTAAACAGAGGTTTGATTCCAAAAAGTATTGTAAATTTACATGGAAAATTTGTTTGGGAAATTGTAAAATTGTAAACTTGCATGGAAAGATTGTTTGGGAAATTGTAAAATTATAGGAAATTTTGACACGAACCCAATAGAAAATTGCAATATTAACCCACCAAGCAGTTGAGTTATGAAGAAATCAAACAATAGTATGTCGAAAGTACCAAATTATTTTATAGGAGAAAAGTATTGGAATATGAATTTGGCTGTATTTTAAGTATTGGAATGTTACCTGTGAAACTTGAAGTGGAGAGCTAAGTTGTTGAGCATCCAAGTTTGCTCACAGATTCCACTCAGACACGGTCAATCCGCAAGAGAGGAGCACCACTGCAGAAGTCACCAAATGTGCAGAACTCGAAGACACCTTTTCTGCGACGCTGCGATTCACCAGTCTATAAATTATTTTTCGGTTTGCAGTTGCGGACCCTCCTAAGACATAGTGATGACATAGGTATATGAAAATCACAGTGTTTTATGCCTTACCCATTAAAAATAAAATATGCAGCAAGTGTATAACATGCAAACAAAAATAATGCAGGGCAAGAAAGTAGAGATATAACAGTACACGATAGATGTTATTGGACTAATACACAACAACAAAGTGAATATAACAGTTGACAACATTGTAGAATAAATAATCAGAACGTAAATATACCTGAAAATGAACTTCAACCTGCTAAAATTTGCATCCCAAATATGCAACACACCAAACAGAGACTCCAGCACTAAGTATAAACAAAAGCAATAACTAAACTGAAGCTAGTAAGAACGTTCAGGACCTTATCTGACTGAGAATGGTCGTTGGGGTCAACCCTATAAGACCATCTTTCCAGAATCAATAGTTCTAGGAGGTTACTATCATTAGCACTGGACAAGTATAAGATACCAATGAACATAAAATTCCCCCTAAAAATAAACATCAAGCGCTGCAAAAGCCATCCTGATCCAACTGACACTCACAGCCTGGGGGTGAATGTATTCGTGAGAATAGGGGTTGTAACTTAGTAGCATTTGCAATGAAGAGACACGAGTTCAAATCCCAGTAAGCAGGTTACGATGAAAACCACAATCAAAATCAAGTAGAAAATGAACCTAGGAGATTCCAACTTAGGATTACATAGTTGACAAAGCTGCAAGAACTAATTGACCTATTGTAGTTGGCTTAGTAATTCCTAGCCATGATTTTGGAACCTAAGAAAAGGAGCATTCCAACTCTTCTGCAGTCCCACATGCCATATCAGCCTTGCTACTTCATGTCAGTTAAACCCTCGAGTGGACAATAAGCCCAACAACTATCAATAAGAATCCCAACCAGTCAAACCCATCAAAAGAAAAGCGTTTTGCACACTAACGATGAAAAATTCAACTTAGCCATTAGTTCTAAATCCCAAACTTACTGTTGAACTAGACCCCAACAAAAACACCTAAACTGAATTTTTTTGGAAAAGGAAAACTTAAGGCTCCGTATACAATGCATCACAATATAAACATGCATAAAAAGCTAATTGGCTATAATGCTTGCATTTTTACAGTAACACGCTCATAAAACGAACCAATAAAGATAGCTTCTGCGTGTTTAGACTGGATAATCCACTCGCAAACTATTGCAGAATTGAACATAAGGCAACTCTTCAAAGTCACAGAAATAACACAGCGCCGACCCGGAGGTGACCATGAGTGAGTCACCATACATGAATTCTGTAAATTTGCAATGAACATGTGCAGACACAATTTTTTACAGAACAACAGGTGCTTAATGTAGTTAAGTTAATAACATTACCAAACCTAAAAAACACCCACATAGACATCCTTGATCAACAATTCTAACACTGAGCAAAAGCCAAAATGCAGAATGTGGTTCAGAGAATAACCCAACTCAATACCAAAAACTTCAATAATCAAAAAGTATATATATAGTCAGCGCTGTCAATCCCAAAACGTTGTACAATGAGTGGCTGCAACAAAGCATTGGCATACATTCCATACATGTATATACATTGTTTATATACTATTTATACCTGCAAGGGGTTGGCTAAGGTTCCACAAGAGAGGAGCACCACTACACCAGAGCCGAATGTGCAGAAGTCGTCGAATGTGCAGAACTCGAAGACACCTTTTCTGCAACGCTGCAACAATTCTCCAAATTAGCCAGGGTGAATAGGTAAACCGTAAGCCATAGGGTGAATAGGTAAATCGTAACTTGTAAGCAGTAGATTACAATTTTCAAATTGCAACTGCAAGTCTCGTCGGATTAAATTTGAGCGGTGGATTGTAGATGGATAATTAATGATAAGTACTAGGTAGTAGGCAGTGGGATGGTGAAGCATTTAAATGCTTTTAAGTTTAAACTGCGTTGTGTACTACTGCAGCTCGTTGGTCCCAGCGAAATAAGGTATTATAAATTTTTACGTTTCACTTGTTGAAATAAACATCATTTGACGGTTTGCAAGGGTGTATCACACGTTGGATTTGACATGGAAATTTTTTCAACTCCTGTCAAATACGTTCTTCAACCAAAAATATGTCCCATAAGACGTCAAATTCCAGGCCTGCAGTAGGGGCAATGGTCAGCCCGAAATTCTTTTTCAAGCCACTTGGGGATGATGGCCGACGTGGCTAATTAATAATTATGTACCTTTTCTGTAGTCCTCCATTGTTACTCCTCGCACGAATCGTGAAACCGCATCCTCGTTCAATGATTTGAATTTGGAATTTGAATTGGTTTTGCGCGCCAGTTTAATTTTCAGTTGCAACTATTATCCCGTGATTGAATCGATTTTGAGTTGTCATCTATTTACATCGATTGTTCACAGTTCTCCGATGCATACGCAGAAATCCTTTTGAGTAATGGGTAATGGGCTTTGCTTGCACGTGGAGGAAACATCATCATATCGAGTGTTAATTACGCTGGAATTGCATAAAATTTAATAGAAAGCATGTAATTGCTTGGAGCTTCTCTACCATCCCATACTTCAGATGTCTCCTGTTGTCGCTAAAGAAGTGAAAATTCAATTTAAAAAAAAAAATCACGATAATTGTATACGCAACCCATGTGCGTTTTGAAAAAGCTTCGTATTTATTTATTCATGAGTCAATAGATTGAAGGATGATTTATCAGAGGATATGCGTATCGACTTGCCGAGGGCATTTCTTCATGGACAAGATAATACACGGGTGTTCGCGAGGCGCAGTTTTGGCCTGGCCTCCGCAGTTTGTTTGAAAGGGTCAGGAATCAGAACAACAGGTATAAAACCTCTAGTTGTTTATTGCTTGAATTAGAAAATACAGATGCTTTAGTTAGAAAGTTGTATGATATTCTATTGGCTGTGAAGCAACAGAAGGGCATAAAAGATCATGGAGAGATGAAAGAGTTAGTGGATGCACTGAAGAAATGAGTGGTACATTTTGATGAAGGGATTGCTGCACAGTAAAGTCAAGAAATTGTAACCTCACGTACGGAACGGTAAATCCAAAAGTTAAGTCGAACATTACTGGGAAGGGTAAATTCAAGGGCAAAATTGAACAGAGATGCGCTGAACTAAAGGATAAATTTAAATAAGGATATGCATAACTGAATGATAAATTTAAACTAAGAGATGCTTGAGGGAAGGATAAATCCAAAAAGCAAAAGCCAAATGAGTCAACAGATAAATTAAAACTCGGGTTTGTGTTTTTCTCCAATTTAAATTTATGGCTTTTTAACTCTCTGTGTTTATATTATTTCCAAGTGTTTTGTGGAGTGTTGATCAGTTATAAAAAAAAAAAAATTGGTTGGTTTTAGTGTATTATGTATTTTTAGACCCTGTATATATTATAAAAAAATTATATGGGTGTAAATTTGTATTTTATTTGGTTTAAATTTAGTTATTTAAAATGTTTTTCAAAAAAATTATCTTAATTTTAAAATTTAATATAATTTTAATTTTATATTATAGTTTTTAAAAATAAAATTTAATATAATTTTAATTTTATATTATAGTTTTTAAAAATAAAATTAAGAATTTATTTGAAAACATATGATCAATTGATTTAATTTTTTTTATTTAAATAAAATAATGTTTATTTTATTTTATGGAGTTGGTTTTTTTACATATGTAATACCCTAGGTTTCACGAAAGTTTTACTATGGTTATTAAATTCAGTTTTATAATTTACTATATTTATTTTACATTCACTAAGGTCAGATAACAAGTTGTTACCTAATTTATTATTAATTAGGAATTTAGACATGTTAATAAAATATAAATGTTTTTCTTAATTAAAAGAAACAGTTACACCCATGCCTTGGAAAGGGAAATATAGAGGGGAAAAGAAGAAGAAAAGAGGGCTATCCTAGAGCTGGGAGAGAGACCAGTGGGAAGTTGCTCATTTACAGTCAACTAAGTGCAGGATTTGAGGTTGGACAATGGAGTCGTGAGGCCCAAGGCATCGACTGTAACTGGATATAATCCAGGTGTGAAATTGAGAAAGTGCCCGGGGGAGAGCCTCGACTGAGTGCAGGATTTGAGGTTGGACAATGGAGTCCTGAAGCCCAAGGCACCGAATGTTACTGGGATGTATTCCAGGTGTGAAACTGAGAAAGTTCTCGGGGGAGAGCCTCGACGTAATCGCCAAGCTCGAGGCTGGAGGAGATACTTTCCAGACGAAGTTGGGTTCATACATTTACATATTTAAGATAGATAAGTATCCTAGGCTTTAACTAAAGGATGGTATTACTTTATGAGAAGTTATTTGTCTACAGGAATAGAATTATGCAGTAATATCCAGCAATAAATATGCATTAGCAATCAGTAATATCAAATAGTCAGCGATCATGAAATTTTCCTTGCTCAACATTTCTTTTCATAGAATGTTATATATGCAGTAAAGTATAAATAACAAACAGACAATGAGTCCCTTTTAACTAAACTCTTGACAAAGCAAAAACATATATATATATATATTCTGTCATACATAAAATACTAACCAAAATCCAGAACCATGGGAACCTTTTTGTTTCCTTTTTGGCTTAACTACCCTCTACAAGTTAGAGTCGGGTGAAAGTGACTGTTTGGAAAAAATAAATCAAATCTTTAAAACCCTAAGGCGAATTCTTGTTTCGACTAAGGGAAAGCACCACTTCATGGAACTACTATAACAGTAAAAAAAATCGCACAATTGCAAGTAAAGAGTAAAACGACTTCCAAAAGGGAATAACCCCTTAGCAGAGGTATGACAGCAAATCGAAAATAATTAAAAGGATTTCAAGTCAAATATATACATCATAACTACATTACAAGATCATAAACAATTCTTCTAGCAATAAGATATCAGGGACAGACCCTTTATAAATATATGCAACTGTGCAAAGAATCTATAAATTTCACAGAAATAAACCTATTTATATAATTTAACAAGCTTCAGAATTTAAGTAGCAGAGTTTTCTTCTCAAAACCCAAATTGAGGCCGAGAGGTTTCTTCTCTGTCTCTTAAAAGATTTAAGTACTTCAAAAAGGATTAATTACATTTAAAACTAGAAATTTAGCCACTGATTTATGAGAGTGACGGCCTAGAAAAACTTAAAATACAGTTCATTACAAAATTCCGGAGTGCGGCATCACTAAAACAGTCTTTCACATATTCATGCGCACTGTAAGTTTAGGCATTTCACTAGAACAAATGAGTAACATAAACTGCAAGGGGTCAAACATAAGAATCTGGGATGATGGGTTTCCAACCTGTATCAGTTTGTAAAGTTGTGAGTGCGCATAATCATCGAAAACCCAAAAGATTAACCACAAAAGCACCCTGACCGTATAGCAGCATACCTGCAAAACCCAATTGCAAACATTATTAAATGAATGGGAAAAACCTGTATCATATCTAAAACACAACCATTAATTCGTGGAAAGAGCCAACCCTTACCTGAGTTCGGCAGACTACAACTGGGGGTCGTCCAACTGCATTGCATAAATCCCTTCCGGGGTTAGAAAATGTGTGGAAAAAGAATAGAAAGAACTGTAAGAGTTTTTCACAGATAGAGACTTACCCTTTTCATGCCAATGACGGAAATCGCCACTCCTCGCAGCATCTGAAGGGCTGGATGCCAAACCTGGCCAGCAAGAGGATGTATTAACCCTATGCACCAGAATAACTCCCAAGTAAATACAGAGTATGACCCGGAATAAAGAACTGATACAGTAGAGAGTAAAGGTTCAGGATTACCTCCCCGCGGAGGACGAACAGACGGAGCCATGGAGCATATAAATAAAACATCAATTCCTAAAGATCTAAAATTAGAGAAAGAGATGAAGTGAGGAAAGAAATTTAGTAATGTAAATTGGGGAAAAAATTCAATGGATAAGTGGAAGAAAGTTATGATTACACAAGGTAATTTGTAGAATATAAATAAAACTTGATAGCAAGGTTTGATCGAATAAGCTGACATTTGATAGATGGGACAAGTGGAGAACAAGAAAAATTACATTCCAATGGCTCTAGGAACATGTTATGATTATTGAACATGAATGATTGTAAGGGATCTCGCATGCATGGAGTGGAAGAAAAATCGGTGTGAAGGATCTTGTCACTCAAACATACTCGAAATTCACTCCATAATTGGCTACTCTAGGCGTGTACCTTAATATGAAATCATTTAATTGAAGGTTAAATATAAACTCTTTCCTAGCTATTGCATGTAACCCTTGACTTGAAAATTAGTTTGTATACATTCTCAAGAATCACTAATCAATCCATGATAGTTTCCATGAAATAAGAGTTAAATTCTAATGCTTTAAACAAGGCTAAAATGAAGGGATATTCGACTCTTTCAAAACATTCTTTGAAATCATTTCTCTAAACAAAGTGTTCTTTTTTACTACTCCAATGTATTTTGTATAGTATATAAGAAACTCTTCCAAAATTTAATTACCTCTTCATTTCAAAATGGAAAATAATACAAGCTTCCTACAAGATTAAGAAGATTACATTGACACTTGGTGAATGATCTATCTAGTGATAAAGAATACATGTCGAAATAAAAAATGGCCTCCATTATAAAATAACTTTAGAACGAAAAAAATTATCATAATAATCAAAACATAAGGACTAAAATGTCAATTCAATCATTAAAAAGATATGGCTCAAGGAATCTGTAATAGCGCAAATTGCTTATCATGAGGTGTGCAATGTAAATACTTTTATAAATTAAAATTGTGAGAGAGGGACACGAATTCCATTGCCTCAGGTAGGAGATTGCTTGAGGGAATTGTTGATTTAAATATCACTCCTTGGTTAGCTCAGGAGGTGACTCGCTTGGTATTTTCATGATTTTCTTGCTGCATGAAAACCTGAACTCATTATGTAAGCCATTAAATGTTGGTGGGTGCGTTTTAATGTACTGGTTCTTAGAATTAAATTGGGTTGCAAGAGAAGTATGCATGCCCATGCTGCCTTGAAAAACCTTACAAGGAAGGGAGGATAGAAGTTATGAAGATTTGACTACACTCGCAGCAAGGGAAATGAGAGGAAATTCTTGCGCATGAGAGAAAAGAGAAGGTGGAGGAAAGGAGAGGGGATTCTCTCATTCAATTCTCCTATTCAACTCTCATGGAGAAAGGGAGAAGAGAAGAGGAAAAGAGAAGGGATCTTCATCTCATTCATTCACTTAGGCCTTCACACACTCGACCAACATTCAACATATAACAAGAGAGAAGAGGGATAGAAAGAAGGACTTAGAGCTATGTTGCTGAGCTTTGAGGAGACTAATAAACTAGCTAAAGGACCTATCGAAACTTGTTGGGTATAAACATGAAAAAGAGTAGTGATTTTCCTTCAGTACGAAGGTAGGGTGCCCTGGTTGTGATCCGGCTCAACTGTGTATTCGTTGAAGGTTTCTCTTGAATGCGCTCCACCTCAAGCCTTATAATCTAGCTCGGGTGTGACTGTTGCAAGTAATCTTGGTTGCAACTGTCTATGGTTGGGTGGAGAGTCCTTGTCCCAAACTCAGTTGCCAAAAACATTCCAAGATAAGTGTTCTTATGTATTTGCAATGTTAATAAACACGTGTTTGCATTTCTAGATTGATATGATGCTTGTAAACATAATGAACATGTGGTTTCATTTTTGGGTTGAAATGGTGTATGTAAACACAAATGATATAAATTATGATCTTGTAATCCACATGAATGGTTAATATACTATGAAATGCTAAAAGCATTGAAAGGCCCATAAGGCCCTAAACCAAAATATGGCATGATCAACACAAGAACGTTGTTTGTTGCAGCCAATTGATTACAATGAAGACAACCTATTAGATAGGGCCTGTGTGTATATATTGGTTGAAAACCATATTATAGTTTATGTGGCATTGGGTTAATGTTGAGGACTATCTCCCTTTTAACCTATAATAACCTGTGACTCTACATTAGAGGCTTCCCAACCTTGTGCTTTCAATAGTCCTGGAGGTCTTCAACAAGCGCCTTAGTGTTGCTGGCTAGATCACTGCAAGTCTAATGGTGCGCCTGGGCACATGGATCTTTGAGGAGTTATGATCTCCTTGTGGCCCTCTTGACGCCTTGTGAATCCCGTGGACTCAGGATGTTTGATGCTAGCTTAAGCTTAGGAGGGGTAACATTTGTAAGGGATAGAAAACCATAGAGGTTGTGGAAAAATGTTGCCATAGATTCTGTTAGTTGTAGAACCTCTGCAACCAAACCATGACTAAATCTATGTTGAATGGTGAAGTTTGCAAAGAGAAATGCCACGGTGAAGTTAGGCAGGGACCTTAATCTTATAGTTCAATCTGATAAACTGATGCAATCGGTCTAAGGGAAGACTTAGCCATGGAATCCATGGATTAGCTCCTGAGATTATGCCTTATTATAGTTGGCGAAAAGGAGGGTGGTGTGGCCTGGAGGCTACATCTAAAAGTCTTTTGATCGACAGTGCACTGAGAGGGTGGGGAAATGTAAGCTGAGCCATTATGGCATACATGTGATCTCGGCGATCATTTTATTAGTCAGGGTGGACCCACCTGGTCAGCCAACCCTTCGAGTTAACCCTAGAGCAATCTCAAGAGTGCATGAGAAAGGAGGCAGGGTGACCAGTAGTAGGATGTCATGGCACCATTATGATGTGTAACAATTGGAAGCAAGGAAGGTGCAAAGACATGACCAACCGACCCACGTGGCCCATAGACCATATCATAGAGATTTGGATTTTGGCATGGAAAAGGGATAGCAAGGCTGACTGGGCACTAGGCTAGCTAGGCTCATAGATTAGAGGTGGGGAGTGTTCCCATTGGTCGAGATGGAGCCCATATGATAGCTCATCCCTGAGGAAAAAATCTCGTGAGCTAAAGAGGGAAGCTCGTTTCAAAGGAACAAGATGACGTGGTGTTGGGATGACCTCTCATAGGGTGTCGTGACTCTATAACGACACGTGAAAATCAGAGGTAGGGGCCATGCAGAGGCATGGCTCCCCGATCCACGTAAACCTGAGGGGTTCCTCTCGAGAAGTTCAAAAGGTGCATATTATGGAAGTGTCGGGGTGTTGGGGTTGGGATGACGTGTCCCAGTGGTCCCAACCCTCGAGGGACAAGAAGAGAGGCTGAGTTGATCTGTTGGGAGGGGAAGGATCATGATGAAATTTCCTATAGGCCCCATCATGGAGGTATAAAGGTAAGTAGTGGATGAAAGCTTCAAGAAAAGGCGAAGTGGGATGACATGGTGGTCAGAGAAAGGGGGCCCATCTTGATGTCGTGCGCCTATCAACAAAAACCATAAGAAAATTGGAAAACCTAATAATTCCTTCTCTGAAACCTCTTGTTGTCATTTCAAAAAGGGTGAGGGAGGGTGTCAAAATGAATGTGAGTTGTTGATCTGATGATCGATGATATTCCTCTTACCGCCCATTCTGAGGGGTGAACCCCCCATAACTTATGTGCACATTATCATGTTGGAATTATGCATGATGACATCGAAGTGTGAATGTGTGGGGATCTGCCCAGAAATTCCACGTCTTTTATGAGACATTGACGGGGACCACCATAGCAAGCGACATGGCGGAATTTTATTGGCACCGAGGCGTAGAGGTGGGGCCCTACATATGAGCAGTCAATCATATGATAAGACAAGGTAATTTATGGTTATATATATATATCTATATATATATATATATATATATATATATATATGTATGTTTATATAAACATTGGGGTTGTCAAGACCTTGGCGAGATTTTGCAGGCATTATCTATCTATCTATATATATATATATATATATATATATTATATATATATATATATATGGTAGGGCCAATGGAAAGTTAATAAAATGAAGCTATGGAGTTCTGAGTCTTGGTGCTCAAGTGAAAAGAGAGAAGCCATAACCCTCAATTAAGCCAATTCAGATCCTCGACACGGGAAATGGAATTGAGGAAAAGATAAAAACATTTTAATCCCATTCCTCAATAGTATAAGGGTAATTGGATTATCAAGTAGTATCCATCCCACTAGGGTAGGTGGGGAGGGTTGTTAAAGGTGGCATCATAGCATCTAGGTTCAACACTTGGACTGAATGGGCTCTATCATGGCTAAGTAATGGTAGGTCCCTCAATAAGGGGGTTTCATAATAATTTTTATAAAACTAATAAAACAAATGTTTAGGTGTTAAAAGTTGGTTTTAAATCATTTATGGCATGCATAATTGAAGGGTCACCTTGTGATCCAAGTATGTAGCATGGTACTAATGCATGGATCCCTAGATTTAGGGTGGAGCTCAACCCTATGGGTAATATCTAAATGTGAGTTGAGGGTATCCTACTTGCAAGTGTTAGTTGGAGTGTATACTAACTACAATGATGTTTAAAATGTTATTTAGTAAATTCTTGGGCAATACATGTGTTTGCTAGCTAGCATTTTGAAGGTTTGGACAACCAATGGTTGTGACATTTGATATGGTATTTTCTTTGGATTTTTGAATAACTGCCTATGGGGCAGTGAGTACTCACGACATACCAGCACCATTGTCTGGTTGATCTGATCTGATATTCTTGGGACCATTATGTGCATGAGGAAAGGATATGGGGAGGAATCCCTATGTGATGTGTATAGCCCTTATTTGTTCACTAAATGATAGGCATATGTATTATATGTTGGTTGGGATGTGGAAAATTTCATGGTAAGTATGTTGTAGCCTCAGTTAACATTCTTGTCCCTCCAGGGTGGGGACCATCGGGACATGCCATCCCAACCCCAACACCCCGACACTTCTATACTATGCACCTTTTGAACTTATGGGGAGGAACACCTTGAGTTTATGTGGATCGGGGGCCATGCCTCCATATGGACCCTATCTCTAATTGGATGTGTTGTTATAGATTCACGACACGGTCAAGTTACACTCAGTCACTCACGTCATCTGTTCCTTTGAAACGAGCTTCCCTCTTTAGCTCATGGGATTTTTCCTTAGGGATGAGTTGTCATATGGGCTCCATCTTGACCAATGGGAACACTCTCAGCCTCTAATTTGTAAGCCTAGCTAGCCCAATTCCCAGTTAGCCTTTCTATCCCTTTTCTATGCCAAAAAAAAACTCTCTAGCATATGGTCCTCGAGCCACGTGGGTCAGTTGGTCACATCTTGACACCTTCATTGTTTCCAATTGTTACACATCATAACAGCCATGAAATCCTACTACTAGTCACCCCGCCCCCTTTCTCATTCACTCTTGAGATTGCTCTGGGGTTGACTCGATGGGTTGAATTTTCAAACTGGAATAGTTGTCTACAATAATATATATAGCAAACATATTAAATCCTTAAAAATTATCAATTAAACAATTTTATAATCTAACTTCTATGTCTATATATGTAAGTCCTTTGAATTCAAATTCATAAGCTTTTAATAAGCCCCATATAAAACAAATTTCTACACATCCTAGTCAAAGCCACATGACCTTTTCCTATTCAAGGTTTCACAAGACATAATCTTACTGATAGAATTTCCTAAAAATAATATAAAAAAGTGCATATTTCTAAGTTGAAATAAACTCAAATATATAAAACCATAATTTTAGAATTAATAGAGATTGGATATTTTCGATAAATAGTCCCCTCATATCCCAAAATAATGGTCTCATGTTCCCTACATTTAGAAAGATAATTTTGAGGATGTAGTTGGAAAGACTTATTAGTGAATGGAGCAACAATATATGTTTGGTGGCTTCCTTTCATTTCAATCATTCCAAATAAAAATAACGAAGACACTTTTTTTTTTTAATCTTGAAGTGAATAGTGAAGGAAAAATTGTATATGTATCTAATAAATTATTAAGATTGGATGCAAACACAAATTTGAAGTAGTAGTCAAGTTTCTCGAATACTAAATTGTGGATCATCTATATTTCCATAATATTTAATTAATTTTATGTCTTTTATGAAATATTTACTAGCATCAAAATAATGGTTATTATTTTCTATTAACTTTTGAAAAACTAGGTACAGAAAAAAAAGGGTATTATCAACATAGGCAATCAACAAACTATAATATATCTCTCATATTTAGGACATGTTACACTTGGGTTAGAAAACATAAATGACCTTTATCATGAATTTTGAAGCATCATTATGCTATTGACATGGAGTGATCTTTTAGTATACACTTGATGAATTTCTCCATAGTCTAAGTAAATAGAAATATATCCTTTTAAACACATCTTGACTTTTTTCTTAATTTGAGGTACATATTATACCATCTTGAAATCAACCTCCCTCCAATGTTAAATATTATAATGGTTATGCATACTCAACCAATCTCAATGGCCAAGGAATAAAATATGTAGTGGTTAAACTAATTTATGATTATTCTATGTTGATTTGAGAATAGTAGTTCTAACTTAAGTGCATGGCATGTAAACTAACACCAATTCATGAAAATGTGAAAAATGATCTTAAAGGTCTCCCACACTTTGTCATAGTCATGTTGACCCAATAAAAGATATATATGCTTCATGACTCTTAAATAATGATTGGGTGGCATAAACACAAATAGAGAAGTTTTAAATAAGAAACTACATGAAAAACTCCATGACATTATAAAAGGGCTTTCTTAGGACAAAGTGTTTAGAACACCAATTTAGTTTTTGACCCAATAAAAGATATATATGCTTCATGACTCTTAAATAATGATTTGCATAACACAAATAGAGAAGTTTTAAATAAGAAACTACATGAAAAATCCATGACATTATAAAAGCTTTCTTAGGACAAAGTGTTTAGAACACAATTTTTAAATAAGAAATATTGTCACTTTTAAATAAGATTCATGCTAGCTACATGATTTTATGATAAATATCTATAAAGAATATACATATAAATTATCGATATAAAAAAAGGAACAAAGAAATATATAATTAATAATAGTTGAGTAAAAAAGTATAAAAGAATTTGATTTTTGTAAAATAGAAGATTTCTATTACCATCCTTAAAGCATGTTATATTCAGAAAGTAGTATTTCAAAATTATTAAAAAAAACAAAAATAATAATACACTATCAAATTAACTATAAATAATATTGCAATTTAATACAATTTTACCCAATATTATAATATGAAAATTAAACAAATTTAATATTAAAAAATAAAAATTAATTAATAAAAAACATGTACATAAGAAACCAATTCCATAAAATAAAATAAAAATTATCCTATCTAAATAATAAATTAATTAAATCAATTAATAATGTGTTTTTAAAATAAATTCTTAATTTTATTCTTAAAAAAATATAATATAAAATAAAATTATATTAAATTTTAGAATCCATACAAGAAATTTTGAAAAACATTTTAAATAACTAAATTTATACGAAATAAAATACAAATTTATGAGCATATATTTTTTTTTATAATATGTGGTTGTTGATAATACAAAGCTTAAAAATACTTAATGCACTACAACCAACCAATAATGTTTTTTTTTATAACTGATCAACAATCAACAAGACACTTGGAAATAATATAAATAGAGACTTAAAGAGGCATGAATCAAAATTGAAGAAAAACACAAAAGCCCTATTTTAGTTTATTTGTCCACTCATTTGGCTTTTGCTTTTTGGATTTATCTTTACCTCCAGCATCTCTTGGTTTATATTTATCATTCTGTTATGTGTATCTTTATTTAATTTATCTTTGGGTTCGACATATTTCTGTTCAAACTTTGCCTTTAAATTTACCCTTTGGAGTAAAATTGAGGTTATGATTCTGGAATGTTCTAATTAGTTAGTGAGGGGAATTTCGTCCCATCTAATAACGACGGATTATTAAAACAGTGGACAAGGTAGCAATCATAATTAATTTTTTACATCTGAAATCCTTGGTGCCAAAGCAATTCCAAGAGCCAACAACAGGTCAACTATAATTATAAAACTGACAGAGGATACTATCTCTGCAAATTTTTGAATAACACAACATTTTATATAGAAAAGTCTAATAAGAGCATTATACAATTTCTTGATTTTACTATCCACTGTGACAATCCCTTCATCAAAATGTGCCACGCATTTCTCCAGTGCGTCCAGTAACTCTTTCACCTCTCGATGATCCTTTATGGCCTTCTGCTCCTTCTCAGCCAATAGAATACCATACAACTTTCTAACTAAAGCATCTGCATCTTCTAATTCAAGCAATAGAAAATAAGAGGTTTTATACCTGTTGTTATGATTCCTAACCCTTTCAAATGAACTGCAGAGACGAAAACAACGCCCTGCGAACACCCGTTGAAATTACACATATCCTCTGATAAATCATCTTTCAATCTATTGACTCCTAAATAAATAAATACGAAGCTTTGTCAAAACGCACCTGGGTTACGTATACAATTATCATGATTCTTTTTTCACTTTAAATGGAGTTTCCACTTCTTTAGCGTCAATGAGAGACATCTGATGTATGGGATGGTAGGGAAGCTCCAAACAATTACATTTTTTAGAGAGAAAATCAACATATATATTATATTAAGGAAATATAATGAGCTGTAACATGAAAGGCCATATTAGACCAGCCGAAACTGTGCCGGATGACAATAGAGGGGTTGCCTCTGAGCTCCAAACAATTACATGCTTTCTATTAGATTTTCTGCAACTCCAGCATAATCAACACTCGATGCTGTGATGTTTCCTCCACCTGCAAGCAAAGCCCATTACCCATTACTCAAAAGGATCTTTGCGTATCCATCGGATAACTGTGAAAAATCGATGCAAGGAGATGACAACCCAAACTGGATCCAATCACCAGATAATGGTTGGGGATGAAAATGAAACTGGCACTAAAAACGAATTCAAATCACTGAATGATGCGAAATTCAAATCACTAAATGGCGCGGGTTCACGATTCGTGTTGGGAGTAGCTACTGACCGCAGAAAAGGTACATAATTAATTAGCCAGGTCGGCGGTCATCCCCAGGTTGCCCGAAACACATTCTCCAACTAACTATTGCCCTTACCGTTGTCTGGCACTGGGAACATATTCTTTGCTGGCGGGTAGATAATCTGGGCTATTCCTCCGCCCGGATAGACTACTTTTACTAGTGATCGAATCCACTGTTCGATACCCTCGCGATGTTTATTTGGCAATAATCACCCAAAAATTCTATGTATTTTGGATGGAATTTATCATAGTTAATAAGACACAATGTTGATATCAAGCTTGGAATTTCAAAACCCCCTTTAGTGTGCCAGATTAATTTTTTTTTGGGGGAAGTCTTTCATTTTAAGTTCTACTAACATTTTTGTGAGTGTTGGTGTTTCTTTATTTCGAAATTTTTTTTCAACTATTTTTGCATTTGTGATTTTCATTAATTTTCTGATGAGAATATCTTGTTTTTTACTAAGCTACTTTTTACAAATGATTTTTTAATAAATTGAAAAGAGATGAGAGTTAGTAATTATGAATTAGACCAAAAATAATACATTGGCTTCCAATCTCAATCATTCATTTTATTGAAAATATAAATTCCTCATAACCAATTAAGTAACCTTAATATATTTCACTTCATTTGACATTAATCACCAAAAATTATATGTATTTTGCAAAATAATTTAGCAATTCTAGTTTTTCTTTTATAATGATAAAGTGGCAATGATGCTTGAACGAAAGTGTGTGAAAATTACATATTTTTCAAATTTTCCTACACAACCATTTTTTTTTATCAAATAGCATTAAAATATTTTGGATTTTTTTTTTGTTTGAATTTAAGAACTTTGTATTAATCAAGAAAACTTTGATACATAGATAGTCTTGTGCACATAGAGGAAGTTCTAGGAAACACATCTCCACTTACACCAACCTAAACTGATTACATACATACGAAATTATATCTTTCAACCTTCTCAAGACTAAAAAACCTTCCAAACAGGAAAACATTGTAACTCATATTTAGGCCATGCCCATAACACCATGGAAAACACCAACTGAGATGCTTCTCGCTCATGTATAATTTCCCACCTCAAAGAGACAAGGAAATGACCTCAAAGGAATCATTACCACCATCCCACCATTGAAATGAGAACCCAATCGTCAACCCACAAAATATTAGACCCCTAGTTCCATGTCCCTCCACTACGAGAACCCACGTAACATAATATTGTTCAACAACTAAGAAGCACCAATAATTGGAAAAATACCATAACCAAACCGAAATACATGGCTGCGACTTTGATATGCCACCATAATCCCAAGAAATAAAGACTAACACAGGGTCAACCATAGACAAAAAAATAAGTGACTAAGGAGGGAGTCTAGAACCATCATCCACCATCTAATTTCACTTCTCTCCATCAGACGAGGACAAATTTTCCAGAGCACGAGCACTTGAACGAGGATCTCTAGTGTCTCCTCCGTATGACTCACAAGGGACATGTCTCTCCATGTGCATAAGGTGAACATCAATTCAATCCACATAGAAATGAAAAGTCCTCAACATCCTTTTAAAATATTCTAGGGAGGTGAATATGTTGTATTTCTCGACATGTTTATCTCTTAGTTGTAAACCCAACAACGTCTTCATTTACCAATGAAGAGAAACTAAATTCAGGTACTATTTCATTCTACCTTTGGTGTGTCCAGGGTTTGGCACCCACCCAGCCATGTCTTCTAGAAATTCTGAGTTAGATATCGACTTCCTCTCCTCCCCAGCCTTTATCTCTAAATCCATTATATCTTGGCCCATTTATGGAGGAATCAAGTTGAAATATGTCGCCACAGAGTCGTCATAAAATAACCTTTCTCCCCTTTGTCCTTGTTGTGAAGTGCCGCCACCACCCCTTATGCTTCTCTGCCTCTACCTTAGTGTCATATCTGAGTCACGAAGGGACTGAACTGGATACCTGTGGTGATTTCCCCCACCTGCAAAAGGAAAATCATATCAACCCCAATCCACCTTGACCAAGTTTGGACACCAACACACAAGCTCATCAAAATAGCCCGAGATAAAGTGACTAAATTTTGACAATTATCTACCTAATCAGGGAAAATGTGACACAAATTCAACCACTGGCTTAATTTCCTCCACCGTTGAACAAATAAAACCCCAACCCAAGATAGCAGACCTACCATGACCCAAAAAACTGAGACCTAGTTCAAACACCTCTCACAAAATCGAACTTGACAAGCAAATCACACTTCCCATAAAAAAAAATTGCCTTCCTTTCCAATAGAGGCCACCAATGATACAACCATGCTTACACAAACCCAAACACGTAATAACCCAAGATAACAAGAGAAAAAAATGACTTCCAGGTGCAATTGATAATCTACAATTGAGAGGGATAGAGCTAGGGTTTGAAGCAGAAGAGCAGTGTTGGGCACCATGGAGAGGCAAGAGGGGGGGAGTACCACTCCCTCCTACAGCCAAGAAGTATCAAACAGATTCAAGAAACCTCTGGAAGCTGAAGAAGAGGTTTACGGAGAAAGGAAGCAGACGAACAAAGGCACTAAGGGGCAGGAAAAGGAAGGAGCTAGTAAAGGAAAGCATATAAAGGGAGAGAACCAGAATGTTGATATTAGAACGCAGACTGGTCCTTGCAAACCTAAGGCAACCATCACACCTCGAGTGGTATTAAGTGATCCAGTGATACAAGTGCATTGAGAACACATGGCGAACTATGTAGTAATTTGTAAATTCATGGGGTTATGGCCTACGGAGAAAGCTTTACAGGCATGGATGAAGAATCATTGGAAACCTAAGGGGGATATAGAGCTGCACCTTGGATCCAAGGGTTTCTTTATTGTAGTTTTTACAAACATTGAGGATAAAGACAGAGTGTTTGAAGGAGGTCCATACTTCTATGCAGCTACAGGCCTCTATATGCGGCCTTGGTTAATGAACTTTGTTCCAGAGCGTGAAGCATTCACATCGGTCCTAGTGTGGGTTAGGCTCTACTCCCTACCACTGCATTATTGGCAGCCGGAATCATTAAAAGCAATAGGAAATAAAATAGGGAATTTTGTGAAAATATCAGAGGCCACTATGCGGGGGAAGTATACCTCCTTTGCCCGCATATGTGTAGAGATGGACCTCTCTGGAGCGCTATCAGATGAAGTAATTCTGGAAGTTTTTTGATGAAGAATGGATGTAAGCGGTGGACTATGAGCATATCCCTTTTAGATGCCAAAAATGTCATGAACATGGGCATCTATACAGAGATTGCCCCTTAAACAGAATGGAAAATAGAACTAAAGCTACCTCAGAGAAAGATACTGAAGGCTTTAACAAAGTGGGAAACAAAGGTAAAGGAGTAAGAAGGTATCAAAAAAACCCAATGAGGAAAAGCAGTCGAATCAAAATAGGTACAAGGTATTAGAAGAAGAAGAGGAGCAAAATAAAGCAAACCAGACTCTGGAGGACAACCCTGTAGAGAAGGAAAAGGAAGACAGCATGGAGGACACACAGGAAAACAATCAACAAAAGGAGGATCTACTGAACACTTTGGAACTGGATAGGGACCAAGAGATGACCCCTAGCGAGGTGGGAACAGAGGACCATGAACTACAAGATATTCTTGAAAGGGAGCATCTAGATCTGGAAAAGTTTCTGGAGCAAGGAACCACCAAAGGAATGGATTCACTACCACAAGAGGAGTTCAATAGGGTGCAATAGCTATTCCTATGGAGAACCCAGGCGAAAGGTTCGGGAGTCAAAAGAAGCCATGAAAGTCAGAACAATGAAGGAGTGAAAACAATGAAGGCAGCACCAGGATTAGCTCCTAGGAACCCAGGTAGGAAAAGAGGCAGGAAGAAACATAATGAGCTGCTACTAGAGTGTGGAAAACTCATGATTGACTCAGGTAAGATGAAAGACCTAACCAGTTACTCATTTACAAATCTTTCTCAATGAAGCTTACAACATGGAATATCAGGGGTCTAGGAAATAAAAGGAAACAAAGAAATCTCAGCAATAGAATGAAAGAGAAAAACCAAACATGATTTTCATCCAGGAAACAAAATTTTCAATTGGAAAGATAAGAGAAATACACAACAAATGGCTGATTAAATATGAATATCTAGAAGTCAAAGCAGATAAAACAACAACAGGAATTCTCACACTCTGGAACCCTCTGAAAATAGGAGTCCTTGATGCTAAAGCATCAAGAAACTACCTCTCAATGGTTATTCAACTGTTGGGGGACAAGGAAGTCTACTTGATCACAAATGTTTATGGTCCACAGAAGCCTGAGGACAAACTTAGGCTTCCTACCTCACTTGAAGATCTAAGAAATAGACATAAGGACATTCCCTGAATTTTGGGAGGGGAATTTAACATTATCAGATCCCTTTCGGGAAAAAAAGGTGGAACTAGATCTGTAGGCAGAGATTCCATAGAATTTCAAAATTTTAAAAACAATATGAGGGTAGTTGACACAGAAACAAGTAATGGTATATTTACCTAGAATAATAAAAAGGGAGGCAAGTACCAGGTGGCTTCAAAACTCGACAGATTTATCATCTCAGAGGACCTTATCCTTACAGGTATTGACCTATCAGTAAGGATACTTCCTTTTGGCAGTTCAGATCATTGGCCTGTTCAACATGAAGCGTCCTTTATAGGAACTCCAAGAAAAAAACCTTTCAGGTTTGAAAAAATTTGGCTTACCCATCCGGACTTTATCAGCAATATTGAAAAATGGCAGACAAAGAATATGCATGTTCAGGGCACTAAAATGTTCCTCCTACATAAAAGATTGAAATACATCAAATATAAGCTTAAATATTGGAATAAGAATGAGTTTGGCAACATTTTTGAAACCAAAAAATTTGTTGAACGGAAGCTTCACGATATCAACCAGATCCTCATTATAGATGGCTTCAACGAGGGAAGGAAGACACAAGCAAAACACCTTCAAAAGGAATGGGAAGAATTATGCGTGCAAGAGGAGATATTCTGGAAACAGAAATCAAAGGTACAATGGTTAAAAGAAGGAGAAAGGAACACAAGGTTCTTTCACAAATCTACTATGGATCATAGGTCTCATAATAGAATCTCAATCATCAAAGATGCTCAAGGAAAACAACTCAATACCCACAAAGAAATAGATGCAGCACTGGTTCAACACTTCCAAGGAATTACCGAGGAGCCTCTCTTAGAGAGATCACAGTTCATCAAGGACATAACAAAGCACATTCCGAAGCTTGTGACAAGGGAGGATAATTACAATCTAAACAGGCCTGTGAATGAAGAAGAGGTCAGTGAAGTTATCAAAGAGATGTAAAATGGGAAGGCGCCAAGTACAGATGGATTCAATGTTTACTTCTTCAAAGCATGTTGGGGTATAGTCAAGAAGGATATTCTTGATGTGGTGGAGGATTCAAGGAAAAATAGAACTGTGTTGAAAGCCCTCAATACCTCTTTCATATCCTTGATTCCCAAGAAGGATAATGCTATGACACCAGAAAGATTCAGACCAATAGCATTATGCAATGTGGTGTACAAGATAATTTCCAAAATAATAGCCAACAGGCTGAAGCCCCTTCTTCCGACTCTTGTTTCTGTGGAACAAACTAGGTATGTGGAAGGCAGACAAATTCTCGACAACTTCATTCAAGCTCACGAGGTGGTTCACTCACTTAAAAGCAAGAGGCAAGCATGTATGATCATGCAACTTGACCTAGAAAAGGCTTATGATAAGCAAAGTTGGACTTACATTAGAAGTGTTCTTATAACCTATGGTTTTGACCATAACTAGGTACGATGGGTTATGGCCCTAGTAACTACCTCAAGTTTTTCGATTCTGGTAAATGGCTCGCCTTCCAAATCCTTTATCCCTTCTAGAGGTCTCAGACAAGGGGATCCACTCTCACCATTCCTATTTATTCTCATGATGGAAGGGCTTGCAAAGCTGTCAGTTTAGCCAAAGCAGAAGGCAAAATTCAGGGTCTCAAACTCACCATTAGTGGAGATGCTTTAACACATCAACAATTTGTGGACGATACCATGTTGCAGGGTATACCTATAGTGAAGGAAGCTCTAGCATTCAAACATATCCTGAAAGTCTTTGCATTGGCTGCAGGCACCGAGGTAAGCCTTACCAAATCAAAGATTTTCTTTTTTAACACTGACAATGCTATTCAGAGAAACATATCTAGAATTTTAGGCTTTCAAAGAGATTTGTTACCTTCCAAATATTTGGGAGTACCGCTAACAGACAAACCCCTGAGCAAGACAGTTTGGGAACAGGTGACCAATAAGCTACAGGACAAAGTTCAGAAATGGACTAATAGGTCTTTGAACTTAGCTGGAAGGCTAGTGCTCACAAAAGTTGTCCTACAAACTATCCCCATTTTTATGTTTTTAGCCCTTCCAGCTCCCAAAGGAATCATGCAGCAATGCAGAAATATCCAAAGAGACTTTCTTTGGGGCAAAGGGGAGGAAAAAAGAAAATGGGCCTTGGTGGCCTGGGAAAAGATCTGTAAACCCAAAACCCATGGTGGTTTGGGGCTGGATGACCCTGAAATGCTAAACAAAGTTCTGGGGGCTAAGCTATGGTGGAGATGGCTAAAAGATTCGGCTTCCCCTTGGGCCCAAATTTGGAAACAGAAATATGCAATCAATTGGCAAGACAAGGACCACATTAGAATGTCTAGGCTCATCAAAGGCTCTCACATATGGAAAAAATCTTGGGAAAATAGAGCCATTGTGTAGAAACATAGTTTCTGGGAAATCAGAGATGGAAACCTGGCTTGGTTCTAGGAAGATAACTGGCAACAGGAACCTAAACTGTTAACAGAAGAATTCACAATCTCAAGAACGATACTAATAACAAGGGGTTACACAGGGTAAAATACTTCTGGGTTCCGGAAAGAAGGGAAGACAAATGGAGATCATGGAAGAAATAGGTTTACAATGAGGACTCCCCGTTAAAGGCACAAGCAAAAGCTTTAATGGACATCTTGGAACAAAGAAAGATTTTGACTTCAGTAGATTCAAACCAGCTGAGATGGGGCAATAATAATGAAGGTAACTTTAACCTCAAAGAGGCCAAACATAAAGCCCTAGGACTTGACTTCCCAAACCCTGATGGGGTATGGAAAAACCTATGGCAAAACCAAAGTTGGATGAAAATCAAATTGTTCATGTGGTTAGTGCAGCATAAAAATTTTTTAACCTGGGAGAATCTCAGGAAAGAGGGGTTTATGGTCCATCCAGATGCCAACTATGTGAATCACAAGAAGAAACCATGGACCACCTACTCAACATCTGCCCATTCACTTCCACCTTGTGGAATGAAGTTGCTTCAATATTCAAATAAACAGATAAGGACTTGGGCAGCATAACCAACACCATGACGAAGTGGAGGAGAAATTTCTCTGACAATGAAACAATCAACAAAGCTTGGGCTTTAATTCCAGGCTTTCTGATATGGGATGTCTAGAAAGAACGCAACAACAGAATTTTCAAGAACAGGAAAGATTATCCCCGGAACATCATGGCTCAGATATTAAGACAACTCAAGGAGACAGTAGGGACCATCATTAAAAACCCCCCTGATGAACAACCTAAAGATAAGGATGTATAGATTCTTCTGCAGCTGGGTCTTCAGGGTCTTACCACACAGGGTAGAAACAGGAAGGTAAGTCATATAATTTATGATAAGGATTTCTGGCAACCTCCCCCTCAGGGATTCTTAAAATGCAATATTGATGGGGCCTCTAAAGGAAACCCGGGTATGGCGGGGTATGGAGGAGTGATAAGAGATGAAAATGGTTACATAAAAACCCTCTTTCATAGCCATTTGGGAAAAGCCACTAACAATATGGCAGAGCTTATGGCCCTTGAGCAAAGCCTAGAAATCTTGAAGAACTCAAATCTCCAGAATACCATAATTGAAGCTGACTCTGAATTAATTATTAATTTGGTTAAGAGAATTTGCTATGGTTATGCACCAGATAAAGTCTCAAAACATTAGCGGCTTCTTCAAGTTTATCAACAAATCCATTCTCACCTGAAGAACATGAGAACTATAAGTTTTACTCATGTGCGTCGTTCTGCCAACAAAGTAGCAGACTTACTTTCCAATGACGGTGTGCGCTGGACGAAAAGTAATAAAATTTATGATTGGATAGAGATACCCCAAGGAAGATTGAGGGAAGAATGTCTCAAACAGATGACTGCAGAGTGGGAGTGCTATCAAAGCAGGGAAAACTAAAAGTATGTTGACGAGAGGTGGCAGGGGAAGTTTGGTCTTCTATATTGATGCAGTGCATGGTTATCGGGGCTGCGGAAGGGAACTTGTAATTCACACCTTGCACTCTCTATGAAAGCTGAATTCTCTACCGATGATTTAGCTCTGCTGGGTTTTCCCCTAACGTACTTGCAGTTAAGCAGATTAGCAGCTATCCTAGGGATTTCGCGAGGCAATTTGCAAGGTGGTTACCTTGCTGGTCGGACCTGAACTGAACCTAAATTATGGTGGTATTGGATTTCGGGTCCGGATACAGTGTTATCATTAGTGCTTGTCTAGCCTCGAGGTTGGAATCTGTGAATTTTGGGCGGATTACTTGCACGGAGTTTATTCCCCATCGGATCTGAAATCCATATAAGTTGGCTTCTATTTCCTCATCGGGTCCGTTTTAAGAATCAAAGAATATACCTTTTTTCACTCTGATATGTGCCTCATCTGTCAGATCTCTAGAGACAGATCGGATGGTCCAGGCTTCTGTTTGTTTTTTGAAGTTCTCATAGTCAGGTCTGTGGGCCCTTGGCCTGTTTGTTATGCCTTTGGCTCAACGCCCTAAGCCTTGAGCAGACAATTAAAGCTATTGACTTAGTTACTGGAGAACCCACAGTAAAAACCATTTTTCATCAATGTTTCAAATCCCAATAGGGATCCATCATCAGGACTTCTTGAATGTTGATATAAACCACATGATGTCTAAAATCCAGAATTAAAGCTATGTCCCTTAGGACTGTTGGGCTTGTTGTAATATATGTATTTTGTTTTTCTGTTTCAATTGAATAGAAGGAATGACTCTTTCTTTAGCAAAAAAAGATAATCTACAATTGAGATATACACAATTCTAGAACCAATTAACCACAAAGGCCCAAACAACCTATTAAACAGACTTGAAAAAAGACCAAAACAAAACAAATAGAATTACAAGTTGAGCACTCCATCTCAAAATGAGGAATTACAAGCTCCATTGTCTAGTGAGACCCACATACACAAGCCACCACCACCTTCGCACAACAGAAGGTGACGAGCTCCAAAACTCCTTCCCATCTCGAATGAAACACTAGAAACTTCCACACCAGGGCAACACTCTTCTTCCCTTTCTCATAAAATATACTCCAAGAGGTCGAGGTCTTACTCTCGTCTCTCGAACTCTCTCCCTATGTCAAACTTCCAACTCTCCATGCCTTAACAAAATAGCCAAGCCAATATTTTATTTGCATGCTTGTGCATGTGAAGCTCACACAATGTACCATAGAAATTAAATGGAGGATTTAAAACTTGAGGGTGGTGGGCATGACACCCCAAGCCTTGTCCCGTCTAACATAACATCCTCATCAAGGGAAAATATTTTTAAAAATAAATTTAAAAAATTACATATATATCCTTACTAAAATTAGTTTTACAAAACTATATATATATATATATATATATATATATATATAGTTTTGAAATTAAAAAATTTAAATAACATATTTTTACTTGTCATGAAATACAGTATTAATATAACAATTATTAACATATTTTTGGGATCTAAATTGAGAATAGTTAGTATAACAATTTATAAATTAATATTCCTCTAATAATAGAACTATTATAATCAAATACATTTTAGTCAACATGTACAAAGTTATTTTGAAAAATAAGATTAGCCTATGGCTTGAAAGCCATGTTAAAAATGATAAAGGCCAAGTTGAGTATAGGAGACATCATTCAACTATTGACCATGTTGACCATCTTTGTAGAAAATCCTGTACATTCACAATCTAATGCAATTTGCTAAAGCAAGAGACAAGAATCTACTTCTACTCTTTACAGTGGAAGCCCATAAACATCGAGCAAACAATAATCAATAAAGGAAGAGAATCAAAGGCACATAACACAATAAATATTCAGGGAAAGCCACAGCTCAAAAACCTAGCTTGTATTTAAAGGTAAATAAAGCCTCTAAAAATAGCGCAATTGCATGCACTATCAGTGAAACTCAAAAAAATCTAAAACAAGTAGTACACTGTCCCCACACTCTAGTCTCAACTAGGCCTTTCTCAGAATCGACATGCATGAGTTTCTGATGAGTACATATTCAGTTAACTAGAGTAGCACTGATGGAGTTCATTAGTGTCACCACTGACTATTAACTCACTATTAGTTCTCTCAATCAGTTTGAGAACTAATTTAACTGAAATGACTCACGAAACTGAGTCGTGTATTTTACAACTGACAACTAACTCACAATGGACTCCTACAAGTAGGGAGAACATACACATGATGACATAAATACTTCCAACTCGAATTTCCTAAGTTTAAAAATTTAATAAATTTAATAAATTAATTAATTAAATTTTAAGTTGCTACGAGAATAGAATTCAATTTAATTCATAGTTTAATTCAAGGACAAATTAAATTGGAATTTCTTATTGCCATTTCTCAACACTCCTCTCACAGGAAAGGGATTATCAGCTACCCCGATCCTGCCTTTGTGAAACTCAAATTTACATCTTGGCAATGCCTTTTCCAAGATGTCAACATCTTTCTCCTCGAAGGGAATGTAATCTAACAACATGATCCACCTCAATACACAATATTTGAGATGTTGATACTAGATATCAATATGCTTGGACTGATAATGAAAAACTAGATTTTTAGAGACTTTGATACAACTCTGAATATCACAATAAATCACTGTCGGATCCATCTTCTGACCAAACAAACCAACCAGGATCTTCCTCATCCAGAGAGCCTCACATGCTGCCCGACTTGCAGCCATGTACTCTTCCTCTTTCGAACTGAGTGCAACCGATCTCTGTTTCTTGCTGTCTAAAGAAACTGGCACTGACCCAACACTGAAGATCCTCCTAATTTGCTCTTCCTGTCAGATGGACTCCCTTCCTAATCTACATCGGTGAAGCCATGAAGCTTCACTCACTCTATCTGTATGTACCATAACCCAAACTGAGTAGTGCCTCAGAGGTATCTCAATACATGCTTTTACGCCTTCTAATACAGCTTGGTAGGCTTAATCATCGCTTGACTAAGATGGTTAAATGCATAGCATACATCCAGTCGTGTGTTCACCAAGTACATGAGTGAACCCACAAGCTGCCTATAAACAATAGCTTCCACTACTTCCCCTCAAGTAGCATCCTCCTTCCTCCAATTACCAGCTAGAGGAGTCTCCATGGGTTCACTGCTCTCCATGCGAAATCTCCTAAGTATCTTGTTGGCATACTTGCCTTGATATACAAACAAATCTGATCTCCCTGCCATACCTCCATACCAAGAAAGTAATGCATTAGCCCCATGTCCTTCATCT